>JAZFAU010000020.1:345000-727500 GCA_037178615.1 Dione vanillae
ACACATATCCTTTTCATTTGATATGCAAAAGCAATAAAATGATAACAATGTCTTAAAAAAATAAGCAAAAACCATTCTAAGAACTTTTTTTTTATAAAATATACATCTTGGGAACTGAGTTGGGCCATAAGTTAAGAACAAATAACAAATATTGGCCTCTCAAAAGCGACTATGTATAAGCCAAAGATATGTCAATAAAATTAATGTAAAAAATGTTTTAAAAACGAATAAAATACAACATAAATAAAAAGATGCAAAAATCACAAATGCATCGTCACTCAGCCTTCAAAGTTCAATATAACATCAATGTAGGTAATAAACACAAGTGCTAAACGAATGTTGTGAAAGTACTACAAAAGATATACATACATATACCATAAATAATAACATTGCGATTTTATTATTTTTTGTTTAAGCTTCACCCTTTTATACCGCTCATGGTAAAGTAGGCGGAGATAACCGCAGGGACCATGAAAACCTAGTGTTAAGACACTCCGTTTCATGCTTTTTGTCAATTTCGAGGTATTGCGTGTTGAGTGGCTGAACTCAATGCCGCGCTTCATCTAGTTGCTAGAGCGAAGAAAATGGAAATATAAAAATCCATCTTCCCAGATTGGGAATCGAACCCACAAACCGTCGCATTTACAGGTCAAAGTCCCTTCGCCTCTGGGCTACGACGGTCATTAACGTATATTGAGATTATGACGATATATTGAGATTTTATATATAATCTATGGAAGTGAATTTTCCTAGTTGCTACGGTTCCCCTCTGCCTACCAATCTATGGAATAAAGCGTAAAGCTAACTTGTTTGATTTAATTAATGATAATCTAATATGGGTTTTATAAATTAAATAGATTATTACAATTTATTGATTTTTGCAAAGCTATATTCCTGGTTTAGAGAAATTATTGATATATTGAAAAAAATGTCTATGTAATAAATAAAGAAAATCAAAGTTAAAATGAATCTATGTCTTAGAAATGACTTTAAGTGGAATATGAACCGTGAAGTAAAGTAAGCACCAGTATTCTACAGCCAAAGTAAAAATGCATAACAAGAGAAAGCTCTAAATAAAGTTTTACATATATATATATATATATATATATATATATATATATATATATATATATATATATATATATATATATATATATATATATATATATATATATATATATATATATATATATATATATATATATGTATATATGTATATATGTATATATGTATATATGTATATATGTATATATGTATATATGTATATATGTATATATGTATATATGTATATATGTATATATATATATATATATATATATATATATATAT
The DNA here is from genome assembly GCA_037178615.1 of Dione vanillae. Classification (NCBI taxonomy): domain Eukaryota; kingdom Metazoa; phylum Arthropoda; class Insecta; order Lepidoptera; family Nymphalidae; genus Dione; species Dione vanillae. The sequence goes on from JAZFAU010000020.1 coordinate 346,330, forward strand.
ATATATATATATATATATATATATATATATATATATATATATATATATATATATATATATATATATATATATATATATATATATATATATATATATATATATATATATATATATATATATACATATATATACATATAATTAAAATATATATTTATTATTTAAAAAGAAGCTCACACTCAGAAATTGGTATCAACAAAAAAAATAATTCCACAATTCAAGCTGTTCAAGACCAATACCTAAAGTAAAAATGACACAAACGTGCAAACAAAAACAACACTTATTTCAAGCACTAAAAGGCGTTATCGGCGTGCCGTGTTGTACGCACCCGACGGCGGCGTGGACGGGTACGAGTGCGGGCGAGACGTTGTCATCGCTCGCGCTTTGTAAATAATTATTAGATGAATTTTGTAACAAATCCTTTTGGACTAAACTACATTAATGTAACTGTCATACTATAAATGATTTGCAGATTTTCAAGTAAAAACTTTTTAAATTAAATTAAAAATCTTCCAAATCATTTTGTAGTAGTTGTGACATTACAATTCTAATAACCAACAGTAAAAATTATATTTTTTTTTAAATTAATAATATCTAATGTAATTTTATGTGGGATTTGAACCCGCATTTACTAAGTAACAAAAAATAAACATAATGTAATCATGAACTGAACATGAACTGTTTAGAAAGTAATGCGATTGAAGTCAACCGAGTTTTATTTATTATTTAAGAAAAATTATGCTAACTAAAAAAAGTGTAGAAGGCATGTTTCAACATCCTACATACATTTTAATATATAATATAAAAATTATAATAAAAATCTTTTAGACCAATACTAGTTTTATAATTATTATTAATTCTTAACAACCACAATATTAATCCAAACAGACATTAACAAATACATAAACAAATTTAACTCAATATATACTTATTCTATATATGGACACTTACTTGGGATTTGAGTGTCCAATTTCTCCACATCCATGTTCAAGAGAAGGCAGTTCTCATCCAGGCCTTCATTGTCGAATTGATACTCTTGCCAGCCTTCGACAGAGTCCTAAAAATAATAAATCTTGTATAGTAAATATAAGCTTTTTGATTTTTTTTAGCTTCACGCTTTATCCCGCACATGGCAGGGTAGGCAGAGGGAACTGCAGGGACCATATGAACCTAGTGTTGAGACACACCGTTACTTAGTCCCTACTTTCTCCGTCCTCGCTTTGCGTCTCTTCCGAGGCATTGCGTGTTGAGTGGCGAAACTCAACGCCGCGCTTGCCTGCTTTAAATAAGTTCTTATATGATTTACAACATGATAAATGAACGATATAATATAGGCACCTCAAGAAGTTCAGGCAATGCAAAGGTGACGTTAAGTGGCTTCATGACTTTGCTCTTGTAATTGTGCTCCAGTAGTAGTGGGGTGTACAGAATGTTCTTCCACTGGCGAGTGAGCACGATGACACCCTGGAACAAATTATTTGCTTGTAACTCGTTGACATCGTGTCATGATTAACTTCATTTTTGGCATTAATATTTTTGGCATGAATCATTAAATTTTTAAATAAGGAGAATATAATTTCAATATATTCGGCTAGATCAGTCCTTATCGGTGACTCAAATATTTTTATATTTTTACTAAACGAAGCCAGTATGAGAAGATGATTCAAATCGATATGCGCCTTAAGTTATCCAAACACACGCACCTGCCGCAGCGTGGACAGCGAGGGCAGGTGCCGCTCGGCCAGGTCGGCCTGCACGGCGGCCGCGTCCGCCTGCAGCGCGTACCGCAGCAGCACCGCGCACAGCTGCAGCGACGGCTCCTCGCGCAGCTGCCGCGCCATGGGCGTGTGGCGGCCGTAGCGGCTCTGTGCAGACAAATTTCTAGTTAATCTAATATGTACAATAACTTTCTATATATTTTTGTGGTATGCTCTTACGCTTTCACTTTCAATTAAAGGGTTTTATACAGTGAGAGTTTACAAAAATAAGATTTCTTTTTGTATTTTATGTCTTAATGTACATACATGTAAGAAAAGAATTTTTCGTCAAAGAATAATATTCTGCTCATTCCTTCGATTAATTACTAATACTAATTCTCTTCTAATATATTCAGACTCGAAAATTTCTTTGGCCTCTTAATGTAAATACTGTTAATAGCATATTTAAATGAGGGAAACACAAGCACTGTACAATATAGCCATATTAAAAATATTTAAGAACTAAAACAATATTTAGCTGTAGTGTACCTTAGGCAGCGTGTGGCTGGGCGCGCGGTCGAGCGCGGAGGCCATGAGGCTGGCGGCGGTGGCGGCGAGGCGGCGCGCGCGCGCGCGGTACAGCGCCACCACGCGGATGCCCAGCCGGTTGCAGGGGTTCATCCACGCGTTGATGGCGGGCGACGCCGTGCTCAGCAGGTTCCAGTCCAGCCTGGAGACCAGTGGTTTAGTTATTATTTTCTTTACTAAAATACTTTTTTTAGCTTCACGCTTTATTCCGCACATGACAGGATAGGCAGAGGGAACTGCAGGACCCATAGGAACCTAGTGTAAGACACTCTGTCGCTTAGTTCTTGCTTTCTCCGTCCCTGCTTAAGAATTGTACTACAGTAGAAACTATGATCCGGCCCTCGGTTATACGGATTCGTGATTATCCGGACCACATATATTTAGTTCCTAATTGAACTAAATATACTAAATATACACGCAGGAGACAGCGCTTAAGTTATAAGACATTTTCAATCAAATAAACATTGATTTTAGTTAATATATACTATTTATTTTTAATAAACATTTATTATTATAGACTTACATATGTATGGTCAAAAATCGATTACCCGATTTCATTCAAATGTACATTCAATTATCCGGATCCGCCTTACAATAAGAATTAGTCCGGTTAATCGAGTTTCTACTGTAATAATATAGATATCGGTTTGTGAGTTTTCGATTCTTATGAGGAAAGATGAATTTTTCTATTTCCGTTTTCTTCGCTCTGGAAACTAGGCAAAGCACGGCGTTGAGTTCCACCACTCATCATGTAATGTTCGAAAAAGACGGAAAACAGGGACTAAGGAACGGAGAATCTTAAACTATGTTCCTGTCGTTCCTGCAGTTTCCTCTGTCTACTCTGCCATGTGCGGGATAAAGTGTGAAGACATGTATAAGCCTATATTACCCAAAATATATGTTACCTAGTATAATCAATTTTCTTAGTTATGGGCGTGCGAGGAGGCGCGGCGAAGTTGAACCAGACTACTTTTAGGTCGATCGCGCAGGACGAGTTATTTCCGCTGTCTTTCACGGGCACTACCGTCGCCGAGCTGTCGTTGGAGGGCTCGTCGGGGCCAGGAGTCGTTGCTTCGGGAGGTACAGGCGGAGGCTGAGCGGTGCCCAAGTTGGGAGTACTGGGCTTTGAATTAGACTCCCTCTTCCTGAACAATTCTTCTATACCTGATGTCCGAATACCTTTAGTTTTTTCTTTATCAGGCTTTAATTCTTCAGCTGACTTGACTGATTCCCTACAACTTTCCGTATCAGCTCGAACTGATTTCTTCTCTTCGTTAGGTTTGTGAGATTGGAAGTGTTTGGACACTTTAATGGATACACCTTCAACGCCACATTCAAACATAATATACCCAATAGAGTTCTCTTTCTGTCCTTCTGCTGCCCCATTTTGACAACCCTTCAAAAATATACAAATATTTTCAAGTAATTGTAACATGTTAATATATTTATAATATTTATAGTTCAATATTTATTAAAATTCCAGGAAAAATATATATTTACCATTGTATCACACCCTTTGGGACAAACATCAGCTCTAATGAATTTAAATGAAACTTTAGAGTGCTGGCAAGGTATACCAGTTATTGTGGCGTCCTTTAGTTGTGAACACTCATTACGTATCCTTCTCAACTGTCCGTGAACTTTGCCTGAAACGTAAGGCTTGAAATAAATTTACTTTGTTTATATCTACAGGTCTACTTTCTTTTCTGATACGAGATATATTTATAACATTATTAATAATAATTAACATTAATCATGGAAAAAAATTCACTCACCTATATTTAAGACGACGGTAGTGTCTTCACATTGCTGTTGTGAAGTCTCTATGTAAACCGGTTCCCCTTTTTCCGGTCCTCGTTTTCTCGATCCCGAGGACTGTGCAGATATGAACGCTCGAGGACCTTTCATAATTCCAAACGACTTTTTACTACCGAGAGCTCGAAGAGTCGGTCGGTAGTATAATTGGACAGACTCCAAAGTTTTTCTTGAACTCGTATATTTTGCTACAATATTCTCCACAGATATCCCAAACAAAGATACGCAGGTTAAGTCTTGAATATTATCGAGAGCAGAAAAAGATATCATATCTTCAACAACGGACGACTGTACAAACACTATGTTGACTTTTGGCACTGTGATTGTGGCCTGGAGTTGGTCACAAATGGTTTCTTCATAGACATTGGAGTGTGGGATAGTAGCGAGCTTACATTTATCATCCTTTTCAATTACAATACTAGACTGATTACGAGCCTGCATCTGTGGCAGCCAGTTTAGTACATATTGCTTCTGCTTTAGTATATTAGAGGATTCCACTGATGATATGCAGAGTAATCGTAAGTGGTTAATCACCGTTATAGGGTGGATATTCGCTAACACTGGAGTCAGGGACTCGACGAACTTTTGTGTACTTTCTAAAACGAGAGGTGTCAACATGACGTCGATTTCTCCACGCAACTTGATAAACAGTCCATTTTTAGTGTCACTCGTCGTTGTAACCGTCGACGCTGAACTTTTATCCGTAGTGTTCTCTTGGTTGTCCTGCACATTCTGCTGAAGATCCCACCACGCTTGTGGATACGGATGCGCTTTGATTTGGGAATTGAAATGCGGAGTGAGATTTGAGTATGGGCCGTGTTGATTTTGACTAGTGTGCCCATCTTTTTTCGAAATCAACTTTAGTGTTTGAACCCTTCCAGTTGACTCAAAACAAGGTAGATATTTTTGCCCAACATATACCAGAGATCCGTCATCAGCTCTCTTAAACAGAGGTAGCGTGAATACATCACTACCCGTCGGTAAAGAGCAAGTTGTCCAATTACAGCATCTATACTGTGGTAAATTGTTAATGTAACTAGACATAAGTAAGGGGGAGTCTACTATGGGTTTATTAGTTTGCATGTGTAGATTAACAAGAGTCATGTCTTCTTGAGAAGAAATGGCAGATATGAACGAGTTCGACGATACTGATCCACTCTCAGAATCTGGTTGAACGCCGCCACTAAGATTGCTTATCGTATCGGGTCCATCTATCATTTCTGATTTTGGCATTATGTTTACCCATTTCTCATTACTACTATCGCCTATTGTGTAAGATTGTTGTTCTCTCGGATTACTACGTCGGCTTCCAAAGGAGTGCTTCAAGCTTGATGATCGACTTGGGAACATATCTTCGTCTGCTGAGAAGAACGCCTCTGAATGATTTTCACTTGTTATAGATGTTGTGCGCTGAACTTCATTTACTATAGCTTCTTCTACGTGCGGCTGAGAATTCAATGAGTAATGAGAATCAGATACAGCGACGCTTCTTGGCGGAACTTTCGGCGCCACGAACTGGTCATTATCTGATGGCATTGGCTTTCTAATTATAACATTTGTACTATCTTTGATTCCACAACTGAGAGCTAGTTTCGAATCGGACACACTGCTTTCCATTTGGGGTATATTTAAAATTGTTTTATTAAGTTTCGAATCACTATCTATTTTAGAACTGCCTAGTGGAACAGAGGAATCTACAAGACGGGCGTACGGTACGTCACTTTTAGTGCTCGATACCAAAACATTGTTGCTTCCTTTACTCATACTAGTATAGGAAAATCTTCTAGTCAGGCTGCGTCTTTCGACACTTTGTGGAGATTTACTAAGATTTTGTGGTAAAGGCGAAGGTATCAAAGTAGACACATTTGTCGGTTGTAAGCAAACATTCAAGCTATTATATGGCGGCGTGTGGAACACTAACTGTCCAGAATGAAGCAAGCTTTGACCGTAACCATATTCACCAGGAGTCGTCTCTATAACATTGAATATTGCTATATTAATACCCTCGTGTAAATCTGAGGGGCTGGGTTTCAAGAAGTTAGCTCCATTTCGATTAGAACCGAAGAAAGCGCATCCCCCGGTACAACCACATTGTGTACTTTTGCCTTCATTTGGCCAAAGGAACCATAATCTTTTGAATTTTTCATCATGTAATTTCAAAAATTTCTGCTGTACTAGATGTAGATTTCGAGGACTTTGTGGTAGTGACGAGGCTGCTTCTATGAGCAGTGGACCTAAGGACATTGAGCCCACGCCAACCCAATTTTCATTTTCAGGCACTTTGTTCTGACTGCCATTACTACCACTAGAATGATGATGTGTGTTCGTTTGCATGTTTGTTTGTGTGTAGAGAGCGAGTTTTATATTTGGCATTAACCCAGTGATTCCGGTACCGAATCCAGATCCATGTAAATTGCAAAACGATAATCTAATTGGAGATATCCATGATTGTAGGGTTGTATTCGTATCTGCAATATACAAGTCGATAAGATCGATAGCCACACGAATCATTCGATATTTTATTTCGTTAGGTGTTGGGCATCGATATTTCAGAGTGAGATCAGTTTCTGAGCATAGAACATTATTAAGACCGTGATGGCATTGCTTGGCAGTGTTCGGTGGAGTTAATTCGTTTTCGTTATCGCATATGAGAAGTAAGAATGTTTCTAATGATGATATGATTTGATATAATTGAGGCAAAGTTAAGCGCCCAGTCAGTTGTCCTAACTGGAGTTCCATCATCCAGGCGTACTCTATCGTTTCTTCCTCAACTGACCTGTTAGTGTCACTGAAGAAACCATTGCCCCTCAGTTGAAACGAAGAAAGCATCAAGTGACCTTGCTGCAAAGTACTTGAGCCATTAAGACCGTTAGAATTAGATCGCGAGGGGCTGTTTGAAGATACTAGTATCGAGGGACTTAAGAGGAGCTGTAGTTTGGTTTCTCTAAAACTCTTATCCATTTCAAAGCCAAATCTTTCGATGAGCACAACAGGGCAAGGTGGCTCATTTTCACTGCAATTTTTTACCAAATGTGCCTGTATGTCGTGAATAATTATGGAAACATTGACGTCTAAAGGCCGGCATTTACGTGGATCGAAGGGGCCTTTACTTGAATCACTGTTGTCATCCATTGAAATTTCTGTATGCTGGTTAATGCTACTTCTGTCGTTCAATTTAGTCGCATTGACCTCACCTGACCAGTAATATGTTTCAACATTAGGGTTCTTTTGCATGTCCGTAAATGATTGATCTTCGCCAAATATATTTTCTAATAAATTCATAAAACTTGTGATTATAGTTCCGTATGCGAGGAGAATGGAAGGTCCGACTTCAAGTTCAACACTCACTTTATCCGGCGCTAGAGTGGTCCTATCAAAATTGTTACCATCTAATGCCCAGTTTATTTGTGGTTGTTTCCTCATTCTTGGTATTCTCATCGGAGAAAGTAAAATTTCCTCTTTTTCAGGAGTAGTAATGTCAGCTTGGGGTTCCGGTCCCAGTGGAGGTATTGGATGGTAATTATATCTCACACTTAACGCCACTATGGGAACCGACCAACAGTCCACCCAACCTTGAGTTTTTACGCATTTTCTTCGCCATTTTGATGATTTCAGTCTACAAGGTACTAATTTCATATTTTTATCAATGGATAAGAGCAACAATCTTGATGTATTAACTTCGGGTAAATACAAGCTCATATCGACAGCTTCGCCTTGTACCCAAATTTTTAAAGGTATAACGTCCGGTAGGAAATCAACGAAAGGCAAATCGAAAGACACGTCAAGTAAGTCACCGCAAAAGGCGACGTGATTGTTTTCCTGATTAGTTGAACTGCAATCTATCCAGTTGTATTGGTTGCTGACTGTTACGACCTCACATTCTTTCAAAAGTAAGGATATTTTCCATGTATATGGTACAAAGTGAAGAATGTCCGGACGCGCTTTACTAGACCAATCGTTTGTGAGATCTTGAAAAAAATCTATATGAGTGTACACAAAGTGTGCCGTTGCCTTACATCCAGTCAGTGACAACTGCCAACATTGGTGATGGTTCCACACTAATGGATAGTGACATTTCACTGTGTATTCCAGTGTCTCACTCTCTGCCAAGCTTCTATATTGGAGACTTGTAGTCGCTTCCAAGTGCAACAACTGGCCGGTTATTTTTGTTGTGTATCCATCTTGGAGTACAATCCATGGCAATGTTACTTCTAAGTATGAACCTGCGCCAATATTAATATGCACCGCATTAGTTTCTTTGACTTTGGTAAATAAAATGTCTATTGTCGCTTCGTTTAGGGTTGATAATCGTATATCAAAAGACTGCATCTGTCTTCGATCACCTGGTTTTGGTTGAGGTGTAACTTCTAAATTTTTATAGTTCGGTGGAAAAAAGAATTTAAATAAATGATCTCTTTGTCGATCAGCCCACGGACCATAGCTGAAATCTGTTCCTTTGCCACATTTTATGTCAACACCCCATATTGGGGGAGCTGATTCTACTATGTCACCATTAGCCAGCTGCAAGTAAGACAGGTTGCTCAGGCACTAAGCCCGGTTCATCCATATAGAAATAAACTTCGATGTAATTAGAACTCATGATGACGAAACCTTCACCCATGTACCTTGGGGGTTCATCAACCATCGCTGTATAATTTGGACTGGGGGCTAACATAACTTTACAATTCTCAGCTTTTGCTTTAACAAAATGCATTAGATGATCCAAGCTTGAGGCGGGAGGCTTGGTACTGTACATCAGGTGAGCTTCTTCAACACTGATTGATAAAGTTGTTGGCACTAGTCGATTACCAAATACTACGCGGCCTGTGCATATATCTATTTTAATGACAGGTATGAGGTCCCGCCAGGTGCGTGCCATAGCTGCCTCAGACCTGACAGTGTCTTGAGCTCGTCGTCGTTTTTCGTTCGCGTCATTCATTGCCTTGTCTCGGTCGGCGGAGTCGTCGTCATCGTGCTGATGCTTGATGACGGGATCGAGGTTAAAAATTTTTTCAAGTTCCGCATACAGATCGCATCGATTGTAGAAATGTAATTCGAATCCATTTAACATTATGGAAAGACGAGTATCCGAATGTGATAAATCTAAAAAAAACATATCAATTATGTGAGAATTGTGAAGTCAATAAAATATTTTTTTTTAAAATATATATACAAATATTTTTTTTTAAAATAAGAAGTTAGATGCTTCATTTTTTGAACGTCAAATAATTTATTTAATTTACCATCAGTTTGCTATAGATAATGCCGCAGACTCGACTCAAGACCGCTCCGGACTTTTAGCTACTGTATGAAGAATTAGCATGACCTCTATTACTTCTACTTTAAATTGTCAAAAATGTATAATTTAACAATTTGTATTAGTGACAATGATACTCTTGAAATAGACAGGAGCGACCATTTTATTCCTAAGGTGTGTTATAATTTATGAAATCATTAATATGGTAACTACCTTTAACACACAAACATAACTCAACAAGCTTCTTAACTTTTTAAATTATCATATAGAACAATCTTGGACGTCTTTTGGGATAAAAGTGAATTATAGAAGTTGTTATAAAAAAGTTTAAGTTACCTTCAGCAACATCTTTAGGTACATAAGAGCGCCACCATCTAAATATCAGATAGCCGTCTTGAACACGAAGTGTGTAATCATAATTAATGTAAACAATATCACGAAACATTATTTTTCCTGAGAGAGCATTAAGTGTAAATGACCCTGTAAAATAGCCATAATATTAAAATAATATAATAAAATATTAAATATATAGAATTAAATTATTTTTTTATTAGAGATTACATACACGAATAATACTCAAAGCTGTAGTAAGTCTTTTAAATAGTATTGTTAGTATTGTTCTAAGGAGCATCAAGCTCATTATTATTTTATGTACAGTTATCTTACTATACACAATATATGGATACAAAGTAGGATGAGCTGCCCATTACAATTTGTATTGATAAAGATGCTTTTGGAACAATTTTTGTTCAAATTATCCAAATTATTAGTGTCTAAATTCTTATTATACACAAATATTAATTAAAATAATTAATTTTATTGAATATATCAATTAAATTGACTACATCTTAGTTTAATATAGATTTTGATAAAAAAAATAAAAATAAATCTTAGATAAAATGTCAACTTTTTAAAATAAGTTTGTCAATAAACATATAGATTTGCCATATGTGTGGTATGCCTGTAGAGAGAGATAAAAATCAATATTTAATCATAAACTTTGTTACGATAATTGGTTATACCAGGCCAGGAAAATCTTTATATTTTAAATACAATTTTAGTAGATTTTTGTATATGAAACTAAGTAACAAGTGTGCCAAAAAACCATATCTGCATCTTATAATACTGATACACAATAAAAAAGAACCTTAAATATATTTAAGACTCCCACAGTATTAAATGAATAAAAAAACAATAACCTTCAGCATATTACAAGGCTACAATATTTATTTGCTAACAAAATAACATATTTTCAAAAAGCTAACCTTTATAATTCAAATTTTCAATTGTTATAACTAATCTGTTCATATATTATATTTAAAAGAGATTTATAATAGTGTTAAATTTATTAAAAGTGTGTTTAATCATGAATTGATGTGAGTGTTTAATCTTGAATTTTACACTTTTTCCACATCTGATTGTATTTTTATTTAAATCGTTTTATGTCTTACTTACCAATTTTGAAATTTTCATCTTGGAAGTAAAATTTGTTAATGAGTCTTGTTAGTATGTAGCCGAGGACACGACTGTTGTAGTACGTTATATAAACTACCCATAGTATAGATGATATTAGGGACACTAGCAACAGCGCAAAGTTCCTGTCCATGGTTATCTCGGCGAAATCTATCGACGAGGAGTTCCATCTTTCTGCCACCGGACTCAGTGATCCGGTGTAATTCCTACAATACACAACACAATAATAAACTCTTTATGTGTCATCTTCAATACAAAAAACAAGATAAAAGCAATGACGCGGCCTTACATTGTTAACTATTTTATTTACTGGTAAATTTCACATTTTATATACGAAAATATAATAATAAACACTTCGTGCAATGTTAACATTTCTTATAAATAAGTCTTATCAATTTATTTGCAATCACTGCCATTGCTTAGTTTTGACAGATCTATAGATCTCGCCTACTACGTTCCATTTTGCGTATTCATTAAAGTTATCATTAATATGTCAACATAAAATAAGTTATTTCATTTTAACTAAGCAATATTTTGAATAATTGTACATTAAACGTAAAATATAAAGCAATATTTCAAAAGATACAGTAAGTAAGATGATATTTTTTTATATTATAAGCAGAATAAAATCATATTTCTAATAAAACACATTACCTCTACTAATGCGTGCAATGTATCAAGGTTTTGTGATAATACATATGTCTATATATAATATACATAATTAAACTGTAAATAGGTTTAATTATCTATCTACGTATATTAACTTGTAGTTAGTATTTATAATAAAACAACAATATTACAAAAATCAGCATATTTATTGTTATTCATGAATATTTCTTTATTTATTGTACAAATAATATGTAGTGATTTAAAGATATAATTTACAAAACCGTACTACCTAAAATAAAATTTGAATATATCTTTTATAAAAACACATGACAGATATACACATCTTAATAAAAGCTTATTTGTTATTTGCTTAGTAACGACTACTTTTCACGATTTTTTTATTGTGCAAGTGTTACTAAATAAACTACTGTAATTAATTTAGATATTAAAGTTACAAGCTGTTTTAATTTTAAGTAACTATGCCTGAAGGGGTTTCTGAGAGTGAAATTCAAACTTCGCAACCCGAAGCCTATCATGTTAAAGCCAGGTAAAGATCAATATTAAATAATAAATTAAAAGTAATTTGATTAAATTTCCACGTTTAATCTGCCACAATTGTCTTCTTATCAGACCGATGAAAATATTTAACGAAACAAATATTTTGTTAATAGATAAATAATACCAATATATTTATATAGTTTAACTACTATTTGAAATTATGAGATTTCCATTTTAAGCTTCTGGATTTTAACTAAGAAATAGTAGTAGTTATGGAATTAAGTGCACGGCCCGCCCGCCCGCTGATAACTGCACATGCATTAAGCAATGCAAAACTAACTACCACCGTGACTATACTCTCTACACGTGTTTCACTGGTGAGAACTGGGACATCCTTAGATGACTACCAAATGTTAGACACCGAGTCTTGACTCGGCTACATATAAATACCTTTCTAGTTAAGATAGACTTCCGCGAAGTAAAACCTGATTCTATTAGGTATTCTACTTGATTTTATTACGCTTTCTTTTTACTTTATTATTGACTATAATAATTTCTACGATACAATATGAAGCTAAAATGCGTATATTTTACATAATTTGACAATTAGAAAAAGACGTAAAAAAAGTCATTGTTACAGATGGGCTATTCCACAAAAAATAGATAATCTTACTTTTGTTGGTAAAGATGTGTGCGCAGTAGCTTATGATATATACATAATATTTTTCAATTTAAAAAACAACACCGAATTGGTGTACGTTGCTAATGATCAGGGTAAAGGAGATGGTGTCGATGTTATTGCAGGTAAATTGAGTTTTTCGTAATTTTATGTCAGTTTTGCTAATCGAATTACGTGTTTATTAGTAAATGTTGGCATTAGACCACATCTCTGTGCAGAATCCATTTTTCATAATAAAACAATAGAATATTCTTCTTTTTCTTCCTAGTTGCGGCTTTGCCGACCATTGCTAATCTATTGTGATTGCTGCATACTAAAATACACAGTTGAGATTGATTTCGGCAAAGAATTGCAGTATTATCTTAGGTGTGAGGGTTTCCTCCTCTTTTAGATACTTTTGATGTTTCCCTATACAGTACTGTGAGAAGATGTAGAGGTGTTTGTTAATACCCGTTACCTAAGTTATACATGTGTCTATTTAGGCCACAGTGACCAGTCAGTACTCTCGCCAATATACGGAGATAATTATTGCTTAGAGCTAAGTCTTTAGTGGCAGCCTTTAGCTTGAAGGCTTTAATGAGTGCCTTAGCGTTGTAAAAACCAGGAGTGTTCTTTCAACAGAATATTAATTGTGAATTATTGCAAATACCTAATTGTGTTACCTAATTCAGTTTGTCGTTTAAGAACTGACACTTCTGTTCAATTGTATTCGTATATAAATATAAATTTTACGGTACTGGCACTAGTTAGGTTTAATTATACTAATTATTTTAATTTAGACAATTTTAAAAATATTCAATATTTTCAATATAATAAATTTCAATTAAATTCATTTATATATCTACATGTTGTATTGATAATTGAGTTATCAAAAAATAACGTAAATTAGGACATTATAATGTTATTATAAGTATTTACGTTATATTATACTACATTAGTGTTTTATTATTTTAATTTTAGGTCACCGTTCCCACGTGTTTGCGTTTGCAGAGAAAAGTAAGAACCCTCGGATATTAATAATGAATTATCCTATATTCACAATTTTAGCCACTTTAACAGGTAACTAGCTCTTACAAATTGTAGAAAATACTATTTATTATATATCATTTTATTAACAAATATTGAAGATGTTCTTGGTTGTTCTTCGCTTAAACAGATTCGGAGGTAAATCGCTACAAGGCCCTTTGTATGATGGAAGGCGATCTAATAGCAGGGTTCAGTGGTTTCCCAAACTACTGTATATCAGTGTGGAGCTGGCGCACACACCAGCGGCTCATATGCGTGCCCACTGGTGTTATCCGACGGACGCAGATTTATATGTAAAGTTAACATTTTGTCCTAACCAATATTTAATCTTTTATCACACTATTTTCAATTTTTTATATTATATTTATCCTAATTCACTAGCTCTCTAGAACGTTAACGTTAGTAGTAACTTACACATACACACACGTAAAAATACGTTTAGAAATATATATAAAAACAAAGTGATCTTTGAACTCGTGCCTATTGTAGCAGTCTAAGCGCTTTGACTACCAATCCATACGCCCTTATCGATGCAGCTTCCGGAATATTCGGTAACACAAAACATCATATAGCTCGTATTTTTGCAGTATTTCCAAAGAGGTATGAAGAGGGAATTTACTTATAAACTAAATAAAAATTGGACCGCCATGGCGCAGAGGCGCAACGTCTGCCTGTAACGCAACCGTTTCTGGGTTCGATCCCCAGTCGGGGAAGATGGATTTTCTATTTCCATTTTCTTCGCTCTGGCAAAGTAGGCAAAGCGCAGCGTTGTGTTCCGCCACTCAACACGCAATGCCTCTAAAAAGGCGGAAAGCGGAGACGGAGAAAGCAGGGGCGAGGCAACGGAGTGTCTTAACACAAAGTTCTCACGGTTCCTGTAGTTCCCTTTGCCTACCCTGTCATGTACGGGATAAAGCGTGAAGGTAAAAAAAAATAAATAAAAATTCACTAGGCATTACTTCTATCAAAATAATTATAATATATGTACGTTAAAATATATTTGTATGTGAACAGACCAATATATCAATATGAAAATTTATACTTGACAATCATCTATATTATCTAACCTTATTTACACAGGTCCAGCCGTACTAACATGATGATATGCCAGTGTTGGGGCGAAGGCCTCACTGTATGGGAAGTGGCACAGTGCTACAAACGCTGCTTCATCATGAAACGTACGAAGGAAGAGGCCAAAGGCTGGGAGTTGTCGGACCCCAAGCTCGTGGCGACCTGCTGGAGCAATGACGGACAGCTGTATGCTGTTGACGAAAACGCTAACTTATATAGTGTATGTATAGTTAAGTAGAGGACCGTGGTGGCACAGAGGCGCAATGTCTGCCTGTAAACGCGACGCTTTGCGAGTTAGTTTCCCATGAGGGAGAATGGATTTTTTTCATTTTCTTTTCTCTGGCTTCTGGGCAGGCGCGGCATTGAGTTCCGCCACTAAACACGCAGTGCCTCGAAACGGTGGAAAACAGGGAACGGAGTGTCTTAACACTAGGTTCCCACGATTATTGCGATTTCCTTTGCCTGCTATACGCAGGATAAAGCAAGAAGATAAAAAAATAATTAAAAATTTATGATCTGTTTTTTATTGTCTAACTTTTTAAGCATATTGTCAATATTCCTTAAAGTGAGAATTAAACACATAAATTTCGATTTTACAGTGATACATTTACGTTACTTATAATACATTTAAATTATTTAGAAAGTACATAAATTATATTATATCGGTTTCAGCTGCTCTCGGATGGTATTGGAATGGTGACTAATTTAGATTGGTCGGAGAACCTGAAAGGCAAACAGATGCCACATATGTGCTCTTTTGCAAATGGCTTACTCATCTATGGTCCAGACAAATGTTTAAGGGTGTGTATTTTACGTATAACTAGAATAAGAAATAGCTATATGTATATATATATATATATATATATATATATATATATATATATATATATATATATATATATATATATATATATATATATATATATATATATATATATATATATATATATATATATATATATATATATATATATATATATATATATATATATATATATATATATATATATATATATATATATATATATATATATATATATATATATATATATATATATATATATATATATATATATATATATATATATATATATATATATATATATATATATATATATATATATATATATATATATATATATATATATATATATATATATATATATATATATATATATATATATATATATATATTATATATATATATATATATATATATATATATATATATATATATATATATATATATATTTATATGTATGTATCATGTCAATATGTATGTTATTAATATATCATAGACTACCTAGACCCGCTTGCAGCTTCACGCGCATGAACTACATGAATATTCATTTAACCCTAGAAAGATAGTCTGCGTAAAATTTACGCATGCGTTTCCGAAATATAGCTCTCTTTTTCGAAATAGCGCGAATCCATAGCCGTGAGCTTAGGACATCTCATTCGAGGCTGGAAGCTGCCGTGTGGCATGCGTGTCAACCAGGTAAGTGCCACCGATTTTGAAATATAACAACCACGTGAGTCAAAATTACGCATGATTATCTTTTACGTGACTTTTAGGATTTTGACTTGTGTGGAAGTTTTATTATTATCTGTCTTATTATGACTATATATCGTATCCTATATTGTATTATTTGTTTTTTTTAAGATATACAAACAAAAATATATAATTATGGGAAGTAGAAGCATGGAAGAAGACCATATCCTGGCTGGTCTTATGCAAAACGACGACGAGCTTCCCTGTGAGAATACCGACAGTGAGGTAGTCCGCTACAAAGTGTGTGAAGTGAAGACGACGTACAGAGTGACACAGAAGAAGCCTTTACAACAGAGGTACAAGAAGACCAGCCAACGCCAAGTGAAAGTGCATTACTAGACGAGCAAAGCAGTACTGAACAACCAGGCTCCACATCGGCCTCCCGTAGGACCGGCTTTGCGACAGAGGATTATTAGAAGTAGAAATAGACATTGTTGGTCTACATCACAATGTTAATGGCAACGGAGAAAAGCCTCTAAGTCAAAAAAACTTTATGAAAAATCTCAATTTAGGTCTGTCTACTTCGTTTTTGCGTACATGTTTAGGAACCTTACTTTGAAAAGATATATGCGAGATAATATCTACAATATGTCGATAGATGAAGAACCTGGTACATTAGAAGAGCAAACCTGAGCCTGTGGTGAAAAATCGTATTTACTGCAGTTTCTGCCCCTCTAAAAAAAGACGAAAGGCAAATGCGTTTTGCAAAAAATGTAAAAAAAATCTATGTCGTGAGCATAATGTTCATATGTGTCAAAGCATTTTGTAACTGATTTTTATATAACTGTATGTTCCTAGTATATAGTTCAAATATGCTAATTGTTGATTTTGACCTAAAAAGACTGGTTATTGTAGTAAAAAAATATTTTTTTTTTATGAAACAGTAAATGTTAAAAAAATATGTTTATTTATAACGGAAATTTGAAATTATTGTTGTTTATGAATAAATTATTATAAAGAAATTATCTGCATTACTAATTATTCTAATATATATAGTAATATATAATATCACAAGAATAATATAAATAAACTAATAAGTCTCTACCTAAAACTAATTAAAACGCATGCGTAAATTTTACGCATGAGTATCTTTTCCGTACAATACAATATGATTATCTTTCTAGGGTTAATGACCAGATAAAGTCTAAACGTTAAAAATATGTATAAAAGTTGTTTTTATTGTTTTTATATAAGAATAAAGTATGTTAACACTTGACTTAGATGTTCATATTTAGTGTCTTCTCCCGAATTTAACTTTTGACTAGAAGTCAACTTCAAGCCTTATTTTCAAACGATTATTTTTTCAGCTTATTTGGCAGTGAACAACACTCCTTTTTATTATTATTAATGAACTGATTTAAATAAAACAAAGTTGAAAATTTCATTTAAATCGGTTCAGCCATTGTTACGATAAGCGTGCACAAACGCACATACAAACATACAAAAAATATAGAAAATCGATGATTTTGTTTAGTTTCACGCGTTATCCCGTTTATAGCAGGATAAGCTGAGGAAACAGCTGGAAACTAGTTTCAGACACTCAGTTCCTTGCTATTCCATGTATACACAGCGATCACTTACATTCTTATAATTTATATATTTATATATATAGAGTAGATAGATGCATATGATATGCTTCTTGCTTTTAGTCACTCAAAAAGGCAGAACACAAGTGGCAAGTTGTTTGGAAGTACACCCCTGAGGACGTCGTCGACCGCCTCGTCTCCAACTCCACCTCGGACATGGCGCTCATGTGGACCAGCAAAGGCTTTGTATACAAAATTACAGGCGAATCTGAGGACAAGATTGAAGTCAAATTATTCACTTTTAAACAAAGGTCCAATATTATATTTTATCGTAAATAATAAGTTTAATTATATAAAACATTTAGGCCATGCTTGTGTATGTATCTATGTTTTTTAGATATTTTTAATATCAATGAAATGATAAATTGAATTTTGTAAACCGGCTTTGAAAAAAAAAATTACGCAAATCTACTGAATTTTTTTAATAAACTCTTAATGACTCTTTAATAAGGAGAAAGTAAGATTGATTATCATGGATATTTTATTAATAATAATAATAATAATAATATTCTTTATTTAAGTAACAGAGACTCATTATAGTTAGTAAACATTGCTATCTTACATACTAGGTTAGTTAGTTTTACATCTTTTTTTTTTTTTTTTTTTAAATAATAATGTATGGACAATACCTACACATAAATCACCGCTGCACCGTCCCGTTTGCAACGGAACAGCAATGATTCATGTATAGGCAATCCAGTCTATTGGATATCATGTTCAGGACACCGCTGGCACTACCTCGTACCCTGCGCACCAGAGACCCGCATCTTTTTCTCATAAGTGCATAAAAGCAGTCCACACGCGCTTCAGCGAACATCCCTGAGGCACTGCAGCATCGAGGCAGCCCCAACAGTACCCTGAACGCGTTATTGTATTGAACGCGAAGAGCGTTGTAAGATTTTTGAGTATATCTCGCCCACAGGCTGCACGTGTAAAAAGATGTACAATATGCTCTAAACAATGTTATTTTAACGTTGGATGAACTACGCGCAAACCTGCGAGCAAGCATATTCGCCCTCACCGACAACGCTCTTCGCTCTCGTTCAATATCAGCGTCGTCTTTCAAATCAGAAGTCAAATAGTGTCCAAGATATTTAAAACTATCCACCCTCTCTAGGATACAATTATTTAGGAATATCGGTGGTAAATCTTTCCTACACTTGCCTGCGACACTAAACACCATTATTTGACTCTTTTTTACATTATAAATTAGACCATGAGATTTAGCATATAATTCACATACAGAAAGTAATCTTCTAATACCACACACAGATGCACTCAGCAGCACCATGTCGTCAGCGTAGCTTATATTATTTAAACAGACACCATCTACATAACAGCCAACTCTGATGCTGCTGAGCTCAGTTATGAGTTCATTAACATAAATGTTAAAAAGAGTTGGCGAAGTTAACCCCCCTTGTCTCACGCCACACTCCAGGCCATATGGACGTGACAACGCTCCTTCCCATCGTACGTTATTGACCTGGCTTCCATACCAATATTTAAGGATGTTAATGAGTTCTAACGGTAAACCGAGTTTCTGAAGTTTCTTCCACAAAATATCGTACGAAACCAGGTCGAAAGCTTTAGAGAGGTCAAGAAAACAGGCAACAATTGGCGTTTCTCTCTTTACGTAGTATGTGACAGTGCTCTTAAGACACAGCACTGCAGTTTCTGTTGATAGACCCGGCTTAAAGCCAAACTGATTATCGTGAAGTTGGACGTACGAGCTGAGCTGTGTATTAACAACGCTGTCAAATACTTTTGAAATAACAGTTGCCAACGAAATAGGCCTATAGTTATTTTTATCAGCGCTGTCACCCGTTTTATTTTTAACAATAGGAACTACTATTGTACGCATCATATCATTCGGCATATAACTAAGACTTAAACATAAGTTAAACAACATGCTCAAGACACGAGGTAAATGAGGGCCAGCCGACTGTAAATGCTCGATGCTAAGACCATCATGACCAGGTGACTTACCTCTGGTCATTGACTTTAAAGTTTCAGTAATACTTTTAGTTGTTATACTTGTCAGCCTGTTCACTCCGGCCCCAGCATCTTGCATATGAATTGAATTAATAAATGATTTAGATTTATGTCTGTCATTTTTAATAATAATTTAAGGTAATTTTCTCAGGAATATCAAGAGGATCCAATTAATTGCTCCAGATTATCAACACATTGCTACGATGAACAACGTAGGCGTCTTATGTATTTACGAAGTGATGTCCGCGAAGCTGGTGAGTAGTGAAACAAGAGAACGAGTGTCACGTAACATTTTATAATAGAGGTGATGTTCATAATTTATTTAAATTTACATAGTTTTCAAATCTTTATTTTGTATCTTAAGATTATTTAAAGGTACCTATTAGTACACCTTAGATAGCTACCACATACATTTTACTATGGTTAGGTTAGGTTACCCGTAATTACAGCAGTTTTGGCTGGCACTGCGGCCTATTTGACATTATAGCGTATTTATTAGGAAAATCTAAGGTTTTAAATAAATCATTTATTAAAAATACTAAAAAAACATAAAAATTGAACGTAGCAGGGTTTGAATCCGCATCTCTCGAAACCCTTACAAGCGCTAAACCATGTATCTATTCTTTATCGTGACGAGTCGAAATATTTGTGTTTTATACAAATTATTGATCAGACCTAATTTCATATTTTTCCTTTAAGTTCTTTTCCCAATCCTAAGTCAGGATTAATATTTTAAAAATCATAAAAAATATCCCTGTTTATTGTAGGTACTAGTGAAATACGTGAACGGAGAAGACGTTTCATTCGAAGCAAGTCCAGTGGATCCACTGCTGGTTGTGTTTGGAGAAGTCGGTCAAAACTACGGCATAGCTCTGTACACGTTCAATGAAGAAGAGGGTCTGGAGAAGGTGGACAGCATGTGTCTGACGCACCAGATCGTGTCTCGAGTCGTGTTCTCTCCGAGGGGCAGGGAGCTGGTCGCCGCGGCCATGTCTGCGGGACATATCTTTATACTCAAGGTTAATATATAGGCTTTAGGTTTTTTTTTTTATTTTATTTTAAATGTAATTAACACTACAGACACTAAGTTCTTTTTAGCTTGTACTGTATGTTCTTATCAAAAATTATATTATATTAATATATAGAATTAATATTAAGCATGATTAACTGTTATCTTATCTTTACATTTATTTTACATTTATTATTACTTAGAATTAAGGTGAGCTGATAAGCAAGTTACATAAATTTATATAGGACTTTCCTTATATCATTATAAAATAATATGGTACTATAAAGTGAGGTCACTTGATAATGGGGTCACACAATAATAGCAAAGTGAGCTGTGATTCGAATTTTAGCTTAAATGTTAGAGCATGTCCGTAATAACGGAAGTCATGACCGCTGCGTTCCTCTTTCATGGCCATGTTCAGATTGTACTCCACAATGCTTTTAGTTGCTGTGCCCCTGGCATTAAAGGTCGCATTAGGTTTAAGGTTTAAAATTCAAACCATACTAGACTTATTCTTTAAAAGATTTCCTTGTTATTAGTGCTACAACTTTGGAGTTCTCTATTTTATGCTAATATTTCTAACGGAAATATTTACGTGAAAAAGTTCAATTAGCGTCAAGTTAAATTCGTTTAACTTTTGCATATATTAGCTAACATTATGTTTCACTAGTTGGTTATTCGCGCACATAATAATAGTAAGGAGAATAAACTTAGAAATAATTTTTGGCATAAGACATCTTTTGTGCATGAAAAAAGCTCGCGCAAATATTTTTTAAGCAAATCCAATTGGTTAGCGTGTAGAATTTTTTTTTCTTTTTTTTTTTTTTCTTTTAGCTTCACGCTTTATCCCGCACAAGGCAGGGTAGGCAGAGGGAACTGCAGGGACCGTGGGAACCTAGTGTTAAGACACTCCGTTGCTCAGTCCCTGCTTTCTTATTAATTGAACTGTTTAAATTCAAACATGGGCTATATTTTTCACCAATTAGTCTCTTCAAGATCTTTAAAAAAGGTACCAGAAGTTAAATTCTGCCTCAAAAACTGATCTCGAAACGCTTCTTGCGTATAATAAATTGACAAAATAAACATGATATATAATTTTATAACATATAACGATGCTTTCTCAATTTATTTACAAACTAATTGAACTAAATTGTTAAAATAAATAGTTCTATCCGTAACAGCTGTCAACGGACTATAAGCTCTCGCTGGTGAGATACACGGAGCTGGGGCGTGGTCTTGCAGACTGCTTCCTGATGCAAGTCGGGGACTCTGTCAGAGTGTTCAGTCTCGTTTTGTTCTCCGATAAATACTCTATAGGTTAGTACAACACATCCATGCACACACATTCTCCTTTCCAATATAATTACTTTGATTGATAAAAATGGGTCAAAACAATAATCAATACACAACAAAATTTAAAATACTTAATTTAAAATACTTAAAATATAATGCTTTATTGCTGTAACTTTAGTCAATTGAAATAGATACTCGTATACATGTGGTTACAACAGTAGTTCTAGTATCCTATGTTACTTCTAATACCTGCAAAAGTATGTATAAAAAGTTTCATAAGGATCCGCTGAGTAAATTAAGTACGGTGGCAGCGGAGGATCCAAAAAAAACCAAATCTTTAAACTTATTTATTAAAAAAAATTATTACATTCTAACTTATAACTAAAAAGGTGACTACTTGCTCGATGCTAGAGACAAGAGTGTCTTATAATTGAAATTACTTATTAATATATGGTTGAAATTATATTAATAAAAAGAATACATGGAAAATGCCTTTGAGTGTTAAATTACATGCCGCTATTATTCTTAGATCTGTAACAATGGTGAACAAGTTTTGCGGAGCCTGACTAATTGAAATTATATTAAAAAGAATACATAGAAAATGCCTTTAAGTGTTAAATTACATGCCGCTATAATTCTCCGATCTAATGTAATATTGAACAAATTATGTGGAGCCTGACTAAGCGATCCCACGGTAGTGTGGGTACGTAACACCTCCCTCCTGAAGAACAGCACCTATTCAGCGTCCTTGGATCTTGAATAGTGCAGGAGAATTTGTTTCACTGGATCTGGAGTCCTAGCTTCCTCCTTGGATATATCCCTTTCGGTTGACCATATTTTCCAATTTTCTTCATAATTTTTACAAGTATATAGAAAATATGTTTTATAGTTGCCACTAAAATAATTCCATATAGCGGAATCGTTATACAGGCTATCAGGTGCTGTAGATGGTTTTGAAAAAAGTGCAGATAATAATAAAGTGCGATATGTGCAGTTGTGTAGAGATTTTTCTATTTTCTTCATGGATGTAGCACAAATTTATTGAGTTAAGTTTTACAGTCACTTAAGGATTTTTTTTTAATTTTAAGTTAATACTAGATTAATCAATAATTTTTAAAGCTTGTCCCTTTGTATAAAACATCTTTTTCGTAGTGTGTAGTACAAAGTAACTTCTATGTATTTTCGTATATTTCTGCTTGTTGCACGTTGGCTGTATAATTAATGGTAATGAGATAATATCTATAGTCTGTTCGACTGCTTCTGTAGTAAAGATAATTGATGCGCAATGACAGGAACCTTGCAGATGTTGTGTTATTATAAGACTCTTGTTATAATATGGCTGTTTTTCTTGATTAAAATTTAGCTTATGATCATTTAAATATGATTCTCCAATCTTCGGGCATTCAGCCTCTATGTACATAAAATCATTTTCGTGAATTGCTTTTATAAGGTTGTGGAAGGATAGGGATTTCATGATTCATTTTAGGTACAGAGGACAGGTGATATAAGACATATTTTCTAGGATAGACAATCGGATATTTCTAAACTAAAATATTATTAAAGGAATTTCATCTAAGCAATCTCTAAGCCCATATTTAAAATTTCATTCTTCTTATAAAATTTAAATTAAACTTGAATTTAAAGTTTGAAATAATTCGAAAAAAAATTTAATTAATTTTAAAGCTTGAGTTAATTTTAAAACTAGTCAAATTTAAATGGATTGTTAATCAATTTAAATAAAAAAAATAAATTTAAGTTAGTTAAAAGTAAAGAAAAATTGAAGTTCATTTTGAAATTTGAAAAAAAATTAAATTCATTTTAATTTTAAAATAAAAATTGAGTTAATTTTAAGATTTCAAAAATAATAGGTTAATTTTAAAATTAAAGTAATCTGAGCTAATGTTAAATTTTATAAAATTGAGCTTATTTTAAAATTAGAAGAATTGAGTTTAATTTTTATGTTCAAAAAAAATTCAGTTAATTTTAAAAAGAAAAAATGACTTAATTTAAAAAAAAATATTTAGAGTTAATTTTATATTAGGACAATTTGAGTTACATTTAAAATTTAAAAAAAAATTTGGTTAATTTTTAAATTAGAAAAATTAAGTTAGTCAAAAAAATCGTATTTTAATTAATTGTTTACATTCTTTAAATACTTTAATAAATATTCTAACTACTTTTGGTTGCTAGCTAGCTTCTTCACATTTCTTTACGAAATTTTGAGATATCTAAATTTTTGAGGCAAAGAATATTAATTTTACGAACCACAAATTATTATTTTGCTCCAGTAAATTAATAACTATATGACGTCCAGTCGAAATTTACGGAAATACTACTTATTTCTGAAACTAATCTATCAATGTCCTCTCTTAACACGATTAATTAAAAAAAATTCAGATATGGGGAAAATTTTTCTAATTTTATTTTAACTCATTTATTTTATATTTAAAACATACTAGTGCTAATTATTTGCAATGTAACAAAAATGAAGCTACTTTGAGTTTAATAATTTAATTTTTTTATTATTTAATTTTTTTTTTAACTCTCAGTATATTGGCCAAATTATTTTTTTTTTATTGATCAATTAACTTTTTTCTACTTTAATCAGGGTCGACATCGATATCGTAACAATTGAACTAGGTACTTTTTTTAATGTAGTATTTGCTACATGTAGGCGTTTCTTGTTATTTTTTTTTTTGCTAATATGAATGAGTAATTGTTACCCTGTGTAAAATTAGGGGCAAGTTAAGGTCGATATGCTTTAGAATTTCTAATGAATATCTATCAGACAAATTATTAATATTATTACATTAATAATTTTAAAGTACTTTTTTTGATAAAATGTTTAGTAATTTAAAGTATTCGATGTAAAGAGGTGTCATTAATAGAAATATTTTTTATTCGGTCATGATCGTCATGTATGTAATATTGCAGCAATTTCTCTATTGCAGCATTTTCTACGAATCAAATAAAATTTGATGGTTAATTATTGTATGAAATCTAAAAAAAATATTAATTATGGTGTAATTAAAACTTTATTTGAAATTTTGTGTAATAAACGTAGAGCCTTTATCTGTCTTATTATCTAACTTAGACATTTTTTATTTTCTTGAAAAAAAAACTAATATTATTTAATTGTTATTATCTTATTCTAAATGACGTTAACCGTGTCGAAAACGTTAAAAATGCTTAACCTATGAGTCCTCGATTGCCTCAGAAGGGAAATCTTGGAAATGGTTAAAATAAAAGGATCTAAATCTAAGGATAAGCAATCACTAGAACGATTCTAATGTACTTACAGTTAAATCTGGTCTTCTTTGGTGTATCAATGTTTGGATACGCCTCGCTGCGCCGCCTCGTAGATTCTGGATACTCTTCATGGTGCTTGAAAGCCACCCGGGTGGACCGCGACGTTATTTCTTAAGAAATTTATATTACGTTGCTCGCGACCCGGCCCGCGAGTATCCTACCGACTGCGCCAATTAAGTACGGTGGCAGCGGAGGATCCAAAAAAAACCAAATCTTTAAACTTATTTATTAAAAAAAATTATTACATTCTAACTTATAACTAAAAAGGTGACTACTTGCTCGATGCTAGAGACAAGAGTGTCTTATAATTGAAATTACTTATTAATATATGGTTGAAATTATATTAATAAAAAGAATACATGGAAAATGCCTTTGAGTGTTAAATTACATGCCGCTATTATTCTTAGATCTGTAACAATGGTGAACAAGTTTTGCGGAGCCTGACTAATTGAAATTATATTAAAAAGAATACATAGAAAATGCCTTTAAGTGTTAAATTACATGCCGCTATAATTCTCCGATCTAATGTAATATTGAACAAATTATGTGGAGCCTGACTAAGCGATCCCACGGTAGTGTGGGTACGTAACAAGTAGTTTAGCGTGAAAGCGTAATAAAATAAACAAACTTACATTCGCATTTATAATATAAAGTGAGGATTAATTATTTGTGAAATATATGACTTAGGATAGTTCTTAGTGCTGACATACCTAATACGCAGTACATTAATGTTGTCTACAGGTGAGCGTATAATTTGCATCAACGCGGAGACCGGAAAGGATAACAAATTTGCGGGCAAAATGGCGGGTCCTTACGCGAAATTAGTACCGCTAAAGACTCGCGGCGAAGCACTCGCTGTGCCTCATCTTACGTCACAGATGCACGTGCTGAGGCTTTCTGGAGAGGTACAGTCAAAATAATTGTATAGAAACTTATAAAATGGTATTTATCCTTTGATTTATGGTTTCTAGACACTAAATAAGTTGAAATTAATTTTCAATACATATAATAATTGAACTATTTTTTATTTTTTTCGAATGCAAGAAACGCCAAGTTTTTATTTATTTATATATTAAGGGAAACAAACTGTACAATAAAATATATAAACTTTTCACCAGTAAAACATGACTTAAGCCAGTCTTATGTCGTATTTAATTATTTAAGTACTTTTACCATGAATGCTTAGTCTAAATTAATTCATAAACTGATTTTAAAATATTCTCATCAGAAAGGCGTAACAGTATCTGTAAAAATGGGTCCGATAATTGAAACGGGTCATCACCTCAAACACTTCGTGGCGTTCATCAACACCGGCGCCTTGCTCACGTTCGGCGCCGACGGGACCGTCATACTGCGGGAGCCGACCGCTCCAGACAATTATGGTGAAAAGTTATATTTGCATATTTTAATTATTTTTTTTTATTATTTGCTGTACCTGAACTTTTAATAATTACTAAATAGTTTTTTTATAGCTTCGAAATAATTTCCCCTATAAGTAATTTTGATAATGGTCGCCGTGTCAGATACACACTGTATAAAGCTGTGTAGTGCAAATTGATTTAAATAATATTTCTGTTAATAACAATTCACCATACTCTACTTAAACTTATACGTTTATATATAAATTGTTATAATAAATGTTATTTAGTGACATTTTTTTAATTATAATTTTTTAATATGTTAACACCAAAACACATTTCACACAAACAAAAATCCTAGCATATTATAACTACTACTAACTACTCGCAACCTTCCAGAGCTGCAGCTGACAGTGACGCACAGGTACGAGAGCGGCGTGAAGCAGGCGCTGGTGGACGCGGACAACCGCTACGTGGCGGCGCTGGCGCGCAACCGCACGCTCGCGCTGCACTGCCTGCGCCGCGCGCCGCAGCACGCGCCGCAGCACGCGCCGCCGCCCGCCGGCCTGTTCGAAGCCGCGACTAATACTGTCAGCATTATAAGTCACGATGAAAGTGAGAAATAATGCTTTTTGGCCTAATAGATCACTCGGTCGGCTGATTTAGTTCAATTCAACTAAGAAAGGAATTTGTGTGTAGCTACTTCCGCTATGTACCTAGTTGTGCACCGCCCGCCCGCTGATATCCCGATCGCCCGATCAGCGGGAGAACAGGCGATGCACTTAATTGCATAACTATTACTGCGTAGCTAAAGTAGCTATATATTACTTCCTTTCTTAGTTAGGATGGACTTCGAAGAAGTAAAGCCTGATTCTATTATATAATATTTTTTTCATATTCAATTCTTTCCATATTTTGATAGAAAACTATTTGGATCTGCTAGAAGATAAAAAAGTAAAGGAAGAAGCAATGGATTATAAACGCCAGAGGGAAGAAGTCCTGAAGTCGTTTGAGACGATTCAGTCCCAAGTGGTGGGGTTGCTCGAGGAGAATCTCTCAGAGCGTCCGTTGCATCAGCTCTCGCTGTCTGAGTTCAATTTGCATTTTGAACACAAAAAGGAGAGGATAAAACAGGTTAATTGTTATTTATAATTTGAGGCAACTGTGTGTGTTTAATGCAGTAGAACGGAGACTGTCACAGATACTGTCCTCACAATAAAGATTTTGTTTTGTTATAGACTTTGTCGGTACTATTATTTTGGAATAGAAAGGTTTACAGCGTGTGTTGTTAATTGTAACTGTAAAATCACAAAGTATGTAAGTAAATTTAGTATTAATAAATTTGTTTCTAAGCTTACTTATTATATGCAATCAAAATTCTTTTTTATTTTAAGGCGGAAAAAGAGCGTGAACAGATCCGCCTGGAGACGGAGGCTCGCATCCGAGCTCAGGATAAAGTGACGGCCTGGATAAAGCAGCAGTGCTGGGACACCATGCTTGTTCCCAGGGTCAAGCTGTACGCCATATTTAGTCATTATCAGGTATTATTGAACATCTCACTTATATGTCGACTTCTACTTTTAATTTTTTTTTTCTATGATTGTATTTGGTTATTATGATTCACCGTTCAGGTCCATCGCATTGTAGGAAGAGAAGCTCCAATCAGCACTTGGGACTTGCGACCCGAGAATAGGCTTAAAGTGCATTAACGCTCACCTTCACTGTCCGAGCTCCTCCCACTACCTAACCAAATTTTAAATGATTCTACCAAAACCGCTTTCGAAGTGCGTTCTAGAAATGAATTTGTAATAGAGCTAGTTTATATACAGTTGAAAGTAGGAACTTTCAACCGTATATAAACTAGCTCTAAACCTATTCCTGGTCAGTTCGTTAGTAAGATATAATAAAAACTAAAACAAAATACTTATTAATGTTAGATGATGAATAAATAAGGGAAGAAAATTATATATATTTATCCAAATGTAGGTGGAAAACTACGCAGTGTTGCCGACACAACGCGAGAACTGGCCCGAGCTGCAGCAGATTGAGGCGCTGCGCGGCGTCGAGATGGAGAACGACGCGGACGTGTTCCGGCCGTGGGTGGAGCCCGTCGAGAGGACCAGCGCGGACGAGCCGCCGCTACCGTAATGTTACTGTGCTGCAAATCAGTAGTTTCTACTTGTGACTTCGCCTATATTTTCTAGTTACAATAACTAAGAGTTGTGTATGATATGTTGCAGTAGATTGAATCACAGGCCTTTTTTAGCTTCACGTTGTATATTGCTCGTAGCAGGGTAAGCAGAGGGAACCGCAGAGATGGATCTAAACCTAGTGTTAATACACTGTACCCCGCTTTCCGCCTTTTGGGGCATTGCGTGTTGAGTGAGCGATGTAAATAGAAATTAAATAATTCATCCACCCCGAGTGGTAACCCAACTCACAATACTAAAATCGCATATCGCGTTAATTAGATGCAATACAGCAAGCTAACTGTGAACCTTCGATTTGAAAAGAAATTAAAACTATCGTTTTGTGAACAATTAATACAATATTATTTTAGGAGAGTAACGTATAGTATTACTCTTTATGTAGATCAGTGATTTCGAGCAGAATTGGCCAACAGTCGGCCATTTCAATGCGAGAAGGGCGCAGAAGTATGGAGAGTCAGATGATGGAGGCCCTGTCGCCGGACGAGTCGGCGGCGGGGGAGCCCTACGTGCTGTCGGGCTCCAACGCGCACCGCTACATCGACGTGCCGCCCTTCATGATACCGCAGACCATGGCCTTCAGCTTTCTGCAGATGAATTGGTTGCAGCATATCGTTAAAGTGGGTGTTATTTATGCTGTTACATATTTTTTCTTCACAATGCCAAAACGCTGCTCTAATCGTAGAAAGAATATTGTGTGTTCTGTTTCCTACTTTTTACTTATTGTTCGCGCCTACAACCATTTAAGGGAGCGTCAACTCCTTAAGACCGTTTTTGCTATTTTCTATAATCAGGCGTTTCATAGTTCTACATACAATTTATCATCGCACCAGTTTTTTAAATCTACCGACCTACATTATTTTTGACTTTTATAAAATATAATTTCCTTTCATTCAAATTATTGCTGTGTCACTTTTAACTTTGCACTCGAACCGTTGTACACCTTTGTAGTAATTAAAAGCAGTATCAAGATTATTTTGGGTTTGATTTCACCAAAACTAGGCTCTATAGTGTTCACTCCGGAACACTTATAAAGTTTATAGTTTTTGAATTAAGAATAAAAACCTTCAATCACCACAAGTTTTTGTAGTAAAAAAATGAAAACCTCAAAAGAATAAAACTAAACTTTTTTTGATGCGTCTCTCTTCTCTTCATGTTACAACAAGATTTGGCAAGGGCAACCCCTTGCCTGTACAACTTGCTGTACAAATAAAAAAATTGGAAAATTATTAATTTATATATATAAAATAAATAGAAAAGAATTGCAAAATTGTATATGTTTCATTTCGTATAAAATACAATAAATAATGATTTACATACTAAATGTTATTTAATTTGCATTAATGTAATTTTTAAAGTTCTGAAATCGTAAAATTGGTAAGGAACCTTTGGTTTATGAGTTCAACTTGCATTTGATCGATATTTATTTTTGGTTCAAGCTGTACCCCACATACACCAGGGTAGAGTAAAGGGATCCAGTGTTAGACACAACCAATTTACATAGCACTACGGAACTCCGCGCTTTGTCTTCTTAGCTGAAAACTGACGCGTATACAGACTGATCTTGTGTAATGTGTAATATATAATATACTCCACGAAGGCTCAAAATATCTTTTTTGTTTTAGCTAAATGTTCAAAATATGCGATTGTGGTTCAATAAGCAATTCGCAGATTTAATGACACAAAAGAAACGCGAGGTCCATCTTGTGGAAGACAGGAATGCTCGTCTTCGATTTATAATAGACGGTGTGTATAGGCTATATATTGCATAGAATATTTGCTTTTTTTTATAAATAACAAAGACATTAATCTGCTGTAATGTTTCAAATACATGTTTATATATGAATAGCTAACTTAACAAAAATATTTTTTTTTTCATTTATTTGAATGTAGTACACACACATATTGTGGTAGAGCCAAGCTACACCAACCCCAGTAGCTCAAAAGGGCCAGGCTCGAACCAGGTAATCACCACGCTCTCACAAAATACCGTCGTGACACAGCAACTATTAATGCTGCTGTGTTTCAACAGATAAGTGAGAGTTCCAGATGCCCATAAAGACAAGGTATAAGTACATATTTGGATGACAACGCATTCAAATCCTCTTGGGTTGTGGATATCTTCATAGATATCCACAACTCATGAAAGAAGGAACTAGAAGGGAACTGCAGGAAACATACGAACCTAGTGTTAAGACACTCCGTTGCTTTAGTAGTCCCTGCTTTCTCCGTCCCTACTTTCCTCCGTTTTCGAGATGTTGCGTGTTGAGTGGCAAAACTCAACGCCGCGCCTTGCCTAGTTTCCAGAGCAAAGAAATGGAAAATTCCATCTTCCTCAAGTGCGGGAATCGAACCCACAAACCGTCAGCGTTTACAAGTAGACGCCACACCTCTGCGCCAAGACGGTCCTCAATTATAGAAATATCTGTTTTAATAATTGGTATTATAACCAATTATTAAATCAGACATTTTTTTAATATGGCAAGTTGAGGACGTTAAGGACGTTTAGTGGACATCCTCGCTCATGGGAGGATGTCCACTTAACGTCAGGTGGCCCTTCTACTCGTTTGTCATACAATAATATAAAAAATAAGTGTGCTGGGTTTAAATGCTAAAATAAATAAATAAAAATATTTTTTTTAGATTATTATTTAGATTTAACAGTTAAATATGTTTTTCAGAACTAAACAAGCTTTCGGATTTACGCGGGAGCTTTCACCATTTGATTATTTGCATACGCAACCCCGATTGGCGACAGGAAGAGCAACCGCAGAAACTGATCAAAGTAGAACCTGAAGAGGTATTATGGCAGCTTTAATTGTTGAAAAATATTATTTAATCTTACATTTAATTACAAAGTTATATTTTTATATTTTTCTTTAAGATTTTACTTAGATTTAAGTTTTTATCTATACTTTATATTTGTCTAAATCAGGTCACCTAGTCATACTTAATATAATACTTTGTTAACAAAAAAAAAGCTTTATTTCACAAGTGTGTATAATATATACACGTTTTTAGTTTAGTCATGCTCCGCCAATTTTAAAACAACTTTTCATCGTGTTTAATTTATACAATTACATATAACCTTATATGGATAGTAAATAAGTAGCTTCATCCTGTATCCTACATACAGAAATAAGGGAACCTTATGTTCTTCCTAATTTTTCAATGTCGTTTAATTGCATATAGAGTAGCGGAAATCAAAATAAAATACTCTTTACTCACTCATTCGTCACTTATTATTAGATTTTTGCCTGAGTAAGCAAATGAAAATAATCAAGTGCCCTGAATGGGAATAGTATGTAAGACAATGTTGTTAAACACCACCACAGTGCAGCATAGAGCCGTACATCAGTCCGAGCCAAGTGGTCATCCCCCCGCCGGAGCCCAAGCCCAAGGACGACTTCAAGGAACGCGCGCTCATGTACATGATGGACGGCGTGCTCGAGAAGCTGTGGCACGAGGAGATCAAGAAACCCATACCCAAGCCGCTCTGTATGGTGCGTACTAGGTTTATTTAACTTCACGCTTTAGGCTAGCGGCAAAATAATATCAAACCTCGTCCACTGTCATTGGCCTCTTAGTACATGCTCAAACTTTTTACGCGACCTTGCTCCAGTATCTTCAATGTCATCCGAGCTTACTTCTTTTACCACAAATTTTTGCTTCGTATATCTCTTTTTACCATTCTTTCGTCACTTATTCTTTCGACGTGCCTAAACCGTTTGAGCACGTTCTTCTTCATTCTCACTCTTCATTGCGAATTGCGTCAGTTACTAAGCTATTAGATTAATAGTCGAATTAATTTTATTTTTACGTCCAGGTGTCATATTATTTTACCCTTATTTGTGGTAAGATTGTCTGAATACATAAGTGTATCTTTTTAATTTATGTAACTGCAATGATATAATTTTCTTCACTTTGGCAATAAGGCAAAAGCGTGGCGTTAAGTTCTACCACTCAACACGCAATGCCTCGAAACCGCGGAAAGCAGGGAACGGAGTGTCATAACGTTAGTTTCCCTAAGTTCTTGCGTTTCCTCTGTCTGCTATAAGCGGGATAAAGCATGAAGCTAAATAAAAAATGTGATAATAATTTTAATATCTTTGTAAACAGTTGGAAAAGGATCCTGAAAACTTCAACGAAGACGACCTACGACTGGTGTTTGATTATGAAGCTAAAGTAGCATTCAGGAATGAAGAACGCGATAAATATAGAAAAATGCTTCACGCAGAGTATGCCAAGTTGTCGCAAGTACTCAACGAGGGGATTGTGAAATTTAATAATAAGGTGCATTTATTATAATTGTTTTAATTTCCACTGATTTTCATTAGTATACAGTCTACCTTCACTTCAACTGTTAGTGTTTACGCTGAAGAAAATAGATTTTCTTTACTGAAAATACTTATATTTGTGATTTTATTTGCATAAGAAAAGCGTTTAATTCGAAGAAAAACGGAGAAGAAGTAACATTAAGTACGAGTATAATGTTGCCATACGCAATTACAATATTTCTTTTTTTTAAGATCTAAAATAATTTGAATGTTAAATACATGATGCGTAAACATATAATTTCAAGCAGACCTGAAAAGTATATATACTATGTAAATTTTTGTTAGCGGAAGGTAATCTCAATGATGAAATCCCTAAGAATATACTTTTTTCAGAAGAATATAATGTTCTTTTCTTCCCCTTATTCTCTTTAGTTGTTTCAAATTTTTTATGATGAACATGTTTTGTTAAAGATCAACCTTGTAATAAGACAACAATTTAATCCCTTTTTTATACCATTTTTACTGAACTATCAGTGTAAATTGTGTATAAAAACATATTCGGTTAAAAAAATATTTTACAGGTTAAAGAAATGTGGTTAACTAAATTAAAAGTTGATTCAGTGATTGGTCAAGAGAATTTGAATCTGATGCGTCTGCGCAGGACTAATTTAGATCGCGTGGAAATGGCGGAGCATATAGAAGTGATGAGGTGATAAATTAAAGATATTAAAGATATTAGTGGAGATTTAATTTACATTGTAGTCAGCCATTGTGTTCTCCGATTTCCTACTTAATAACGATAAGATAATAAATAAGATGTGTGTAATAGTGATGTAACGAATATTCACATTCGCATATTTTTACGTATTCGTATTCGCAGAAATTTCTGCGAAAATTTTGCGAATAATGAATATCAAAAAATATAAAAAAAAATTGGCGCTGATAATACGTTATTAAAATCCAAATTTTTGATGTAAAAAATCGAAACTTAAACTCGTAATCACATTATCAGTCTTCGGTATATCTCATGAAAAAAATTTTGTATGCAATCTAAGCAAACGAAAACAAATTCTCTCTCTCTTCTAGAAAAGTTTTATCAATTATTACTTAAATTTTTAATGCTAAAATTTAAAAAAAAAATAAGAATTGTGATCAATCATGAATTGATGAGCCAAATTTAAAAGAATGACTGAATATTAGCATTCGCCAATGTCGATAGCACATATTCGCATTAGCATTCGTTTTCGCGAATGTTAAAAAAATGACATTCGTTACATCACTAGTGTGTAATAAAGAAGACAAAGAGATGTAAAGATGAAAAATTAAAAGCAAGCCCTTTAAAATTAAATTATGCTGTCGCTACGGTCCTTGTATTCAAATCATGGATCTTTATCTACTTATAGTGAAACTACGTCTTATTTTAGCTTTTTACTACATTTCCTTCGTATTTCTAAGTGTAGACATAATATCATCGGCGCGTTTCGTGTGTTGTATGGCGGAGCTCGACGCCGCGCTTTCCTTGTTTTTAGAGCAAAGCAAATGAAATACAAAAATTTATTTCCCCCGAGTGGGAATCTAACCTACAAACCATCACGCATACATACAAACGCTGTGCCACATCGCTGCGAAGTTCTTTTATAATTCTTCAATCACAGGGATGACATAAAGAAATATGAAGATGAAATGGAAGTTCTCCAGAAAGAACTCAATCTGATACAAGAGCAAAGCGACGAGTGTCAAGCGACGTACGACAATCTCGCGACCAAAGACAAGTATCTGGATCGGACCTTTAAGAACCATTTTGCTGATCTGTCGCCTATTATTGTTGATCAATGTTATAAATTTTTCAAGTGAGTATGATTTTTGGAATGTGTTTGCCGTTTATATAAGAAAGAAAATTACTGAAAATTGTAGAGATGCGATCTCTTCAAAGCATATGCTCAGCTCATTTGACCGAATCCGAAACGAAGAGAAACACCAGCGGGGATGTCACAATGAGAATGAAGAAGAACGTACTCAGATGGTTTGGGCACGTCGAAAAAATGAAGGATGAAAGAAGGGTAATGAAGAGGTTAATGACAGTGGACGATGCGAAAGAGGTATGCAGGGACCGCAGCGTTAGGCGCTCCGTTCTCTCTGACTACCCCGCTAGGGATAGAGCGTGAAGTTAAATGAACCTAGTACGCAACATATAGAGTAAAGAATTATATGTTTGTGTGTGAAATAATATGGTTATAATGTTCTATAATCTGTGAAGTTTTCATTTTTAATAATCAAGGTATATACTCAATGTGTTTCCTTAGCTATAGTAAGTAGCAGTAACATTGCAGGAAGAGACCGAAATGGTGCCACCGGGCCACCATGGTGCCGGTGGTGCTGTACGAGCTGGCGGCGGCCGTGCTGTCCGGCGTGCGGCCCGTGCTGCTGCACGTCGACTGCGTGGACTACTTTAAAGGGTAACTCTGAAAACATGTACTGGGGTGTTTCTTTCGCCATTACTGCCACTCCATGACAAAGCATCTTTCTGAAATGATGGTAGATAAAAAAAATCACGCCTATAAGTGTATGTGTTATACCTACATGAATAAATGGTTTTGGATTTTGATTTTGAAAAACTTAATTTTTGAATGTAATCTGATTTATGTGAAATTTAAAGTGTTAATCCACATTGAGGATAGAGAAAATAGTTAAAGAAAATATAAAAATTTCAACGAAGCGGGAGTTGAGACTTTAGAGATCATAAAATATTTAATAAAAATAGCATTCTCTCTCGTCGAACGGTTTGTTCTTTGTCTATTACAAAGGTCATTGGGTAGCGGAAATTTGTAAAAATCTCTATACATAGATGCTAATAAAAAAATAAATTGTATATAAGAATTTCGACGCAGCGTGATGAATAACGCTAGCCTTAAGGTGAGAGATCCAAGAGGGGCAAGTTCAATTCCTGCAGTGTTCAATATTTTCTGTTTTTTAAAGCATTAAATTTAAAAAAAAAAATATGCCAAAATAAAACTAATATTATCCCCTAGTGTTGAAGCATTAGATCAAATAAGCAACATGCCGCCAGTAATGGACGAGGGGCTGTGGGCCACCACGTGCAAGTTGCGTCGCGTTAAAATTGAAAATGAGATCAGAGTGAGTTCATATTATTTACTTATTGCATAAATTTAAAATATTTCAAAAAATGTGGCAAAAAATAGAAAACATGTCAAAATAACGAATTTAGTGCTAGTGATATTTACGCTACGGTGATTCGGTACCAAATTCACAATTGTAAGTCAATGAGGAATACAAATTATGAATTCCGACAAACTTTAATTGTGCAATCGTATAGATTCCTTTCGGAACTACGCAAATAAATTTAAAAAAAAAAAGATATACCAAGGTATTCGGATATGATAGGATTCATCGTTTGTTTGCGTTAGGAGTTCTAATTTTTGCCAAACTTTATGACTCAAAGTGTTTGGGGACTGGGAAATAAACAAAACGTATTTTTTGTGCTCCAAGATATTATATTTATAAAATCTTTTATATATTTAACGTTAATTTCAACTCGATACATTCATGAGGACCGTCGTCGCGCAGAGGCACAACGTCTGTGACGTCTGTGGGTTTAATTACCACTCGGAAAAGATAGATTTTTTTTCATTTCCATTTTCTTCGCTCTAGCAACTAGACAAAGCGCTGCGTTGAATTCTGCCAATCAACACGCACTGCCTCGAGAAAGGCGAAGAGCAGGTAACAGAGTGTCTTAACACTAGGGTCCCAAGGTTCATGCGGATCCCTCTGTCTACCCTGCAACGTGTGGGATAAACATGCGACAAGCGCACGACTCGTCAGACATGTCACAGTACTCGCTCATCAGACGCGCGACTCGTCAGACATCGCATGTAACGCAATGCTCATTCGTCAGATGCGCGCGTTGGCGCAGGAGACGGCGCACGTGGAGCTGACGGCGGCGACGTGGCGCGCCGCGGCGGCCGCGCGACGCCTTCGCGTGGCGCGCACGGGCGACGCGCTGGCGCAGCACCGCCGCGACGTCGAGCTCGCCGCGCGCAACAACGCCGTGCAGGTGCGAGTTATAGCACGTTTAGTATTGCTATGGAGCCGGAACAAAAGTAACTGACTCGCCCCTGTTTGGAATCGAACTTGCAAACGTCACTCTTACGGATACATACCGTATCTCTTTACGCAATGGTAACGGTTAAATTCTGAAATCATTCTAATATAAATTTTAATGTTAATTCAAATTCCCATCCATTAGGCTTTTGATCTCCAC
The DNA here is from genome assembly GCA_037178615.1 of Dione vanillae. Classification (NCBI taxonomy): domain Eukaryota; kingdom Metazoa; phylum Arthropoda; class Insecta; order Lepidoptera; family Nymphalidae; genus Dione; species Dione vanillae. Next base: position 383,902 of record JAZFAU010000020.1, read on the forward strand.
TACTGGACAAAGGTCTCTTCTATCTTTGCCACACTGTAATTTAAATTTATTCTTCCTTAATTTAGTATTTTATATATTATCTACTTTTTCGGTTCGCTCTTGATGAAATAAATATATATAATTTAATATTCACTAAGTTTAGAAACTTATATGAGAGCTTGCTAAGTAAGCAGGTTTGATTTTGCATTTTTTAATTAGAATCAATTATATTTGAACTACTTTTTACCTTATAACTATTGGTTTATTATTGAGAAAAATCTAAATGTAAAGTCTTTTAATTACTTAATTTACAAATTAAATAATTACCAGTAATATTATAGCTAGTGCTGCCAGCGGGGCAAGTAGAGATAGTGACGACCGGCCACTTCGAGGACTACGAGGACGCCACGCTCATACCGCGCGACGAGATTGATAAAGTCAACGAAGTTATATTGGTAGTATACTATATTAAAGCAACTGTACGTCATAAATTTTACATTTAAAAATATTACAAATTACTTAAATTATTATTTTAATATTTAGAAAGTCGGTGATTGGAAATTGAAAATGATGAAAAAGCAAATAGAGTTCCGTAAAGGTATTTTGTCAAAAGAAGTGGGAACACGCGCAGATGAAGATGAAACTACGACACATGGAACAAGAGCTCTACTCCTATCAACGGCTTAAGGTAATGTGGAGTTAAATTAAATATAAAAAATATACATATAGTATAAGTGAAATAAAAAAAAATCACTTTGAGCGGGGACTAAGCACCGGAGTGTCTTAACACTAGGTTCATATGGTTCCTGCAGTTCCTTCTCCCTACCCTGCCATGTGCGAGATAGAGCGTGAATCTAAAAAAAAAGAAACATTTTGAGCCGTCGTGGCGCAGCGTCTTACTGTAAACGCGACGGTTTTTGGGTTCGAAGCCCATGAGGGGAAGATGAATTTTTCAATTTCTTCGCTCTGGCAACTAGATAAAGCGGGGGAGTTGAGTTCGGCCCTGCACTTAACTCGTAATGCCTCGAAAAGACAGCAAGCGGAGAACGGAGAAAGAAAGTCTACGTAATTGTTTTAAATAGCATAAATCACTTAGGAACAATAGTTCAGAGTAGTTTCCTTCCAATAGAGAGCGCCGTTACCTGCATGCAACACCCCATTTACATAAAATTATCCCTGTAATAGAGTTTATCATCAAACATAACTCTCCTTAAAAAAACCGTTCCTAATTACATTGTTTTTTCTACTTAACTGGACTGGCAAAGGTAAACTAGGCGTACAGCATCTCTGTTGTTTAGATAGTTCCTGAAGGACTGAATGAGGACGCTCTTTCAGACTTTACAATGATTTGTATTCCAGAACGGAGAAGTGAAAATGATATAAAGATCCAAAAAAATGGAATGGAATAGATCCAAAAATATGTCAGAACGACCATGTTTACAGTCAGTCTTTTATCAATATCCTCTTATGAAAATAATACTTATTACCTCTAATGATAGAGTACCGTCGTGGCGCAGAGGCGCAACGTCTGCCTGTATCGCGACGGTTTCTGGGTTCGATCACCAGTCGGGGAAGATGGATTTTTCTATTTCCATTTTCTTCGCTCTGGCAAACTAGGCAAAGCGCGGCGTTGATTTCCGCCACTTAACACGCAATGCCTCGAAAAACGGCGGAAAACGGGGACGGAGGGAGAGGGGAACAGGGGCAAAGCAACGGAGTGTCTTAACACTATAGTTCCTGCAGTTCCCTCTGCCTACCCTGCCATGTGCGGGATAAAGCGTGAAGCTAAAAAAAAATAGAGTAATATGCGATAGATTATAAAATGATTCGTTCGCTCACCTGAACATTAGAAAATAATAAGTAAAATTTTAAAAAAAAATCTTATAAAAATGAAACTAGCATGATCGTAATTTAGAGCATGCGGTTAATTTTTGGACCACCTATCAGCTTTATTAGAGTACAGTACGTACAAATCTCATAAATAAATTTTAGATACCCAAAGAATTACAAAGCTACTTGAAGAACAAGGAGCTCGGTTACACCGACGAGCAGGACTACGTCAAAATGGAGAAGGAGATGGAGGCTTCCAAAATGTCAGTCAACAAGTTACTCAACGAGCAAATACATAGAGTTGAGGAGTTGGAGGTAGGTTTCAAAATGAAAGCAATGATATTTATTTAATATGTATGTATATTGTATATTTGTTATTTTTGTTAAAATTAAAATAAGTACTAATTTAATAACATAATAAAACCTAATTTGTATTGAGATTTTGAATAATGTTATGTACATTGTAGTGTGAGTTGTTAATCGAATAAAAGGGACTGAATTGTGTAACGTCCTATAATATAATATCTATCGCACGAGAATAAACCAACTGATATTATTCTGTTATTTTATTGTGAAAAATGGACTTTTAACATTAAAACTCTGGCGTTGACATATATATATATACATATAAGCCCCGCGTCGTATAGACTAGTATATCGCTGTCTTTGATTTCCTTTTTGAAGTGAAATATATATTTTTCTGTACGAAAATATATTTAATGTTTTGTTATTTGTTACTAAATATTTAGGGATGTGCAATAAATATTCCTAACCCCATATGTTATATGGTTTTTAAATATATTATAGTTACTTAATCATGGAGTTATATATTTGTATATTTTCACGTGTATTTTTTGCGCTATAGGTAAAAATCTTTGAATTAGAAAGCCGAGCGCAGAAGTTGGAAAAGTTGATAGTGACACTAAATGTAAAAGTATCTGAGAAGAAACTACACGAAGACCCCCTCGAGCCTATTCGAATTAGGAGGATATTCAAGAAACGGTATTTCTTTTATTTATTTATCAATATATAAGAGATAAAATGCTAATAAAATAAGATTGGAAAATTCTTATACATATATTACACAGGTACTAAGTATCTATATCACATCAAATTTAACCAAAAATAATGTTATTTTACCGATATGTTTACACTATAAATGATTTTAATAAGAACAAAGAGACATAGAAATCACCCATAACCTCTTCGTAGAAATGTTTTAAAGTATCACTATAGAATACTACTCTACGTGGAAATGTTCAAAGTTTCACTATAGACTACTGTCACGAAAACCTCTTCACCCCCCAGCATGGAGACACTGGTGCAGCGCAGCCAGCTCATCCGACAGGTGCAGCACAACCACACGCGCATCGTGCTGCTGCAGACCGAGCTGGAGCTGCTGCGCCTCAAGACCTACCCCACACTCGCCAGCTTCAGGACCATTACCTAACTTAACTTATTGTTACCTAATGTTTACCTGTTTATTGTGTGCATTTCTAATAGTTAATAGATTGTCTTAAATGTCATACTTTATATTACTTAACTTACCTTACTGTTACCTAATATTTACCTTTTTGTTGTTTGCATTTCTAGTGTGTTAATAGATTGTCGAAAATGTAATATTTTGTATTATTTAGAATTTGTGTTAATTTATTATAATGCTACGTATGAAAAGCTTTTTTTTTAATTTAATCATTCTTAATTTACGTGTATTTCTGTCTACCTGCTCTCTCCGATTTTTAATTTGTTTTAATTTTTATTCTAGTTGATTTACCTCTCTGTTTATTGGTTGACGTTTTCAATGGCCGTATTCCAGTCCTGTAAGAAGTTCGTATTTTCAAATCTAAGAACCTCCTCAGATTTGAAAATATTAACTTTTTACCTACATTAATACCTTGTGGGGGAGTGGGGATTGCCACAAGATGTCTGCTTCGTATTATATGTTTAAATACTATTAAAAACTAGAAATATATATTTATGAATGTAAAATTGCACAATAAAACAAAAATATTATACGTAAATCTTTATTTCAGTTACAAAAAACATGTACAAGTACATAGATAAAATTCGTTATTACAGACAAAGATGGCGTCGCTAGGCGTTACGAGAGCTGGGTTTGAGCTAAAAAGTTCATTTACAGAATATATTAACTTGTTGTTGAGCGAGACACGCGTTGCTGCTAGAGCTGTGCTCGTTGAATTTAAATATTAAAGCATTTCTTACTGGAACGATGAAAACAATTACTATCGGGCCACTTAACATTATAAGTAAAATCTTTTTTAAATATATTTATTTTATAGAAATTCACAAGTGATTAATTTATAGAAACAATGCCTAAACTCATAATTGGTAATCGGAGAGGCGCAATCACATCTTACAATGTTAAATAAAAATGACAAAAATTACATTAAATACCATTAAATACAAAATTCCACTAACCAGTCTCCATATTTAGGCCGTTTCCACACATCACTTCTCAAAGAACTTAACTCTTCCGTAAACCCATCCGATTACCAACAAGTAAATAGCTGAAGCAAGCTGAATAGCTTTGTCGTTATTCGATGAAGAGACATCTAGACCTCAAGAACTCAGTCCTAGTTGTGTACTAATTACTATCTAAATATTATAGAAATAAAAAGTAAATAAAATTTGTGAGTAATAAAATAATATCGTTAAATTTTTCACAGAAAGTAATTGCAACTACAACCATTTACTACATAGATAAAAAAACAAAAGCACAGATGATAAAATAAATGTGTTAAAAATATGTCGGAACAGATCCCACTAAAATTTATTTTATAATTAATTAATATAAACCAATTCTATTTTATATTATAATTAATAAAAAAATGACTTCTGCAATCAGTATGGGCCGTAAGTGCTATATACTAGTGTTGGGCACCTCATACAAGAGGCGCTTCAAATGTCCCATACAAAAGAATGAACTGTCCCATCACTTCAAATACATATTTTGTACCACCTCAATTGTACCACCACAAATTGAGGACGTAACGTTGTTCCTCACTCACTCATTCATGAATGAATGCGACTTTTACGAGTTTATTTTGTCCCGCTTACTCTTTTTGAGGTATGCATAACATTTGACAAGGCGTTGGGACAAAATGAACGACGGAAAGAAACGTCGCGTGATGTTTGAAATGTCACATGTATCACTACATTTATGTTACATTGGTTTTGAAATGCTAAACTATATTTTTTTCAAGAATTGTCGTTTTTAATATAAAAACGACATTTCTTGAAAAAATTACATACATTTAAATGTTACGTGAAATTTTGTAAAAAAAATATTATATATTTTGTTTATTTTAAGTTTGAAGTAACAATAAACATAATAAAAACTATATTTTTTTGTAAAAAGTGTAATGTAATTATTTGGTTTAGTCTAATAATGACTTTTAATTTAATTATAAAATGGTATTTTTTATAAGTAGGTATTAAAACACTACTCACAATCTCTAATTTTTATTATCCTCAAAAGTAATGAACTCTGAAGACTTCATATTTTCATCGTTTGAGGACCACTTCAAATGAGGTGGTACATTATCCCACCTCATTTTTTAAAATGAGTAACTCATACAAACTCTTGATTTTTAGCTATCCTACCCAACACTACTATATACTATGTAAGAAACGCTTTAAGATTGTCATACTGTACTAACGTTTAAGTATTTCTACTTAACATATCTATATACATGTAAAATATATTGCAAAGTGAATTTAACAATATAACATAAAATATTTAAAATAAACTACAAATTCAAAAACTAGCATATTTTCAGCGCTAACTCTAAAAGAATTACATTTGATATAACAAATATAAACTATTTATATAAATAAAATGTATTAAACTAAATATAAATTATATTTAATATAGCAACATTCAAATAATCTATTATAAATAAGCCTACTTATACTTTAGACCGTTTCGTATATCAGTTAAAAGTGACAGTCAGCTGTAAAATATTATTTCGAGTAAATTGAGCTATTTCTAGTAATTTTTCTAAAATATACTTCTCTATAAAAAAAACTATTTAAACACTTCCCATATATAGGTAAATAATGACACAACATGGCAACATTTAATATTTAACTAAGCCATAGAATACAAAGTTCATAATTCGAATTCCCCGTCTCTACGCGAGTCTTCACCTAATGTACCTTACATTCAGCTATAAAACGCTTTACAACTATGTATTACAATTAATATTAAAACCTGTAAATATTATTGAAGCACGCGGAATTCTTCGTCATTTTCTAATAATGAAAAGAAAAGAATCGATAGGCATCATAGCTGTATACATATATATAGCCATTCGTCAGTGGAGGAACGCAATTTCGTTAACTTAAACGCAAATCTGTAAGTATGTCTAAATAAATCATCGGTTAAAATATAATTGACATTTCTGAGAGCGGCATCAGTGTTTATTTAGTTATTATCATTCTTTAATTTATTCAGGTAATTAGTAATTTTTAAAGTGTTCAGTAAATTTTAAAAATACAACAGCTGTGTGTGGTGGTAAATGAACCCACGATCAGACGCCATACCGCTGCGTACTTCTTCTTAAATATTAAAATTTAAGATAACCAAAAATATCAGCACATTTCAGTTATTGACTTGCAGCTAACGAAATATAGATAATAAATGATTTTACACCTAATTCGAAGCAAAGTGTGTTTATGTCAACTTCATTAGTACAGTACAAATTACTTTAGACTTACACCTAAATGCGACGCATGCGAAAACACTTCAATTAGGCCACAATTTCGTTTATTACATTATATATACATAATATATCACATGATCAAAAATCACATCATTGCCAATTAGTTTATTTTCGACGGCCATTTTTTTTCCTATTATTTATCGTTATTATTATTTATTTAAAAATCTTAATTGATATGTTGTAGAGACGTTGACTTACTTCAAAATTTTAGTATGTATACTATATATATAGTGGATACGATCTTCACGACTGTTCATTTCACTTTTAACTTGAGGCCATTTTGTGTGTGTAGAAAGGATTTCTTTCTGGATATGTAACGTGTGATGTCACAAGTTACTATCACCGTACTGATTTATAGTAAAATTTATAAAAAGAAAATAACCACTATTACATTAATAATTTGAATAAATAAAATAATAGCTTCACACGTATTACAATAGTACGTGAATGTCAACACTGAGCTTTGTCGTTATTACCAAAGCGACAAAGTGAAATGTTTCGTGCCCACGAATGGGAATCGAACTCGCAACTTTTAAGTACACATATTAAAGATTTTAAAACGAAGTCAACATCTCATTGCACAAGAGTAAATCTACTATTAAAGAAAGACAGATAGGAAGGAAACGCTATGGAAGTCATTTAGCTAGCTACAGCGCTACTATAAACAATTCACTATTATATTGTCTTGGGCGATTACACAACATTCCGTAAAAAGTACAAAAAAACACCAATTGCATTAGTCTCCGAGGGACACGTGTTTTATGTATTTATAAAGGAGATCTCAACGAACTTGGTCCTCCGTATAAATTTAATTTTATCTAATTTGGTCATTATAACGTCCGTACACCGAGACGGTCACGGGTTCATATTCCAATTTAAGAACAAACAGAACTACACAACAATTTATATGATGTTAATTTTTCAAACAGGTAAGCTATGATAAACAGTCTCAAATTTCACTATATATAATTATAATTTCCCTTATAGTAGGTATACTGGATTCTATTTCATATAAATATTGGTACACAACAAGCTAAATAATAAACGGCGTGTTAAGTTCAATGGAACCATCTTAGACTGGTATAACAAAGAGCTAACAGCGAATGGATAACGGCTAACGGCTAACAGCTAACGGTCACAGCGCCGTGCGTTGGTCGTACACGATGACGGCGTCGGCGTCGAAGAACTGACTGTGCGACTTGCTGAGCGCGATGATGGCGGCGTGCTCGCTGCGCATGCGGCTCTTGTACTTCTTGCTCAGGCTCACCTGGCGTAGGACGAGTAGGGCGAGCAGGGCGAGTTGGACGAGTAGGGCGAGTAGGGCAAGTAGGGCGAGGGGGACGAGTGGGACGAGTGGGACGAGTGGGATGAGTAGGACGAGTGGGACGATTGGTATTACAATTTAATAAGACATATATACTAATAAAAATATACGAAATGAAACAAAATAATAAACTATACTTGAAATATTCATTCGTATTCAATTTTTTTTTTCAAATTCAAATAATTTTATTCAAAATAAGATTATATGATTAGTTTTTTCAACGTCAAAAACATTACCACCGGTTAGCTAAAGTTAATGCCCCAGACCTGAGAAGAAACTCAGCGGAACATTGTTTTTTAAATGCTCATACTGAAAACAATACAGTTATACCAATAATCAATATGTAGAAGGCATGATATCAAATGTACATAGAAGTCCAAAATACAACCCTAAAGTAAAAAGAAACATAAACTTAATAATACAAAATAAAACTGCAAATAACATTTACTATCCTTACTTTTGCATATAGCTGATGCAGATCATCCTCAGTAGAAAGCGGACGAGGTTTCGGACGAAGGAAGGCTGGCAAGGACCTGGTTTTCAAAGCATCGATACTGGCTGCACCCTCCATTTCATCTAGCACTGTTTACAAAAATTGTAATATAAACAACTTTCCACGTCAATAGAGTATGTAAACTTATTTAATAAAACACTCATTAAATTTAATATTATTTATCGAAACGTTTTAATTGGGCATACTTTTAGAGAGGCGAGTATTTGACCTAGAATTTTACTTTTGGTACTGTTTTAAAAAGTCGGTATTGTGAAAATTATAGCTCATGTTCGAACTTAAACTGTTCAATTGATAATTAATTAAACAAATTTCACACATTAGCCAATTCGATTTGAAAAAAAAATGCGCGTTTTTTGTCAGTCTTAAAAAAATTATCATACCTAAAAAGTATTTACAACCTGAAAAAAACGAAGCGCTTGTACGCGGTAGTAGTTAATTTCAAAGATGGTACTTCACAACTAATAGTTCGAGCATTGAGTAAAGCCTTAAGTCGTATTTAGAATATTCTAAATATTTATACTTAGCATACCGGCGTTATTATAAATAACATTTACACGCTAGACTATCAAATGTACAAGAACTCTTTTGCTACGTAATTAAAAGTAGATAAAAAATGGCCTATGCACGGCCATACCTATTTTTTTTTTTAGCTTCACGCTTTATCCCGTACATGGCAGGGTAGGCAGAGGGAACTGCAGGGACCGTGGGAACCTAGTGTTAAGACACTCCGTTGCTTAGTCCTTGCTTGTCTCCGTCCCCGCTTTCCGCCTTTTTTGAGGCATTGCGTGTTGAGTGGAGGAACTCAACGCCGCGCTTTGCCTAGTTAGCCAGAGCGAAGAAAATGGAAATAGAAAAATCCATCTTCCCCGACTGGGGATCGAACCCAGAAACCGTCGTGTAACAGGCAGATGTTGCGCCTCTGCCATACCTACATTAAAATAAACAATTTTTGATTTTAATGATTGCCAACAAGCAAGCAGCACAACGAAAGCTGACATTATATATGTGGATTAATTAAGAAACGTTTAAATTTTCCTCTTATTCCACGTTCACATATCATAAATAAAAATCTAAAAACACAACATACTTACTTCCACTAGAAGCATAGACGTGGTCGCGGGACGCAGGTTCGTGGTCCGAGTCGGGCACGCGGTTGACGTAACAGTGGCGGGTCTCGCGCTCCCTCCCGCGCCGGCACTCCGCGTCGCCCGCGTAGCTGGCCGGTCGCGCGTGACGCTGGATTTGGACCTTTTGAGAAAATTAAACTTTAATAATAATCTATAATTTATATTTATGATAAATATACACACATAATTATGTTAAAAATATTATATTGCAGTAATTTAAAAAAATCGTATTAATTGAGTTTTCTGAAAAAATCTTTATACATTTCTTTGGAAATTGACCATAATTAATAAGAATGACTGATGAAGGTAATAGTAAAACAATAATTATCATAATATTCATAAAAAAATATTAGTAAGTAATTAAAAAAATATATAAATATCTGTAATAAATTGCTTTATAATATGATACAAAAGATAGCATTTTATGTTGTTTATATTTTTATTTTAGTACACTTATCAAATAGTTGTATTATACACATATTATTATGTTGTTATAATTTTGTTAAGACTAAACTGTCTTTGATTCATTTTCTGTTTGTAATGTAGACTATACATATTGTCACATTTTTAATTTCTACATTATTTATTAATAATAACAAGTCGATACCTCTGTGTGTTTAATTCTATAATTTTCTTGATTCGTGTATCCATGGCCCTCCTTTATGGTGTAATGTTCTTTAAGATATTGTTCATCTGTCAAAAATTATTTATTACGCGTGAGAAAATCTAACTAAGTACATTAAAAGTGAATGTTATTTAGTAATTAATATATTTACCAAAAGATTTCTGATGACGCGGCATTAGGCGGCAGTAACATATAATAATTAACAAAATAACAACGCCGCAAATACCTCCAATAAGCCAAGACAACCAAACAATTATAACGCGACCCTGCAAAAAAAGAAACTAAATGTATAATGAATCTCCGAAACTGAAATTATTGATTTTATATGCAATAAATTTGTACCTGCAGAAACATTTCAATTTTTACCAAGATGGTAAAATTTGCCTGTTTTTGATCCCCAATTAGATTTATTCCCTAACATTTTACCTTGTTTATGTGATCAACTACTTAAATCTAATATTTTTATGTTAAAAATTAACAAATTCCTAGCCTATTTTTTTGTCATTTTTTGATTTTCATTTCGAAGCGTTCGCGCCTGCGCCTTTTAAAGCGGTGTGTATTGCTATTGCCTGCATACTTATGAAGAATGTATTAATCGAAATGATTACATGATTGCACTAGATGTAAAAACAAAGTAAAAAATTACTTTTAATTCATATTTGAAATAAACTATATTTTTTGTCTTTATTTTTATGTTTTTTGTTAGTTTTTACTATATTAAATCTAAATTTAATAATATGTCAATGGCCTTAATAACTTAATCCAGTTTACGGATATTTGTATATTTATTGATTATTATTATTATTGTATTATTTCTGAACGAATATTTGCTGTAAATGAAAAATTACACTTTGTTTATCAAAATATATATGAAATACAATCGTTAAATAAAAAATTTTTAGTTTACAAGTGAGACTTCTTTTCGTATTGAAATGTCATAAAGGTGCGCATAAAACGGAAAATGGAACGTCAAAAGTTCATTTCACTTGAATGGTTCCACACAAATTGCAGATATGTATGCAATTTAAATGAAAACAAAGATAATTTGTTATTAAACTTATTTTTAATTGTAAACAATATTCTCAGCTGATTGCCGCGGAGCCGACGGTTGTTATCAAATCAATCGAGACGAGTCAAGTCAACTCATATCGTACGATTTTAACGTCATTACAGTGAAGACACTAATGCGTTAGCGTTATATATTGCGTAAAAAAGCGGATATCGTAAATAAACTGTGTTGTTTGCGCCCGACAGACGCCTATGCTAACTCTCTTTTATTAAGTATAATAAATATGGAGAATATTAAGTGTTATTTATTAATAGTATTAGCCTTCAATTTAGTGACTCGAAACTCCTTGGGATTGTCGCCGGTTATTTTTAGTGAGTACTAATTGCATTATTTCATAGTTTGTCTTGAACTATGACCATTCTAGAATACATTAATATGTATAATTTTTATGTCAACAATATAAAGTACATAAATCGATCTATATAGTAATTTTGCTGGCTATATTTAAATAAATAATTTAAAATCTTTATTTGCTATTTTTACATATTTATATAATAAAATATATTTTTTCTTTTACCACGTAACAGTACCAGGCGATGGTGGAAGTCAATTAGAAGCCAAAATTAATAAAACAAATGTGGTACACTACATATGTGCTAAAACCTCTCAAGATTATTATAATATATGGCTTAATTTAGAATTATTAGTGCCATTTGTAATTGATTGCTGGGTTGATAATTTAAAGCTAGATTATGATAATGTTACAAGAACTACTAGAGATCCTCCTGGGGTCGAAATCAGGATACCAGGTTGGGGAAATCCTGAACCTGTAGAATGGTTGGACCCCTCTCATGACTCTGCTGGAGCGTATTTCAATACCATCGGTGATGCTTTAGTAAAAATAGGATATGTGAGGAATATATCTTTAAGAGGGGCTCCATATGATTTTAGAAGAGCACCGAGTAAGTGGACCTTTGTAAAGAACTTATCATATATTATATGTTTTTATTAAAATATTATTAATATTGCTATATATTTATTAATATTATTTCATTCTTATTTTAGATGAGAATGGTGAATTCTTTGTAAAATTAAAAACATTAGTGGAAGAAACATATACTATGAACAATAAATCAGCGGTAACACTCCTAGTACACAGTATGGGTGGTTCAATGGGGTTACATTTCCTGAGATTACAAAGCCAAAAGTGGAAAGATCAGTATATAAGACGCATGATATCTTTATCTACACCTTGGGGTGGAGCAGTCAAAGCGCTTAAGGTGTTTGCCATCGGTAAGTCACACTGATAATGTGAAAATAGCATTCTATAGTTTTAGGGTTATATTTGTGCTTGTGCTGTGCCTAAATATATTTAAGGGGATTGTGTAACATTTCCTATGGATTTTTATTTCCCATGGAAATATATCTATTTGTATATATTTATTAGTGCAAGATTTTGTATACAATATCTTCAGAAATATTGTATGGGGTTAATCGATAGCTGAATCTCCACTAATCCTCTAGGCATAAAGTTAGGATGTATATATATATATATATATATATATATATATATATATATATATATATATATATATATATATATATATATCTTCATGTTATACACAAAATACGGAAGATGAGTAAAAATAAAAGAATGTTATTAAATAATTATCAAAGACTTGATAAGATTGTACCATGTTGTTTTTATACTAAATAATGTTAGTCAATTAAGTGATATAATATGATATACTGGTGCTATATTTGCATGACAATTGTTTATAGTTCAGTATCTATTGCTAATTTATTCATCTATTGAATAAAAATGTAATGAATACATTCAAATTCGGTTTAGTTGATATGTATGATGATATTGTATTGAGGACAGTCGTGCCGCAAAGGCGTGTAGCGTCTGCTTGTAAATGTGATGATTTTTGGGTTCAATCCCCATGAGGGGAAAATCGATTTTTATTGTTGGGAACTTGTTAAAAGCGCGGCGTTGAGTTTCGCCACTTAACATGCAATGAGGAAAAGGTGGTAAGCGGGAAACGGAGTGACGTAACACTAGATTCTCACGGTTTCCTCTATGTGACCTGCTATATGCGGGATAAAGCGTGAAGCTAAAAAAAATATTGTAACAACAATGTCTTCAATGTAAAAATGTATATACTCTACATTTACTAGTTGTTCTGTTACAATTTATTTGACGTTTTTTTTGATACCCTGTTTTTGCCTATCCTGATCACGCTGTTACAGACTACTTATGTATGTGAAGTAACTTTTGCAAGTAATAATCTTCGTTTAGTCAGTTTTTAATTTAAATAGCCTCACCTACAGAAATAATTTGCCCTTTTAAAAAAATATACTGTGTAAAAATTATATTAAAAAAATATTTAAATAAAATATAGTGCTATTCCATAGCATAAAAACGTAACAAACAGACATACCCACCATGCATATCATTAAATATCTTATCTGTACGTAAAACTTTAATAATTAATAATTTTTACCCATTTAATGTTTTTATATGAAATATTATAATCTACAAAGGTTCTTGAACTTATTAATCATCTTCAATAATTCATATCGTTTACATTCTGTTACTAATCATAAATATATTTACTTTATATGTTATTTTAAAACAATTTCAATTCATCGTGGAGGAGAATTGCAGTTCAATTCTTTTTTGGGGGAATAAATTGTTATGATTTCGTGGTTCTGGTAAAATAATATAAGGCGTCCACAAATCCAGACAACTTCGGAAAGCGGAGGTGAAAGTGTTTTAACATAAATTCTCTCCTCTTATATATCATAAAAGTATCATTGACTCTTCGCGCCTAGTATCCCTGAAATGGAAAGAAATCGGTGACCTGTGCACTAGTTTCTATTAGACTTATTGTGAAACAAAATATAAAAAAAATAAGTTTATTTCTTATAAAAATACTAAAAAATATATTTTTCTATATACAGGGTGTGTGGATGTTACCGCGACCTTCACTAAAAGCATAGTATTAACTAGCCTTCATAAACTTGGTAAAATTATGAAACAAACAAATTTTCAAAAATAAAAGAATATTTTTTTCAAACAAAATAAATAATTAAATTATTGTTCCAAAATAAAACGCCATTTCTCAAGTATGACGCAAGCGTACACTATCCTGTCAGAGCGGGACGGAGATATATCTCTTTCTCATTAGGTTATTTTTTTTAATGAAAGGCGACAGATTGAAAACGTTTGTTAGTATTTTTGTAGTACGAGATCTATTCGTCATTCGTATTTAATCATGACTACCTCACGCGTTACACAGCACGTATAAATATCGTGAAATGGGAAAAGTGATCCTGTGCATAAACTATTGATAATTGTGAATTGGTTTTTATAGCCTTGAAATATTGTCCCCTTTAAGTAGTTTTGATAACGGCCGCCGTGTCAGATATACACCTGTATATTGTTTATATTTTTTAATTAACCGCATTATTGCTTTATACTGTAGGTCTATTGTTTTCTTATGCGGTTTAAAGGATAACTATCGAAGTACATACTTTTTACATTCGTTGTAATTTTATTGCGTGGCAATTTTCCTACTAAGATTTACAAAAGTCATTGTGACACAGCGTTTGATAGAATAAAAGGAAAATCTTTACATTATTGTTTTATTTTTTTTTTTCATTTTTAAGTAAATGTTATTTTTCAAGCAACTTAGCTATTTTTATTCTTAAGGCTGTTAAATTAATTACACGTCGAAGCTTAAATTTTAAAAGGTTAGATCCTGAGATTGAAGTGGAGCCAAAGCTACCATACTTGAAATATTGAAACTGTTGTATATAAGTCCATTATAAAGTACTTAAAAGAAGACACTTTGTAAAATTCATTGCACATGGTATTAATAGCTGTAATTTTAATTTAAAATTAATATTAATTTTGGCGATTGTGGCTTACGTTTTAAAACAACACGTACAATACAAACAACAAGAACTCTAATAATTTATCAAATATTATTATTAATTTGCTTTACTTGGCTTGTTGATTGAACGACACAAAATAGCTAAAGGAACTATGTGCATTAACACTTCTCATATTCTTTACATATTGAATGTAGGAACTTACCTATTAAATAAATCAAATTAAAAGTTTTATAATGTCTACTTTATTTAAGAAAAATCCAGCATATTTAAAAGCGATGTAATCTTAACATTTGATAATTTTAAGCATGTATGTACGTACGTACATATTTTAATAAGAGTATTTCAAAAAATTTTAAAATTTAAAATATCTTTTTCTAAAAATATTTTAAATATAATAATTTGTAATACTTTTTTTGTTGAAGACTTGGATATAAACTAAAATAATCAACAACTCATTCCTTAATAATTTAGACACTAGCTTTTTAGTCAATATATATATAATTTTTATAAAATCTAAACTTTTCAACCGTAGGCGACGACCTAGGCTCCCTCATGCTGAGTCAGAGTACAATGCGTACAGAACAGATAACGTGTCCCTCCCTGGCATGGCTACTGCCGTCCCCCAACTTTTGGAAACCGTCAGAGGTGTTGGTGCAGACCGACAAGTTCAATTACACTATCAACGATATGCAGAAGCTTTTTACGTGAGTATTTTTATTATTAAACGAGGACCGCCATGGCGCAGAGGCGTAAGCGTTTCCCTGTAAACGCAACGGTTTGAGGGTTCGATTCCCACTCGGGGAAGATGGATTTTTCTCTCTGGTAACTAGGCAAAGCGCGTCGTTGAGTTCCGCCACTCAACACGCATTGCCTCGAAAAAGGCGGAAAGCGTGGACGGAGTAAGCAGGGACTAAGCAACGGAGTGTCTTTACACAAGGTTAAAATGATTCCTGCAGTAAAAAATAAAATTATTTACCTACATTTCACAAACTGTTTTCTTGTCTTTTTAATAACGTAGCGTTTAGTGTCGCAACTCTTGATTCGTGAAGTAAGTCTCGATAGGTGAAGAGTGGAATGTCAGTTTTGAGAGAGATATGTTTATATACAAAAGTGATTTTTTTATGTCTTCACGCGTTATCCCACACATGGCAGGGTAGGCAGAGTGAACTGCAGGAACTATGGGAACCTAGTTAAAACACTCCGTTCCTTAGTCCCTGCTTTCTCCGTTACCGTTTTCCGCCTTTTTCGAGGCATTGAGTGTTGCGGAACTAAACGCAGCGCTTTGCCTAGTTAGAGCGAAGAAAATGGAAATAGAAAAATCCATCTTCCCCGAGTTTTCGGGGAATTGAACTCACATGCTGTCGTGTTTATAAGCAGACTCTACGCCTCTGCGCCACGATGGTACAAGTGATGATGAAGATAATCTATATTTTGCGTCTTAAGATTAATAAGCGAATTTTCCAGCAAATTTAATTAAAATATTTTATTAGTAAGAAATTAAACATTGTATATACTATTTATTAAATTGATTTATTAGAGCGTAATTTACGTAACGTTTAACTGTTATATTTTCATCTATTACTGACATAATTACAGTTTATGTTGATATGTTGCGTGTTTCACGAAGATATATTTAGAACATATATTTAAGTATAAAATGTGAATCTATGTAGCGCAGAGGCGTAAGCGTATGCCAGTATCGCAGTTTGTGGGTTCGATTCCCACGCGGATTTTGGATTTTTCTATTTCATTTTCTTCCAGGCAAAGCACGGGGTTGAGTTCCGTCACTCAATACGCAATGCCTCGAAATAGACGGAAAGCGGGGACTGAAAAAGCAGAGACTGAGCAACGGAGTGTCTTTACACTACATAGGTTCATATGGTTTCTGCAGTTCCCTCTAACTACCCTGCAATATGTCCGCATATAGCGTGAAGCTAAAAAAATATAATTATATATATTGAATCCCGCTTTAGAAAGATACAGGCTGTGGATGTACGCGCAATTTTAATTTAAAACATAGTATTAACTAGTCTTTATAAATTTGATAATATTTTAAAACAAGTAATATTTTCAAAAATAAAATAATGTTTTTTTCAAACAAAGTAAATAATGAAATTATTGTTCCAAAATCTCTTTCTGTTTTGGTTATTTTTTTGAACAAAAGGTGAAAGATTGACGTATAATAATATTTTTGTACTATGAGATCTTTACGTCATTTGTATTTAATCATGACTACCTCATTCGTTACGCAGCATAAATATCGTGAAATGGGAAAAACGATTCTATGCCTAAACTATTGATAATCGTAAACATTTTGTGTATATTGCCTTGAAACATTTTACCCTCTAATAAGTTTCGACTAGACAAAGCGCGTATTTGTTGATTTTGTTATAGGTGAAGGATTTAAAATGGATTAAAACATCTCTTTTAAACATGCATTCCTCTTTTGTGTAATGCTTTCTCCTTTTTACCGTACATTCTCCTTTGTGTGTTCTCCATTCAACGTGACATTGGCGAAGTGAATTGTGCTCAACTGGCACGCTCGGAACGCCATAACTAAAGAGAAGAAGAAGAAGACAAAGCGCGGCGATGAGTTCAGCTACGCAACACGCAATGCCCCGAAAAATGCGGAAAGCAGGAACGGAGAAAGCAGGAACTAAGTAACGGCCTGTCTAGGTTCCACGGTTCCTGCAGTTCCCTCTGCCTACCCTGCCATGTGCGGGTTAAAGCGTGAAGCTAAAAGAAAAACAATATTGTTTTGACTAAGGCTTCGCTGTTATATACACTCTGTATATATTTCCAATTTCCAGTGACATGGAGGTGCCCAACGCTTGGGAGATGCGTAAAGACACGGAGAAGTATTCGCGGGACTTCAGCGCGCCGGGCGTCGAGCTGCACTGCCTCTACGGATACAACATATCTACTGTGGAAAAGTAAATATAACCTACATATATATATTATTTATTAGAAATAGTGTATGTATATAGGTATATGTTTATAAGTGAAGTTTTTTTTTGCTATAAATGCTATGGAAAAAAATATGAGTGTTAATTTATTCACGTATTACACAATACCTATTTGAAGGTCTTTGTGGGAATGTAAGTAATGAGTTGAATGAACGTTGTGTACGTACGTACGTATATTAATTCAACATATTAACAAATAGAATCAAAGGAAAATAATTTACTGGTCTCGACTAGTAAAAAAACAATAAAATATACGTGTATGCATACATATACAGGTTGTAGATGTACTCGAGGCCTTCGTTTAGAGTGTAGTAATAACTAGCCTTTATAAAGTTGTTAAAATTATAAAATAAGTAATATTTTCAAAAATAAAATAGTGTTATTTTAAACAAAATAAATGATTCAAATATTATTCAAAGCGGCAAAGAGTTATTTCTCTTTCGGTTCTTTTATCGAATGAAACTGACAGATTGACAACGTTTAATAATATTATACGAGATCTATACGTCATTTATATTTAATCATGTCTATTTCACGCGTTACACAGCACGTATAAATATCGTGAAATGGGAAAAATGATCCTGTGCCTAAATTATTGATAATAATTCATAACTAGTTTTTTGTATATAGGCTTAAAATATTTTAACCTATAAGTAATTTTTACAAAGGCCTCCCAACTAAGTACACCGTGTATATATAAATATCATGTTTCAGATTGGTATACAAACCAGGCACGTGGTTGGACGGCACTCCGACATTAGCGACCGGCGACGGCGATGGAACTGTCAACTTACGATCTCTGAGCGCATGCGAAAAATGGGCTAAACCCTACCACCCTCACCTCCCATTCTCCCCCGACCTCCCCCTTACTCCATATCACCCCGACCTCCTCAATGAAAATGATATTAATAACAGTGTTCACAATAATTATAATAAGTATAAATACACACTCAACGGCAAAGCAATTAAAAGTCTGCCTTTGAAAAATGCAGAACACATCAAAATATTACACGACCAAAGAGTCATTGATTATGTGACTACTGTATTGAAAAATGATTGAAGTTAGCTGTTTATTGTTAAAACTGTTAAGTATGAGATAGGTGTAAGTTCAGATCCACCTCATTTAAAAAGTTGTAGCGAATTTATTTTCTTTTAATATGTTAATAATTATTTCTAAAAATATTTTAAAATTATTGTTTAGTAAGCATAATATATAATATAAGGTATTTTGTGCAGAACAAAATTAAAACTATCTTAATAGGAATGTGAACTAATAAATGCTAAAAATATTAAGTAAAAAAGGAATGTATGAAAAAAGTGATACCATAGTATATATATTATTGTACATAAAAGTAAATTGGATTCTAAGGATGAAATAAAAATTGAATCTCAGGTAGTCTTAGAAAAATCTTTCCATACTTTGATTTTAGTTAAATTTTTTTACATATTTATTTTTAATAGAATAACATTGACTCTCTTATTTTCAATTATTATACAAATAATTTATTTAAAATGGTTCTAGATTATATTTTTATATAATTTAAGACATTACTTGTCTCTTTATTGTTTCCAGGTAATTGTTTCAATAAACAAAATAAAGAAACAATTATTATATTATTATTATCTATCAAATTTCTCAAGTCATGTAATTTTTTTATTTAGTATAGAGTAATTGTACGTTTTGAATATTTTTTAAGTATCATATTTAATTCAATATTTTTTACAGAGTAATTTAGTAACAGAAGTAACATTATTGTTTTTAATTTGCATATTTCGTTATTTTTGTTGTATACACCTATTATACCAATGAGAACTCTCTAATTGTTAAGAATTATCTTTAGTAAATAATAAATGCTCAGTATTTAGAAATAATAGTGCATCCATACAACAATGTAAAATAATAATAGTGTTAGTCCTAGTCGTACTGTCCGCTAGCAAGTGTATTATTTTATATATATATATATATATATATATATATATATATATATATATATATATATATATATATATATATATATATATATATATATATATATATATATATATATATATATATTTATATATATATATATATATATATATATATATATATATATATATATATATATATATATATATATATATATACACACATACATATAATATTCTTAGATCCAGTTATTTGATCTTCCACTAAATTGTAACTAAGATTTTCTAACTTAAAAAAGAATAAAAAAATATACTATATATGATCACTGCACATACATAATAGATATATTATTTACATATATAGAAATACATATATATAATAAAACAATGGAACTGTTTTAAACATACATTATCTTACACACACTTACCTTACGGCTGTGATAATCGTTTGAGTCTCAATGTAACATCTATGAAAGATATAATTTAAAAAAGAAAGTATAAAAATAATAATTTAAAATATATAATAGTAAGAAATATTAGTAAATAAAAAGGAAAATAAAATAAAAAGTGGTTTTTATTGCCTCCCATTTATAGCTCAGGCGTTTCTTCTCGTGTCCTGAAAATTATACAAATTTATTGCAATACAAGTATTTATTTAAAAAATATATAAATGTTATGGTTTCGTTTAAATAAATAAATTAAAATAATAAAACACATTCTCGTTATAAACATGTAATATGGAAATGTTACTTGTGGAACATTTTTTCTATTTAATCTTCCACATTGTATATAACAAAATTGCTTTTAAACGGCCACAGTACTAAGTGATTAATGATTCAAATTATTTATATAATATAATGTAAAAAAAATCGTCTGGCGGTAAAAAAATCTCAAGTAAATGTAACACAAATTCATAATTCATATGTTGCCATATTTTAAAATGTTTTTTTTTGTGTCCAACATTTTAGTAATCCCCATTGAAACCTCCCAATCAGTCACTACATATAAGCTTAAAGCGCATTATAAGTAAACTATATATAGTTTAAATATTTTTTAGCATTTATTTCATAGCACAATTATCAATATTACGATCAAATTATTATCTTTCACATTTCGTATGAATGGTATAATGATCCCAAAAATAAATAAAAAAATATACTTTCTTGAATGACCTAAAAATGCTTTTAATAACTAGATAAAAAATATTATTTTTGTTATGTTAAATGGATTTAAATGAGTCCTTTAAAAAAATTAGTAGCATTAATTTATATTTAATAATATAACAATTATCTTAATATACATAAAATAAAAGAATATTAAAAAGATAACCACGCTATATATTTATACGACATTATTATAGTGCAGTCTACACATCCGTACATTAAAGATCCATAAATAATCACAAATCGTTGGTTACAACAAAACAAATAGATACAGAAAAAATATTAAAATAACTTCTCCTAAATTATAATGATCATATATTATTTACACGTGAAACTAAAAACATAATTATGAAAAAGGAAATATTACTTAAACATAGATTAAAAAAGCCGTTATTGTGCCCTAGACCTTATACAATGACGTTTTGCATTTTTTGAAATTTTGACATTAGTATGTCAAAATTTAAATTTCTAAACGTAGCTATTAGTAATAAATGCTAACATTTAATTATTCGCCAACCGAACTTAAGCCTTAATCATACTCACAATTTCATATTTGTAAGATCATAATATGGAAAACAGTTTATTTTTTAAAAACATTGAAAATCTCTTTAATTACCATTAATTAACGTTCCATTTAATAAAAGAAATATATGGAACCTGTGTATTCTAAATATATATAAATATTTTATTGCATTTTCGTTCAGTCGACGTCAAATAAAAACAATATCTAGGTCTTATACATTCACTTAAGCCTTATTACATTTATGAAAAAAACGACAAATGGATCTAACAATCAACTAAAAATGAACGAGAGAATGAACAATTTCTTACAATAATTTCAAATGAAATATCACAATTTTGTAAACACATTATATACACAAATAAATTACAAATTAAATAATAAATAAATGAAAACTCGCCATTCCATTATTCATACAAACTTATACTGTATGTATTTCTGTTGATGATTCAGAGATCAAAGTACATGAATAGACAAACTTAAATTAAAAAAGAATAATTTTATAATATTATACTGTTAAGACTTAAGAAATATAATTTAATAAAAAAATGGTTGCCTGTAAAGTGGGTTTTACGGGCGAAAATTTTACGTGACAACGTTTTTTTCTCGGTAGAATATTTATTGATATGATTAATAATTATAATATAAATTGCACAAATTTTAACTATAGAAAATATATTTTGTTTACTAAAACATTGTACATGTGTCAAGTGATACGCGCGGCGGACCGATCATAGTTCGGTGACAGTTGACACATCGTTACGTTACCTTTTTCATATGTGACTCCGAGCCGCAACCTAATTTAAGACGTTGTCACGTCAAAATTTGGTGAATTATTTTACTGCCAGTTTTAATAAAAAAACAGCACGGTATATATAAAAGAGCTCTCCAACCAGAGGCAGAAAAATGAAAATTATTCTCTTATAACCATTACAAGCTGGAATCGAACCAATAAACACTGCTTTTAAAAACAGACAGAATGTCTTTATCCAAAAGAGATGTTACTAACAAAAGCTGTAACAAGTTTCTTTATTATTACCTTCACGCTTTATCCCGCACATAATAGGGTAAGCAAAGGGAACTGCAGGAATCATGATAACCTAGTGTTAAGACACTCTGCTTTGTGCTTTGCCGACGCATTGTATAATGAGTGGCGGAACTCAACGCCGCACTCCTGTCTC
Organism: Dione vanillae; assembly: GCA_037178615.1. Classification (NCBI taxonomy): domain Eukaryota; kingdom Metazoa; phylum Arthropoda; class Insecta; order Lepidoptera; family Nymphalidae; genus Dione; species Dione vanillae. The sequence goes on from JAZFAU010000020.1 coordinate 406,695, forward strand.
GTTGTCAGAGCAAAGAAAATAGAAATAAAAATCCATTTTCCCAGTGTCTACGAAGCTAAATAAGAATACAGTTTAGTTATTTTATTCTTGATACATACAACTTTTATATATAATTCTTAAAACTCTAATTGTGCATATGCCCTTAGATATTTATTTGTAAATTGACACTTACTTACTAAATAGTAACAGTATAAAAATAATAATCATATCCTAGAACCAAACAGACCTAACTCAAAATTCCCTAAGCTTCTATTTTTGTTTAAATCAACTATTAAAAAGGTATTTTTAAAAAAATTGTACATTGATTTGTTACAAATTGTAATTTTTGACCTCATTTTCATTCACAGAGTGTATAATAAAGAAATATTTAACAAAATTTTGTTACTTAAATCAAATTCAAATATTCCATTATTAAGTTTAAAATTTTTGTGGATTACTCTTAAAATAACTTATAGTAAATTATATTTATACATATAATATAACTTTTAACTTATAACTTATAAAATAATCTTGTTTAAATGGAAGGGATATTACAATACATAAAATAAAATTGTTTGTTTACTTAAGCGGAGTAAAGAGGGAGAAGTTAGTGTTAAGACACTCTGCTCTCTGCATTTTATTACAGCAATTGTTAGTTAAGTGCCATAACCCAATTTAATTAAAAGAAAATAATTCATTTATAAAAGTTTTCCATTTCATAACAATCGCCATATCTCATTTACTTACTTATTGCATGTAATTCTATTTAAGCTTTCCTAACCATACATAAAACAACGCCGTTATAGAGCATTTTCTACTATAAATATTTAGCGTTAAGTAATTTTAAGCCCTATATGTAATTCTATATATAATTTATAGTCCAAGAGGCAAATGTCACAATAACAATATGAATATAATTAGTAACACAATGCCTTAGACTATAATAGTTTCCTAATTTCGACTTTAATGTTATTTTTGTTAAATACTCACGTAATATAACAATATAAACGCATGTTTAGAACAATTCGCTTCTATCAGTTAGTTAGTTTAGGTTCATGTACTAAGTAACACCGCCCCATCAAAGTGTTTAAAGTTGTAATGAGTGATAAACAAAAAGAATTGTAATACGAAAGCAATAAAGACTATTAGCGATGTAAATTAAAAAAATGCAATGTATAAAACATGAAAAAACCATATCGTTTTTTTATTAATCGAAGCAAATATTCGATCAAACTATTTTAGTATATAAGCGAAAAAAAAAAAACGATCCTAGGAAACTAAACGTTCCACCTACAAAAACAACTCGATAGCCACTCGCGAGTAGCGGGTAGGGCGGGCGCTGTGGGGTAGCGGGGTAGCGGGGTAGCTAGTAGAACCTGAACAGAACCAACTGATACCCGCATCGCTACCTGAACACGTCCGGGCGGTAGTACACGTAGACGGCGAGCAGCGCCGGCGGTGAGCGCGAGGGCGGCGCGGCGCGAGGCGCGGCGGCGGACGGCGGCCCACAGCCACGCCCCCTCCCGCCCGCGCCCCACCCTGCGCCCCGCGGAGGCCTGCGGGCGAGCGCGCGCCGCTTCATACGCTCCTCGTCGAGTTTGCGTTGTTCTTCCCTGGAATAATGTTTTAATACTTAAAAAAAACATATAAAAATTTGAACGCAGCGGGACTCGAACCCGCGCCCTCCTGCGAACCGTGCAGGCGCTCTCACCACTGAGCCATGCGTTCTACATCACGCCACGTTGAAATTCCTATATGCTTTTATACAACTTATATCGTCGTTAGCATCTCTGTAGGGAGATTTTTACAAATTTCCGCTACCCAAAGATCATTACAAAGAACAATCGTTTGGCGAGAGAGAATGCTATTTTTATTAAATATTTTTTATGATTTTTAAAGTGTTAATCCACACTGAGGATAGAAAAAATACTTAAAGAAAACATATAAAAATTTGAACGCAGCGGGACTCGAACCCGCGCCCTCCTGCGAACCGTGCAGGCGCTCTCACCACTGAGCCATGCGTTCTACATCACGCCACGTTGAAATTCCTATATGCTTTTATACAACTTATATCGTCGTTAGCATCTCTGTAGGGAGATTTTTACAAATTTCCGCTACCCAAAGATCATTACAAAGAACAATCGTTTGGCGAGAGAGAATGCTATTTTTATTAAATATTTTTTATGATTTTTAAAGTGTTAATCCACACTGAGGATAGAAAAAATACTTAAAGAAAACATATAAAAATTTGAACGCAGCGGGACTCGAACCCGCGCCCTCCTGCGAACCGTGCAGGCGCTCTCACCACTGAGCCATGCGTTCTACATCACGCCACGTTGAAATTCCTATATGCTTTTATACAACTTATATCGTCGTTAGCATCTCTGTAGGGAGATTTTTACAAATTTCCGCTACCCAAAGATCATTACAAAGAACAATCGTTTGGCGAGAGAGAATGCTATTTTTATTAAATATTTTTTATGATTTTTAAAGTGTTAATCCACACTGAGGATAGAAAAAATACTTAAAGAAAACATATAAAAATTTGAACGCAGCGGGACTCGAACCCGCGCCCTCCTGCGAACCGTGCAGGCGCTCTCACCACTGAGCCATGCGTTCTACATCACGCCACGTTGAAATTCCTATATGCTTTTATACAACTTATATCGTCGTTAGCATCTCTGTAGGGAGATTTTTACAAATTTCCGCTACCCAAAGATCATTACAAAGAACAATCGTTTGGCGAGAGAGAATGCTATTTTTATTAAATATTTTTTATGATTTTTAAAGTGTTAATCCACACTGAGGATAGAAAAAATACTTAAAGAAAACATATAAAAATTTGAACGCAGCGGGACTCGAACCCGCGCCCTCCTGCGAACCGTGCAGGCGCTCTCACCACTGAGCCATGCGTTCTACATCACGCCACGTTGAAATTCCTATATGCTTTTATACAACTTATATCGTCGTTAGCATCTCTGTAGGGAGATTTTTACAAATTTCCGCTACCCAAAGATCATTACAAAGAACAATCGTTTGGCGAGAGAGAATGCTATTTTTATTAAATATTTTTTATGATTTTTAAAGTGTTAATCCACACTGAGGATAGAAAAAATACTTAAAGAAAACATATAAAAATTTGAACGCAGCGGGACTCGAACCCGCGCCCTCCTGCGAACCGTGCAGGCGCTCTCACCACTGAGCCATGCGTTCTACATCACGCCGCGTTGAAATTCTTATATGCTTTTATACAACTTATATCGTCGTTAGCATCTCTGTAGGGAGATTTTTACAAATTTCCGCTACCCAAAGACCATTACAAAGAACAATCGTTTGGCGAGAGAGAATGCTATTTTTATTAAATATTTTTGATGATTTTTAAAGTGTTAATCCACACTGAGGATAGAAAAAATACTTAAAGAAAACATATAAAAATTTGAACGCAGCGGGACTCGAACCCGCGCCCTCCTGCGAACCGTGCAGGCGCTCTCACCACTGAGCCATGCGTTCTACATCACGCCGCGTTGAAATTCTTATATGCTTTTATACAACTTATATCGTTGTTAGCATCTCTGTAGGGAGATTTTTACAAATTTCCGCTACCCAAAGACCATTACAAAGAACAATCGTTTGGCGAGAGAGAATGCTATTTTTATTAAATATTTTTATGATTTTTAAAGTGTTAATCCACACTGAGGATAGAAAAAATACTTAAAAAAAACATATAAAAATTTGAACGCAGCGGGACTCGAACCCGCGCCCTCCTGCGAACCGTGCAGGCGCTCTCACCACTGAGCCATGCGTTCTACATCACGCCGCGTTGAAATTCTTATATGCTTTTATACAACTTATATCGTTGTTAGCATCTCTGTAGGGAGATTTTTACAAATTTCCGCTACCCAAAGACCATTACAAAGAACAATCGTTTGGCGAGAGAGAATGCTATTTTTATTAAATATTTTTGATGATTTTTAAAGTGTTAATCCACACTGAGGATAGAAAAAATACTTAAAGAAAACATATAAAAATTTGAACGCAGCGGGACTCGAACCCGCGCCCTCCTGCGAACCGTGCAGGCGCTCTCACCACTGAGCCATGCGTTCTACATCACGCCACGTTGAAATTCCTATATGCTTTTATACAACTTATATCGTCGTTAGCATCTCTGTAGGGAGATTTTTACAAATTTCCGCTACCCAAAGATCATTACAAAGAACAATCGTTTGGCGAGAGAGAATGCTATTTTTATTAAATATTTTTTATGATTTTTAAAGTGTTAATCCACACTGAGGATAGAAAAAATACTTAAAGAAAACATATAAAAATTTGAACGCAGCGGGACTCGAACCCGCGCCCTCCTGCGAACCGTGCAGGCGCTCTCACCACTGAGCCATGCGTTCTACATCACGCCACGTTGAAATTCCTATATGCTTTTATACAACTTATATCGTCGTTAGCATCTCTGTAGGGAGATTTTTACAAATTTCCGCTACCCAAAGATCATTACAAAGAACAATCGTTTGGCGAGAGAGAATGCTATTTTTATTAAATATTTTTTATGATTTTTAAAGTGTTAATCCACACTGAGGATAGAAAAAATACTTAAAGAAAACATATAAAAATTTGAACGCAGCGGGACTCGAACCCGCGCCCTCCTGCGAACCGTGCAGGCGCTCTCACCACTGAGCCATGCGTTCTACATCACGCCACGTTGAAATTCCTATATGCTTTTATACAACTTATATCGTCGTTAGCATCTCTGTAGGGAGATTTTTACAAATTTCCGCTACCCAAAGATCATTACAAAGAACAATCGTTTGGCGAGAGAGAATGCTATTTTTATTAAATATTTTTTATGATTTTTAAAGTGTTAATCCACACTGAGGATAGAAAAAATACTTAAAGAAAACATATAAAAATTTGAACGCAGCGGGACTCGAACCCGCGCCCTCCTGCGAACCGTGCAGGCGCTCTCACCACTGAGCCATGCGTTCTCCCTACAGAGATGCTAACGACGATATAAGTTGTATAAAAGCATATAGGAATTTCAACGTGGCGTGATGTAGAACGCATGGCTCAGTGGTGAGAGCGCCTGCACGGTTCGCAGGAGGTAAGTTTAGTTTTAGTCAAGAGGTATATTTTTCTTAATAGTACATACATACATACATAACTTCACGCTCTATCCCTAGCGGTAGAGAGAAGAGCGGTAGAGCGCCTCGTCCACTGTCATTAACCTTAATTTTAATAGTTAAGGTTAATAGTAGGTGGTGATATTAATATTATATATTATTATGGAGTTAATAGTAGGATAATAGTTCTTAATAGGTGGAGAGGTTGTGATGATAGTGGGGAATAATGTCTATTTTAGTTTACAGAAGGTTTTTTCTTTTAAACTAGGTGGAGATAGAGATATTTTTGTGATTTTTAAAGAGGGAATAATGTATATTTTAATATTAGTCATGGTTTTTATTTTAATAATAGACAGAGATAGAAATATTTTTGTGATTCTTAGAGTGTTGATCCACGCTGAGGACAGAAATAGAAAAAAAAAGCTTTTTTTATATTTTTTATGAATTTCAAAGTGTTTATAGTCAGTGTGGAACTGATGATAGAAAAAATACTTAAAGAAACCATACAAAAATTTGAACGCAGCGGGACTCGAAGCCACGTCCTTTTACGAAGCAAAAATTTTTATATAAAATAATTTCTATACGTTTTCTTTAAGTATCTTTTTTCTTTAAATAAGTAAGTAGAGAAAGAGATGTTGCCTCGCCTCTTTAAGTAAGTTAATGTATAACTACAATTATAAAGCAGCGTGGAAACCTAAAATTTGGTGGCTTCGGAAAGCGTAGTACTACAAAAAATATTTCCCAGAACTGAGAAGGGAATTTGAAAAACTAGTATTTGTGTTTATAGTCCACATGAATGATATTATGGACTATACTAATATTATAGATAGAAGAGTGTGTTTGCTTAAAAAAAAAGAATTCCAGTATTCTTATTATAAATAATATTATTTAACTTCTTCTTCTTCTTCTCTTTATTTATGGCGTTTCGAGCAAAAAATATTATTTTAGTTTATATTGACTTCCTTTCAGATCATAACAGTTGTAATATTACGGTATGATTTTTTGTGTGCACCCTTAAGAGGCTTAAGTTTCTCACATATGCTACTTTTTACCACGATAAGACATCTTATAATTAAAAAAAAATCTATTTTTATAACTAGAAATAACTCGAAATGGAATTCGAATTTGATTATGCCGATAGATGGCGCTAGGTTTAGTTGTGCGTTCCAAATACTTACGTTACGTTACTTAATTAAAGCATTTGTCTGCATTTTTCATTCACAACGCAGTCAAAGTCTCGGGTAGAATTTAGTACGGCATTATATTACGTTAAAAAATAATTTAGAACCGTCGTGGCGCAGAGGCGCAACTTCTGCCTGTAACGCGACAGTTACTGGGTTCGATCCCCAGTCGGAGAAGATTGATTTTTCTATTTCCATTTTCTTCGCTCTGGCAACTAAGGCAAAGCGCAGCGTTGAGTGCCGCCACTCAACACGCAATGCCTCGAAAAATGGCGGAAAGCGGGGACGGAGGAAGCAGGGACTAAGTAACGGAGTGTCTTAACACTAGATTCATATGGTTCCTGCAGTTCCCTCTGCCTACCCTGCCATGTGCGGTATAAAGCGTGAAGCTAAAAAAAAAATAATTTAATTATAAAATATTAAAAAACAACATACTCTCTCTTCTCTAATGCAGCAACTTCAGCCTCGAGGTCGCTCGGATCGTTTTCATCGTACAACTTCTGCGCCGTCACCAAAATGTCTTCAAATGGCAAGTCATCAGGTAACTGGAGGTAAAAGAAAATATAACAAATAAAAATATTTCTAAAATACAGCAATACACTTATTTATTATAGAAAATTAAAAAAAATCGTTTGTCTATAAACTTAGCTTACTCACGATAATTGAACGTGACACCGTTATAAGAAAATATAGATAGAGTGGATGTGTTTTTCAAAAGAAAATTCAAATTTATTCGTTTAATAGATATTTTGTATTGATATAGAGAAGGAGGTAAATGGAAATCTCAACGGAATCGATCAAATTACATTTATATTCTTTATGCATACTGTAAACGTTTATAATGGGTTCGACTCCCACTCGGGGAAAATGGATTTTTCTACTTCCATTCTCTTAGTTCTGACAACTAACAAGGCAAAGCGTTTGAGTTCCGCCACTCAACACGCAATGCGTCTTCTTTAAAACGCGTAAATCAGGGATGGAGAAAGCAGCGACTAAGCATCAGAGCATCTTAACACCATGTTCCTACAGTTCCTTCTACCAACCCTGCCTTGTGCGGGAAAGAAAAACAAAGAAAAGAAAAAAATGCTCCCCGGTACTAGGTCTGACACGCAGGAAAACAGACAGTACATCATGGTTCAAGGCAGAAAAGAGGAAATAAAAAAAAATTAAAAAAACACAAAATAGCAAGCACTCCACGGTTCAACACGCACCCTGGACAGCAGACAGTGCATTATGGCCCTGCGCAGCAGATAATGGCCCAAGGCGGGAAGGAAAGAAATAAAAAAAAATAAAAAAAAAACACAAAAATGCAAATACTCCACGGTTCAACACGCATCCTGGACAGCAGACAGTGCATTATGGCCCAATGCACGAAGGAAAGAAACAAACAAAAAAAACGAAAAAAAAAAAACAAAAACAAAAAAAAAACAAGAAAAAACACCAAAAAAAACTAAAGACTACAGCAATAGGTCCAACTAACACGTCATCGTCACGTCACACGTCAATCATGGTCCAATGCACGAAGTAAAGAAACAAAAAAAAAAAAAAAAAAAAAAAAAAGAACCAATCACACTACAGTATTGTGTTATTGTGTTCAGCACGCACCCTGGACAGCAGGCAGTGCATCATGGCCATGTCGCAGTCGCAGTCGCGCACGGCGGGCGCGCGCCGCAGCACCACGGCCGCCGTCACGTACACGGGGAACAGCGGCGGCGCGCACAGGAAGTAGTCGTACAGGCGCACCACCGCCGAGTAGCGGTTCAGGCTGTGGCCGAACCACGTCAGGTACCACGGCAGCGCGAACATCGTGCCCACGCCCGACCTGCACAATGTCATAAATAATACTAATATATAATTATATTCATGTGTATTCACGCTTTATCCCATATAGCAGGGATCTATGAATTTTCCCGGAAAGATTTTTCTTTAATTTTTGTTTTGCTCTAAGCTTTATCCCGTACACGAGGACAGTACAGGATAGCAGAGGAACCGTTGGAAGCTAATGTAAAAGTCTCCATGTTCCGTCTATTTTTGAGGCATTGCATGTTCAATGGCCGAACTCACCGCACTTTGCCCAATCGCCAGAGCGAAAAAAATGGAAATGATATAATTCATCTTCCCCGTGTGGGAATCGAACCCATATACCCAAAACAACGATCTTCAAGTACACAATGATAAATCATTTAGGAACCCACTAAAATGTATACGGAAAATTTAAAATCCAAATCGTTCCCAGTCATTTAAAATTAATACAAATATACCTTGAAAAAACAATATACTTAAATACAATACTTACTTATCCAAACACTCAGCTAAACTGTCATCACCTCTTCTCAACACAGGTAGCATATAGTTAAGTAAGTGTTGTGTAGGCTGCATGGTAGTTTGCATGAAAGGTGCTAGTGGAGCCTCAGGCCCGTAGGACAGTCTGCAGAGGAGGGGAAACGAGGCCTTGTCTCCGCACACCAGGAGAAGGGTTATTGCTACGTCATGGTAACCCTGGAAGTGATAAATTTGGGTAACTTATATGTTTTTGTAGTGAAATTTCCAGGTGTTCTAGGTGCATATGGTAGTGCAAAATTATATAAGTTAACAGTATTTACAGATTAACTTAATTTATATAGATTATAAGTGAATGTAGTTAATTATTTAAACATAGCAGCCGGGTTCGGAAGGCCCAGTACAGTGAGAACTAAACTAATCTGAAGGAGGCCTATACCTCCAAGTTAATGCTATGGAGTGTCAAAGCAAAAAAAAAACATACTTACATACAAATATATAACTTAGATTATTTTTTGTTTAAATATTTTACTAATTAAAATAATTTTTTTTATTTTTTTTTATAATAGCTAAAAACCTACCAAAAAATGTACTAAAACTTTATTTCTTTCCATACCATTACTTTTTTCATTGGGTACAATTTTTCTTAATATATAAATGAAATAAAAAAAAAATCCAAAGATTTCAAAGACAGTTTCTTAATATACATAGCGTCTACAATTTCCCTAAGCCATACACAAGAATCTTGTTTGTGATCATATTTCTTTTGTGGATTGGATAATATAGTATAAGCTTATTTGAGTCTTCCGTACTAACTCTAATAATGTTTACATTGTATCCATTGCAGTATGTAATTTATTATTTTTTTAATGTATTTTTGTAATATATAAAAATTAATATATTTTTTAGTAATGACACATTAGTCAGATTAAACAGTCAAATTATAAATATATATAATATAGATATATAAATTTAAGAATTCTTTTGAAAAAATAAATTTAATTTATTATTTCCTCAATTTATTTATATTTATAGCATACATTCAAAATAAATATTTAAATAGGTTGTAGGTATTGTGGGTTGTAGATGTGAATATAAAGTCAGTGTCAGACATCCCATGTATGGTACATTGATTACTTAGTCTACATTTTAAAATATTTTATTATTGATTCATTCATGTCAAGGCCATTTTTAGATTGTTATAAATGCTTTGCAGAATCCCTTGCTATATGCATAATCTGCATATAGCAAGGGATTCTGCAAAGCATTTAGGTTTAGGTTTCAATTAAAAAATTACAATAATGCTGCTATTAATGCAGTAAAACTGTATTTTTAATAAAAAAGCAAGCATTAACATTTAAAAAATGAGAATTATATCAAGAATTACAAAAAAAAAAGAATTTACTTCTTAGTTTTATCACTAAATGTAGGTTCCTGCTTTATTCTGCACATACCAGGGTGGGCAAAGGGAACCGCATGAACCTAATGCGCAAGACACTTTGTTCTCGGCTTTCATTAATTAGGTTAGTTATAATGACACAAATCATTATAATTACACCTATTATATAAATAATAGGCATAATTATAATCAATATAATTGCATATGATGCCAGACACATGATGACATTGTAAGAGATAAGAAACCTGTGGTTGCATATAAGGCCACAACAACACCAACATGTAATATAATATATACAATAAGTTATACTGTTTAATATATATGTTTTGGTACTACACTTACTTTTGTATTTTAATTTAAAATATAATATTACTTTTGTTTGTGTTTAAATATCATTTTATACTAATAATAAAATATATCTGAATAGGCATTTCATGAAGCAGATTAAGATTTCCAGTAGTAACTTATTCAACACAAAGAAAAATTATATCAATTTGTGTTTTATAAAATAAAACAAAAGAGCCCTTTATTCTGGAAATCAAAACAAAAGTAAAAAATTAATCTATGTTGGAAATATAACATAGTTTGTCATTTTTTCACTTTAAAACCAGAACTCCCTTTTGGAGGTAAAGGCCTCCTCCAGATTCTCTATTTCTATCTTCTCTGGGCCTTCCAAACTCAGTTAAGTAAGCAGGACTTCCCCACTTATAGAAAGGTAGGCAAATAATTTCAGTGTAAGTAACCCTTTGTGAGGATGTCAAAGTGGTAATCACCTCATCACTCATTTCTAGTAAGACAAATGCCGTCCAGAAGCAAAAGTGCAACTTTAAATTATATTAAAACATTTAATACTCACTTGGTAATATTTCAAATGTGGATATTTTATGATGACCCTGAGTATAAGAACAGTTAGCTGGTCCTGCAACGCTACTCTTTGCTCATATGGAATGCCTGGGGGAAACCTCTTCAAGGATCTATTGACGTCCAAAACCACCTGAAGTAATATAAATAAATGTAAATATTATATATGATTCATACTATCTACTATACTTTCTCTTTGTACTTCGTAATCACACTTTAAAGATGTTTTGATACAAGTAAATTTAATTATTTTAAAATTGAAATGTTAAATCTAAACGAGATATTGAAACTATTTTATAAATAAATATTTCTTGCAAATCAATCAATATAAATGATATTTTGAATTTTTTTTATACTATAAAGAGTAATATTGGTCTTCAGTTGTTGCAAAAATGTGAGGTAGAGTCAAAAAATAACCTGATTATACTCAGGGTGTGTAGAAAGTTCATCTAGTGATGGTGGTTCTGTCATCTCCTCTTTTGTTACTCCTACTAATAATGGCCATATTTTTCTTCTATATTCATCTATAATAAAATATGTCAATAAGTTTTGTTTCAATATATATTATGGTTATGGTTATAGATGGTTTATGCATCTTCAAATACATTACAAAATTGCTTCATTTACATAAACAAAAATGAAAGTTCAATGACGTGACATATGTGATTAAAAAACGTTTAAAAAACCGTTATTTGAACACTTACCAGAAATTAAGCCACCTTTACTTTTAGCAAAATTTTGCCATTGCTCTAGATTGACTACATCAGGATTCTTAAGGCATTTTTCTAGTTCCTTTCGTTTCTCGGTGATGTCAGGGTCCTCGAACTCAAAGTCTTAATAAACAAAAATGGAAGTGACAGGAAGTTTAATTTTGTAATAATACAGGGAAGCAATATAGCTGTCATTATTATTAGTCATCAATATAAATTTCGGTTTAAAGAGAATGCGATAGGAAGTCATAAAATTCGTAATAGTTGTTTACAATACCTTCATCGAATTTTAATTCCGAAGGCGTAGAGATGTCGTCTATGTTTTTCGTGTGATTTGAGCTCACGGAGTCGTTGTTTAACGTTGGCGAGCAGTCCCCATTGATGGCACATTTATCACTACCATCTGTATCAGGGCTAGTGGATTCCATCGTTAGAAAAAGAAAATTAACCAAGCGAAAACATTACACCATCCTCCTCTCAAGAATGACAATCTGATATGGTGACATTTTGCATTTCATAAACGTCAAGTTCGGAATAGTTGTTGTTAAAAATTTATACCGCAACAAAATAATATTAAAAAAATAATCTTATCATATTTCATAACAAAGAATAATATATAATTAATATTAAATGAGTATTAAAGTATATAGTGGATTTTTTATCTATTTCAAAAATGTTAAATAATAATAATAAACGTGATTTAACATTCCTATTGACGCATCATTAAAAAGAAAACACAAAAATAATGAAACTACTGGCAAATATTGTTAAGCACACAGGAAAATGACTGATAATGTCATTAAGCCTACTTGATATAAAAAAATAAAATTTAATATATAAATATTTTGGTATTGTGTATTTTAAAATTATTTTGATGGATCTAAATATTGAATCACAACAAACGCAAATAAGAGAAATCGAAGACATCATAGATATACAGAAAGCCAATGGAAACATTCGGCAAGTTGCTTTTAATATACCTTCAGACAATGAGAGCAGTTTATCCGCTGGCTTCGCTAAAAGTTTAGAAACTGGACTATCCAGAGTAGAAGTAGATCAAAATAAGAAAAAAAGTAAAAAGTTACGATGTAAGAAACGAAAACATGACATGCCCGATGTAATATCATGGCCGAGCGACTCTGACGTTACTGTGTTAAGAATGAAGTTATGCTCTGAAAATGACTCGAAAGACAAAAAAGGTGACATTGTTCTGGGAGACGGTCTCCATCACTGTAATAGTTATTCTATGGTTAATTTGGCAACACTCGTTTTCAAATCACAGCCCCCCTCGAAGCAAAGTTTGAACGAAGAATTTTTACTACCATTGTCATCATGGGAGCATCATGTCCAACCAAAATCTGAAGAACAAAAGTTTCGGGTACCCAACACCTTAGAGACGAATGAATATAAAATTTACGATTGCTTTAGTCGCAATGAACATTTTTCCAAAGGGAATAACGATTTTAGCTCAGAGTCTGAGTCTAGCATGAAGTCCAAAGTGGCAAGATTTTTACGTCTTTATTTTTGTCCATGTTGCACTTGTCTATATAACATAGAAAATTATAAAAAAGATCACCAAAATATTCGACCAAGTATTCTAAAAAACAAACTTAATTAATTCATCAATATTATTAAGCTTATTTTTTTAAAATTCGTGTCGTGATATCCTGAAAATAAAAAATAGCAATTTTGTAACAACAGATATTTTTTATTTCTTAAATAATTTATAATATTTTGTATCTTAAGCATCATTTTGTTAGACTTAATAAGTATTTATGTTTTCTATAGGTACATTCTATCCTTATGTTAAATTAGCACTAAAATCAAATCAAATTACCGTCATGGATTTCTCAATTGCTTCGTTTAATGGCTTGTTTTTAGATAGAATTAAAGAGGTGTGAAGCACGTTAGGTACTCAAGCAATCGATCCTCATCAGATTAACAAATATTTAGGTATAACCTATAAATATTTATATGTTTATATTTTTGAAGTGTTTTTTAACAATTGAAATCTATAACGTTTTGGAGATAAATTTTTTCATAATAGGTACACTTCATTGTACTTAGAGAGAATCCGTTTATTTTTTCTTATATAGCTTAAAGCTTTATTAGTCACAGAGCAGGATAGGCATAGGGGTCCGCAGAAACCTAGTATAAAGGCACCCCACTCCTCACTTTTAGCCTTTTCGAGGTATTTCTTGTTGGGTGGTGGAAATAAATACCGCGCTTTACCTACTCGCCAGAGGGAAGAAAATGATATTAAAAAATACTTCCTCCAGTAGAAATCGAACTCACATCACCTCTGCATCACGATGGTCCTCCCATCCGTTTTTTTAGATGATACTATTACGTAGACTATAATATAATGTAACTTTATATTTGTTTTATAATTTTATTGTGAAATATGCTTTGAAATATGCGATACATATTTTTTAATGAGCGTTCTTGCAAAATTAAGTAAGATTCGTGCCAATAATCGCCAAAGGCACTTTCGGAAAGGAAACAATCTCAATTAATATTAGATGGGACTGGTTGTTAGATAGTTTCGCTAATTTTTGCGCATTTAAATGTTATAAACTGGGTTTCCATTTCCAGTTTTTTTTTATTTAAAGATCATGTTTAGGTAAAATTTATATTTCATTTATTTTTATATATAAGTTAACACATTATTGTAACTATAGTGAATTAACTTGAATTTAAGAGCGGAAAGAGAGAGGGAGAGTGTTGAGAAACGTCCCTTTCATTCGTGGTATTACTCAATGTATGTAATATAACTTATGTTTTAAATAAAATATAATATAAATATTATATCAAAGATAAAGATGTTACCTAACATCAATCTTAATTACATTTAATATCTTATTAAAAATTTAAAGTCTTAACACTAGGTTCACTCTATCCACCTTACTTTGTGTAACAAATAGCGTGAAGCGGTTTATTTATTTATTTTTAATCTGGCATAATAGATACTAAAGTAACAATGTAATAATAAGTCAAAAAAGATATGGACCAAGTGTATGCAGTGTCATAGCATATCAATAAGTAATATATAACGTAATGTACAGTGATATTCATATCATATTTATAAAGTCGAATTAAACTTTTAGCTTCACGCTTTATCTCACTCATAGCAGGATAGGCAGAAGGAACCGCAAGAACAGTGGGAACCTAGTGTTAAAACACTCCGTTCTTCGCTTCGCTTACGCCACGCTTACGCCACGCTTAAATGCTTCATATACCTATATTATATTTTTTTCTTAATGTGAACCATGCTGCAGAAGGTCTTGTGGCCCAGGTTTTCAAAGTTTTAAAATGCCTATAAGTTCTCGCCTCCAGTAGTCGATCTCTGTAATAACATTAAAATATAAACATATATGTATGACGAAAACAAAAAAAGGCAAAATTATTTAGCGATTGCTATCCAACTTGTTTTACGTTACAAATTAATATGTGACATTGTATTGCACTTGACACTTTTGGGAAACCAATTTCTGTAAATCATTCAATTTTTATTTTGTTATAGAAATATCTGAGTGCAGTATTCATTTTAACGATAAAATAAGAATTATAGCCCATAGTTGTAATAAATATTATTTTAAATTAAACATTTTCATATAGTCACTTGGAAGATATATGTATTTATTAGCGTAATATATAAGGTGGGTGCTTTTAATATTTTTAAAACAATACTTTGATGTAGTTTTTATTTTCGACTATCACATAAAATTATGTCTGATAATATATTAATTCTTCATTTACTTACAAATTGGTTTAAATGTTGTAAATAGAAGAGACTTATAGCATTCCTCACGTATAACAGGGTCAGCAAGAAAAATTTAGTAACAATCACTCCGTTCTCCAAATTCTGTCTGAACTCTAGACATTGTGTGTTCAATGGAGGAACTAATTTCTTTCTTTTTTTTTTAGCTTCACGCTTTATTCCGCACATGGCAGGGTAGGCAGAGGGAACTGCAGGGACCGTGGAAACCTAGTGTTAAGACACTCCGTTGCTTAGTCCTTGCTTTTCTCCGTCCCCACTTTCCCTTGTTGAGTGGCGGAACTCAACGCCGCGCTTAGCCTAATTTGCCAGAGCGAAGAAAATGGAAATAGAAAAATCCATCTTCCCCGACTAGGGATCGAACCCAGAACTAATTTCTTATTTTATATAACTAGGACTAGAAAATATGAACTCTGAACGGCGATCCAATTAAAAAGTATGAACCAAAGTATACACTGCTCTACGGTTTTATCACAATTATTTACGTTTTTAAATCTAGTGAATGTACAATTTCACTACAATAAACCGTTAAATGACATTTGCCATTTGGAAGCACAAAATGAAATAAAGCCACAATTTTCACACTGTAAAATAATTTCATTAGTTTACAGCTGCCTATTTAAGATGTCATTACATAATATTATTGAATAATACTAATTGTATTAGCCACTTTCCAATTTCGGAGTCGCTCCATTATTGATGAGTTAATGTTACTTGGTCGTAACTGATAAACTAAATGTTATGTATATTTAGAGAACAGAAGTGGTTAAAGTTAATTTTAATGAAAACTTCGAAATCAAGGACCGTCGTGGCGCAGGGGCGTAGCGTCTGCCTGTAAACTCGACGGTTTTTGGGTTCGATTTCCACTCAGGAAAAATAGCTTTTCCATTTCCATTTTCTTAGCTTTGGCAAATAGGCACAACGCAACGTGGAGTTCCGCCACTCAACACGCAACGCTTCGAAAAAGGCGGAAAGCGGGGAACAGGTTCCCACGGTTCCTGCAATTCCTACTGCCCACCCTGCTGTGTGCGTGTTAAAGTGTGAAGCATTAAAAAAATATAAAAAAAAAAACTTTCGAAACACACGTATTATTCGAGTATGTTTCGACAGAGATTCTGCTTAATTACACTAAATGGCATAAATCACTTAAGAACAATATTTCAAAGTAGTTCCAATAAAGATCATTGTTTGCTTGTAAACAATCCCGATTGACGTTGGTTCACCCGTTTTATAGTCTTTATCATCTAAGAGAACATTCTTTTTTAAAAAGATTTTAACTCTTATATTATTTCCATGGACATCTGTTATAATTTAAATGATTAAAGTTGAGGGTTCAAATGAAATAATCATGATCTTCAGATAAATTATTATTATTATGATACCATATATAAGGATATACGTAGTAGGTTAGAAAGTCAGAAACTAGTGCTAGGAGACTCTGTTCCTGTAATAATATCTTTTTTTAATTTAAGAAAACCTACTTAAAGCTTTCTTTGTTACAGTATGGTTAGTGTAATATTCAAGTTAAATAAGAATACGGGTATTATTATTTTAAATTTTCATTTATCTTTCTCTATTGGTTTGTCAATAAAATATAATGAATGTCGAAGCACAATATAAATATAAATATATAAAGGTACTTTTTTAACGTTTTTCATTTTACTTTTCTTCACGTCTCAGAGTAAGTAAATATTTTTTTTAATAACAGATTGCACATTTAATAAACTGCGCATAAGCGACGTTGATACTTTTATTTTTTTTCAACAAATTTGTCATAGGAAAAATCAGTTTTACTAATGTAACTTGATATATAAAACGCGATATTATGTTAAGTTGTAAGTACGTAAAAATTAGGAATTTACTATTTATTGTTAATGAGAAAGATCTAGTTTAGGATCTAGATACCTGGATCCTAAGCTCGATCTTGCCCGGAACGTTCCTAGACGGATACAAAATTATGCACGAGGCATTAATAAAACACTTTTTAAACTGAACTTGAGAAAAAAGATAAAATTTATGTAAATATTTTTTTTTATTTAATATGTGTAATACTTTTTAATTACGTTAAACCCAGTGCACTATTATATCATTTTATCAAAACTTTCAAATATACCTTTCTATTAGGTTATACAAAAATAAAATATTCTTTGCGAAATTATGGAAATATAATAAATAAGAGCAAACAGTTTAGATCGCCGCAGTGTTTAGTTCCGCCACTCAATTCGCACTACTTCGAATCAAGATGGAAAGTGCCTTGAAATCAAGTTTTCTCCGGTTTCCAAGTTGTCAAAGAAAAGGCGTATAGCTGAGGCTGAGATAATTAAATATATTATCTTTTTTCTTATAAACAACGCTAAGGGAAGATGAAATATGCACAAATAGTACATATAGCAAATCCGTCGATCTGATTACAAACGCATTATCCAACACAATTTCTTACAAATCAGATAACTAAAATCAACAGTATATATTTAAACGCAACTCTATTATTATTTCTCTTAACATAAATAGTTCTTATTTTCTGTATAAAACATATAAAAAGTAATTACAACCCACATTCACAAAACAACGATACCTTATATTTATAAAAAAAAAATAACTTAATAAACTTAATTTTAAATAAACTATACTATTATCATAATTAAATTAAAAAATTAACATATTAATTCCAATGAACGAAGCCTCGACCATCTGGCCGCTAAGAATATTTTTCCGAATCGCTCGGATTCGCGTACTATTGCCAAAGAGTTGCATTTCTTCCAGCGCTCCGACGTTGCTTATAAATGAGGGTGAAAGCCCGAGTGGCGCAGTTCCTCCCCGCAAGCCGTGCAATCGGACATTGTAACAGAGATTGAACACTGTGTGGTGATTTTGTGCAAAAAAATGGAAATTAGGTAATTATACAACTTTTCGCTCTGTGGTTTTATATCCAAGTATATTGTAATACTGGAATTCTTGTTACACATTGATTTAAGTTTTGTAACTTTTCATTAGATTTAATTACTCTTAGTTTTGTTACTTAAATCTTGTTATCATTAGTTAGGTGGATTATTTAAAATTGAACGGGCAAAGTAGATATTTGTTTGCAATATTTTTGCTTCTATATGAAACAATATACAGTAATTTATACATATTTTTTTAAATGGATACATTTACGTTTATACAAATATATTTTGTATAATTTCTTCTATGTGTATGTGAAATCGATCGCTTTCTACTCAAAGTTAGAGACGTTAGAATTAGTACCAAATACTTAATAAGCTTCTATAATTAATTATATGAATAATGCATTTGTAATAAAACAGTTAATTTATCGCGCTGTAAATTTATAGGAACTTGTTAAGAATTCCAAATACATTTCTTATTTTGTTAAAAATAACAAATTTGATTTAACGTTAAGTTGTGTCGCCCAAAGAGAAGCTAGTTTTAAGATACTCCGTTCTCTATTTTCGACATATATTTTATGCAAATAAGTTTTTTTATCTATAAAATGCTCTTTTTAATTTTTCTTATCACTAGTTATAGAAATGTATATAGACGACTATATTTACTTTTGTAAACTAAGATATTTATAATCAAATATCAAAGTATTTAAACATATTTACCGGGTAATTGAATAATAATGATTTTCATATAATATAATTTATTGATTGACTTTTTTTTTCAACTATTTTTTCTTATATTTGTTTATTAAATTCGTCGTGGCGTCTACGCTGACGCCGGCCACAGGTGGCCGTCAGCCTGTGTGTAACGCGATGGTTTGAAGGTTCAATTCTTATTTGAGGGGGATGGATTATTTCATTTCTTTTTTCTTCGCTCTGGTATCAGAGCAAGTGCGGCGTTGAGTTCCGCCACTCAACGCGCAATGCCGTGAAAAAAGGCGTAAAGCAGCGAACGAAGTGTCCTAACACTACGTTCCCACGTTTCCTTCTACCCACTGCTATATGCGAGATAAAACGTGAGGCAATATAAAATAATAGAAATGTGTTTTCTTCTTGATTCATTTTTATTTCTATTAGGCCAAATATTCTTACTACGCAAATTAATATCATGGCAAATAACTCATGTTACTTTTGTTACTATACTAAATATAAATAAAGTAATTATCTTTATATTTTATCGAAAGGTATACGTTTATAAAACAGCAATAATGTTGTGAGACCATCGTCGCACAGTGTAACTGTTAAAGGGAAAGCTGTGAGTTGGATCTCTACTCAGAGTTACTTGATTTTGCCACCAGAATGGTGAAATGAAAAAAAATCCAGCGTTGAGTTCCGCCGTTCAACACACAATATCTCAAAAGAAAAAGGAGAAATGAGGATAGCTGCGTAACTTGATAATGTTCTCTCTCCATCCTACTACATATGAAATTGTAACCAAACAACTTATTTAAATATTATAATGACTACGGTTATAATAAATAAAACGAGATGAAAGTAGATCTAATTTAATTTCCGATGCACAATGAATACCCGATTATCTATAAGTGAAAGTTCTCTTTAAATCGATATAACAGCTATTAAGTGTTGCGAGTTCTGTTCGAATGGCATTTATAATAGTTTGTTTTTATTTTTTATTCAATCATTATATTTACATTCAGTTACAATGGCTGGAAGTAATAAGAATTGCGGTTAACACATTGTAGGCGTGTAAAAGAGTTCAACGAGTTCGAGGCGCATGCGCATTTACAAACATATGCATTTCCGTGTGAAGTTAGGAAAGTCATTATTTATATCTTATTGAATGATTTATTCTTTTATATATTTTTTTTAGTTTAAATTGTAAAGATGCTTGAAATCTAACTAAGCCTTTAAATATTTTAAAAAATATGGGAAGATATATATAATTATTGTGCATTTACGTCTTGTTTATTGGAAATTCATCTATTTAATAAATATTTCAATCCAAATAAGCTATAAATAACGAGGCAACGTATTTCATAGTATTAATATAAGCGTATACGCGTGATTAAATCATGTAGTTTCGCAATACACTGCCCTAGTCCACAGGTCTGACAATATAAAAATCGCATATAAAATCGATTTGAGATAAAGTACACTTAATTTTAAAACTTCATACCTTTTAATAATATATGAAATATAATAAAAAATCGATTTTTGAATATACATATATTACTTATATTATTACTATTTTCATAGACACTTGTCGCCAACCGTTGTATAAAATAAAGTATAACATATCGTTGCATGTTAACTTATAATAACAATTAATTGGACACTATATAGTGTATATTACTTTATTAAGAATACTTCCTCCATTTTCTATTTAACACTAGACTATTATCACCAGGGAACGTGATACGCGTGTGGTTTGTTACACGTGAGTACACACGGTGTGTCTGCGGTTAGCTTTGTTAATCTACAATTCTACACTTATTATTATGAAACTGAAGAATTTGACTGTATGAACGCACTTATCTCGAAAACTAATAATTCAAATTGTATAACTTTTTGTGCGTAGATACATTATTCAAATGAAAATGTGATATTTTATATATGGTTATTGAAATCAAAAAAATAGAAGGTATATAGTTATGAATCATATTGTACTCAAGCCAAAGCTACTTCGTTCAGTTAGAATGTGTCATGAGCAGCCAAAAGTCTTAGTTACTACTATCGCATTGTTATAGACAATAGCTAGAATTAAGTATAAAGATACGAGCAACGTACTATTCATTTATAAAAATAAAAATTTACTTATATATAGGAATGGCATATATATATATATATATATATATATATATATATATATATATATATATATTTACCTACCTACGTCCATGCATAGCCTTAACCTACCTATAAATAACATTCGTACGCAAATATCCTATTGCCTTATTTAGGGTTAAAAACGAATATTCTAACAAAAAAAATCCAAAGCATAATATACCCAAAAGAAATTTAAAACATACAAAGTTTATAGATAATGTTACAAAATATATTTCAGTTTGAACATTATTATAAATATTATGTGGCGATAATTCTCTTATTGCTTATACCACGTCCAGTTTTCACACGAAGCCGCAGGTGGGCACTGCACATTGCGACATATCAACCACAGTACCTACTGTACCTAAACTCGATTAGTAACGAGAAACTAACATACTTAGTAATACTATTCAACTGTAAGCCTTATATAATATCGTTTAAAGCTAACATTTTATTTACAAAGTATAATGGAAACTTAGATGGAATATCATGGTTTAAGTAGTGATGATAATTGGTTAATAGTATATTGTCATGTACATGTTGCTATGTTTAATTTATTATTATTTTATTCAATTTAATTAATATTGCCAGATTTACTTTACTGACAATCACCAGCTTCACGTTTTCACGCAAGATCCCGCAATTAGCAGGATAGGCAGATAGCTAATGTCGAAGCATTCTGTTCTTATATACCCTCTAAAATTGAGACATTGTACGTTGAATGACTGAACTCAACGCCACATATTGGTTTATATAATTATATATAAATTAAATTTCTTATTAGATCTTTCAACTTTAATAAATAAAGTGCAATGTTAAACATCACTCGCAAGAAAAAAATGAAAGTCCTTACGAATAATTCGTTCATTCATTTAGTTCATTTAATTACAATTAATCATTATTTATGCTATTTAAAAAAATATGACATATAAACAAGAAATATTCGTGAATGAATGAGTTACGACGTTACTTCAAATTATATATTAGTAAATGATTGTAAAAACAATGTAAATTCTTATTAATTACAAGCAATCAAATCGTGCTTTCGATTCTCGGGAAGGAAATGTTTAAACACACAAATCGTTCGCGCAATTACAGTTTTTTGCTGTAACTCCAGTTCGATAGCGCGTGGCGTGCAGGAACCAATTAGGCAGTGTTTCAATTAATCAAAACAATATTACGACGAAACGCATAATGTGTTAAATAATTTTATTTGAATATTACATTCTTCCGGCGACGGCGTTTGCTTTTACGATTTTACTTTTTTTGTTACATTTGATGTGTCCAATGTGATCCAATGTCGGTTTAGAAAGTTTCCGTTGACGGATGTGAATTCGATACTCACTTTGAGTAAAGAATTAATAAAGAAATTTCTTTTATCTGCAAGAGATTTTTGTAATCAGATGAAAGGTAGAATATCCTATGTGTATAGTATTAAGTTCTGCTAAATTTTTTTTTTTTTTTTTAGCTTCACGCTTTTATCCCGCACATGGCAGGGTAGGCAGAGGGAACTACAGGGACCATACGAACCTAGTGTTAAGACACTCCGTTACTTAGTCCCTGCTTACTCCGTCCCCGCTTTCCGCCGTTTTCGAGGCATTGCGTGTTGAGTGGCGGAACTCAACGCCGCGCTTTGCCTTAGTTGCATGAGCGAAGAAAATGGAAATATAAAAATCCATCTTCCCCGACTGGGGATCGAACCCAGAAACCGTCGCGTTAGTCGCGTTACAGGCAGACGTTGCGCCTCTGCGCCACGACGGTCCTTAATGTGCAGGAAAGAAATAGCCACAAATCAATTAAAACCAGTTTTGACCTATTATAATCGATGAGTTTAAATATAAAAAAATGTATTTTAGAATTTGCAACACTACAAGTACAATTTTGTAGCCCTTGGGTCTTTATATTAAACAAAAACAAAAGTAATTAAATGAAGAGAAACTGTATTTACTAATATAATCAAATCCAAACGCAATGAACCGATCAGTAGTTAAAATCTTATTATTAAAATTATAATTGTATCAAATATCTCTTGAATCATCCAATCGAATATTTCATCAGAATTACCAACAACAAATCGATTTGTGAAAGTATAATAAGATAAATCGAGTAACAAGGATATCGATTATTTTATGTTCCGGTAATATACATGCAATATTTATCTATCAAGCTATTATAGTTTAGATTTCATACTTAGAATTAGTTAAAAATATATAGTAGCTTACTGGTTTAAGAAGAGTTATTTCATAATTATATACTTAGTGGAACGAAACAGATAAAGAGAACCGTCGTGGCGCAGATGTGTAGCGTCTGCCTGTAAACGCGATGGTTTGTGGGTTCGATTCCTTTTCATTTCCATTTTCAGCGCTCTGGCAACTAGATAAATCGTGGCGTTTAGCTCCGCCTCTCAACTTGCAATGCTCCGAAAAAGCGGAAAGCGGGAAACGTCTTAACACTAGGTTCCCACGGTTGTTGCAGTTCCTGATACGTGCGGGATAAAGAACTGTTAACTAATAATGAAACAGATAAAAAAAGCATACCTAAATCATAAACAAAAGTATGAACAATAACACTTCACTTAATTCTTCAAATGGATAAGGCAATGAGAGTATTTAACATGATCTTGCACAATTCGACCTTACGATTCGATAGAGACATTTACGACTACATGTCATTCGATTATCGGGTTGACTATTACCAAATCTAATTGAGGGTCGTTGCCCAACACGCGTGACAATAAATTATCATTCATTGAAAGTTAAAAAATCCATTTATCTTTAGAAGTTAGACATAATACAAATGCGACCTTCGTAGCAACTGTGCTCAAATTTCGAGCATGCGTCAAAAAGTTATCTTCTCTTCAACGTCTCAAATTTCTTATATTCTTCGGTTAGTTTATCGTTGAAGTATTTCCCAATTAATCTGAATTAATTCAGAGCATACCTCTCAAAGCATTTTTTCGCCTAAAGATATTACGAGTATGTGAAGTCCACTAATGCATTAAATATTTTATTTTTATATGGTACGTATAACTTTTTAATGACATAGAGCAAATAATTAAAATAGAAATTGAACTTTACTTAGTATATATACTTCCTGCAAATGTGTCACAAGACTGTCAATCTTTCAATCTGCAAATTAATTAGGTAAAAAGAAACAATAGCTTTGTACTGAAAACCGATCCCGGTTCACACTAAATGATGTCAATGTCTTCATTTAGATAAGTTTCTTCAGAACAACCTTCATGCAAATAATTTTCAATTCAGATTTTGTGCTATAACTAGATTTCTAACTTAACTAACAATATGTAATCGAAATCATTTCTATTCAAATTTTTTGTTCACTTCATTGAAACTTTAAAAGGTGGCAACAAAAATATGAAATGTAAAAAAATATTTTTGTCATTATTTTACTTAAGTTTCTATGTAACTTAATCGTTATGTTACTTAAAACATAGACAGGTATAATTTAAAAAAAAAGTATATTAAAAAATAAAATAATAATACTAAGAAATTGTAAATAATTACTTAATAAATAACTCGTCACTCAATTTTATACGTAACCTTTAGGTCTATATACCTGTATCGATACAAATTTACAGGCTATTTCGCGAAGAAAACCAACGTGACGTATTATATAAGCGTGGAAAGTGAAATCTGGAGATAATGTCGCATCAACACGCAATGCTTGCAGTAGGAGCGAACTGCCGTTACATGACTCATCTTTTATAGTGTATTATTTTTATTATAATGAAATTAATTTGTAATTACATGAGGAAAGATAATATATTAATTGCTAGTTTACGTGACGCTGTTCTGATTTAAAGACATTCTATTATTTTTTAAGCTTCATTCTGTATGTATGAGGCAAAAGGTAAAGGATTGAAAGAACATTCGCGGCGGAATATAAAGCGGCGGAAGTCAACGACTAGCTTTATTAAAAAGTAAAGTAGGATTTAAACCAACAACTGTTGGCATTAGATCATAAGCGTTATTTTACATACGGTACATAGAAAATAAAACAATAAAATTTTTTTAAGAATAAATTATCAATAAATTCAAATTTTTACTTACATTGGAACACAAAAAAATTGAAGAACTCTGTCAGATCTGGCAAAATAAAGTTGGTTAAAATTGACACATGAAGTGGGCGGAACAATAAGAGACGTGTATAATATAAAAAATATAAATATATGTATAATCGATGTACATTATAAGTAGTAAGGAAATCGTTACAAAAATCGAATAAACATTTAACATAATATTACGTGAGTTGTTTCAGAAGGTGAGCCGTTTTTAACCTTTTATGTTGGTTCATTTTTATAAAATTTTAAAATGTTCTATGCAGTAGTGTTGTCTTGTTATTTGCTTGATAGCCACAGATATAAATAAATATTTAAAAATCATAATTTATTTTTAAATACCTACCAATCCTACTCCATTTCAAAAACCTTAATTTGATTTGTTAATAATTACAATAACGATGAACTAAATTATCTCGTATGTTGGGTTCATTTCTGACTCAGAGCAGTGAATTATTTAAATTTTTCTAGATAGAAGACACATAGATGTCACAATAAAAAGCAGAAGTAGCAAACGGAGTGTCTAAACACTACCCTGCTATATTTAATAAAAAAAGACTAAAGTTGTCTTTTTAAATTACCTTATTACACGGTTATCAGTTTGACTCTGTAACACTTTTCTCATCTCAACGGTCCTCGTTACATTATCAAATAAAGAAACTCGAGGTCGCTCAAATAGATTACTTTTAAGCAATATACTGAATCCAATTTACTTATTTTCATTAAAAAACGCATTTAAAAACTAACTTTTTCAGTTCTTGCAATCTATTTTTACATGTTTTTTGTCATATTTCGTTAAACATTTATTTATGTTACTGGAATTTGACTGAATCAATTAATCTGATTTAAGCCTTGATAATTTTTAAACTATTACACGGTTCTCGTTATTGACATTTATTTTGAACTAAAATTGCATACTGTTATAATTGATTTATGAAACAATACTATGGATATTTATTAATAAATACATTTTGACAATTGTTCTTAATGTAAATGTTATTAGTGCAAGCACCTAACATAAAGAGAGAAGGAGAAAAAAATAACATGCTGCTCTCTTACTTTCTTTTTTATCTCATTTTCTAGGTTTACCTATATAGGTACAATTTAATTTTTTTTTCTGAGACTGTTGTTTTTAATATATACACATACATATAACTAAAATATTTCATGACATAAGTTACGGCATTATAAGTTATTTAGGACAACTTGCCTACCAGTAATTTACCAATAATATTCTACAAAATAAGGTTTAACCAAACAACAATTCAACAACACGTCTCATGGAATTTAAAATGATCTTCCATAGAAATATTCTATAATATATATATTTTACAACATTTTGATAGAACTTACTGTATATGAGAATTTTTGAAACTTTTTTAGCATTCCGCACCTAGTTATCTTGTTGTTATCTGTCTAAAATTTAGTACAGTATTGCAATTAGCATTAAGTATCTGTTAAGTGTGAGTGGTACTTGTACATCGAGGGTTCCGTGCAAATTTCAACGAAATCAAGCCAGTTTAATTTGCAGTCATCGTTAAAGATAGCGTTTTTACCTAATTTTTGTCGCATTTTTCAGTAATATCACATAATCATAACCGATTACCATTATGATTATGTGATATTACTCAAAAATGCGACAAAAATTAGGTAAAAACGCTATCTTTTTTTGCTTGTTTCAATTAGTATAAAATATATTTTACTAGGATTCGGACAGAATTTTTTTACTAGGATTCTGTTTTTTCATTTTGAGATACAAAAACCCTTGGAAGTGAAATAAATTACATTCGAAGCTATGTTTACTTTGACTCTAAATATATGTGGCATATGTTTATACAATTAATACTTATTTTAATTATATTTTAAACTATGAAATAAGGCTAATAATATTATTACATACATTTGAAGTTAATTGAAAAGTAATAACGTATTATAATAAGATTTCTAAATCCGTTATTCGTATCATCAAAATTCAATTGGATAATAATTTTAATTTTTTACTTATACATACACTGCATTCGTGTTTTCTCTACTGTCTAGAAAATATTGCGCCTCCTCCGCAAAATCAAGCATAAAGAAATTTTAAAAAAATTAAATTAATGATAAGTGTAACTATTTACTATTTTGATACAGTTAGACTATAGTTGTAGTTTATACCTTTTATTATAAACGGTTAACATCATTAAAATTATCAATTTATAAACATATATATATATATATATATATATATATATATATATATATATATATATATATATATATATATATATATATATATATATATATATATATATATATATATATATATATATATATATATATATATATATATATATATATATATATATATATATATATATGTATATATATATATATATATATATATATATATATATATATATATATATATGTATATATATATATATATATATATATATATATATATATATATATATATATATATATATATATATATATGAAATATATATGTATGTTATTACACACATATATATTACATACATACAGATGTACATGTATGACATAATGTAGTTTAAATAGTGTATAAATCTAAATATTTTTGTTTTATCCCTATAAAAAGGTTTTCTTCGGTTGAGAATTATAGAATCGTGAAATAATTTCGCGTGCACTAATTGCTACCATTGTACCGGACTTGACCGCGTCGCGAGCTACTGGCGCGAAACGAACCAGAGCCAGATTAACTCAAATATCTTAATTTGAAACTATTTAGACAATTGTTATAGTTATTTTCAATATATTTTTATAATATGTAAATGGTGATTATTATTTTTATTAATAAGAATTGTTTTATCTTATACATTCATCTTGAAATCACAATTTAGTCGCTTATTTTAAAAACATACAACCAAGTAAAATATATGAAACCTAAAAAAAATATCTTTTAAATATCTATGTTTTATATTTATTATGAATGCTTATATAATTTTTTTAGCTTTACATTTCATTCCATACATAGAAGAATAGACAGTGAGAATTTAGAGTTTGTTCACTCCGTTCTCCGCTTTCTGTACAAATACAAGACACTAATGAGTGACATAATTCAATGTCATAATTGTTTCCAGAATTTCCCTCGAATGCGAATTGAAAGATCACACTATTTATTTTTAAATTTTATATGAGTCTAGTAATAACAATTTGTTCAATATTGTGTTTTCCTTACTACGTGCTTAATGTATATACATACTATTAAAGAAAATAATCGTTAAGTCTTAAGTATAAAATGGCTGACAATACTGCAGTAACGACAAATCAATTAAAAACATTAATATTAAACTTTCTACCACAACTGGATAGTGATAATGAGTACGCCATAAAAAAATCAACTCTTCAAGTAATTATACTTTATTACAAATGTTAAAAAACCAGTTGAAATTCACAAGAAACTAAGTGTTTATTACAGAGAAAAAGCCAAGATATGCAAGTCAACACATTAAACAACTTATCATCTGTGTATTTATGTAACACGTATCTCCTTTTGAAGCTAAAAAACAATTTCTAAAGACCATTGCGTAATTTTAATATTGCCACTGCTACTGTTGCTGCGACTGCCATAAATAAAAGTCGACGTCGCGTCGAAATTTTTAAATCACGTAATAACTTTCTTCATATCAAATTACAGTTAAACTCTAGTAATAATATATTTTTTTATTTTATTGAAAATGACTAAGTTAATTTTAACAGTCACGTATGGATATGTCATATATACCTTCAATTTGTGACTTTTGTATATGTTCTTTTTTGCCGAGAAATTAATCATCAATATACGTTGAAATAAAAAAATGTCTTTTAAAGTAAAACTTGAAGAAGCTACTACTAAGCTATCAGAGTGAAAAAACAATGGTTGCAGGTTCTTAGGTTCTCAAGGGAATGAGTTTAAATAATTAAATAATGTAATAAAGCGTCTCTTTAGGTAAGCTATTCATACGCAGCGTTGAGTTCCGCCTCAACACACAATGCCTCGAAAAGTCGGCAAACGAGTGGAATCCCTCTGCCTACCCTGCTATGTGCGGGATAAAGCGTGAAACTATACGTAAAGGCAGTGAAGAAGTTCAGATTATGCGAGTTCAAGCGTAAAGAAAATTTCTCGTAAAACAGATTGAAGAAAGAGAGTGTGAAGTGTTAAAACACTCCAATTCCGAATTCCTTCCAATTTTAGAGATATTTCACACCATATGAATCGTAAGCTTTTAAAAAAAACAACAACTATCAAATTTAATGTAACAGGTGTTATCACTGTTATATTAATGTTACATTACATAACAGCTTTCTTCAGACCTAATTACAGCTGAGTAAATACCTCGCCACACCCGCGGGCCGACTGGCCGACTCGTCATACTGACAACCAGTCAATCTTGTATTTCAATATAACCCACATTGATGCTCTGACGCTGGTCTAGGACCATTGCGTTATCTGTAATGTAGAATTTAAATTTTATTTAATTTTTTATTTATATCACTTTAGTGTTCCAATCTCAACTTTTTTTTGTTTTATTCAATTTTTTTTTGTCTTCACGCTTTATCCCGCACATGGCAGGATAGGCAGAGGGAACTACAGAAACCATGAGAACGTAGTGTTAAGACACTCCGTTGCTTAGTCCCTGCTTTCTCCGTCCCCACTTTCTGCCTTTTTCGAGGTATTGCATATTGAGTAGCGGAACTCAACGCCGCCCTTAGCTTGGTTGCCAGAGCGAAGAAAATGGAAATAGAAAAAAACATTTTCCCCGAGTGGAAATCGAACCCAGAAACCGTCGCGTTACCTCATCTCATTTTAAAGTAGACTTATATATTATTTAATAAAACGGAGACGTTTATTTACGTCAGATTGTCGGTTGTCGGTCACGCCATCTTGAATATCTGCATCCTGTCATATAAAATGGATCAAATATCCGAAAATTAAAATTACTGGTATTTTTATTATAAGTTAAAATACGTACGTAATTCATTTTAGACACATCAATGCATTAAATAACAGTAAAAACTGTTTAGAAACATTAAATTTTCCTCATTGCTTATTAATTGAGCTTAGCAATTTAATTAGGTAAAAGTTAATTATAAAAAAATAATTTAATTTTAAAATAGAATAGCGTAGAACTCGCTTTTTACGCACAAAAAGGGCTAGAAGAATATTAGGAAACATATCTTCGTAGTTCGCCGTCGCAACTCCGGTGTTATTTCTGTAGAGTGCGGTCACAGCCCCCGGTTGCGATACAGTGGACGGTTGCCAATGAGGGAACCACTAAACTTAAATGAACATTGCTGTAAGCGATTTCAGGCAACGTTTAAGTTAGATTTAGCTTAGAATAGCTTTATTTACTTAAACAACATAATTAACAAAGAGTTCATGAGTGAATTTCAAAAAAATTACAATTCTTCAAATATCGTTCAGAAATTTTGATCTTGATGATTATAATCATAAGTATAGTTGATTATGATATTGATTACTGAAATAATATTATATTTTAATATTGTCTCACTGTCTTAGGTGCAGTAGAGCTGTATATGATAGTAAATGCTCTAACTTCTCATGATTCACCTTTGATTGATTCACGGGAACTCATTATTTATATTTCTCCGCTCTGCAAAAGAAAGCGCGTCTTTGAATTCCTCTACTACACACGCAATGTGACGAATTCGGATATAAATATAAACGAAATGTCTTGACAGTACGACATTTAGGTTGTATCTATAAATCTTTTTTAAAATGTTTTAATACATTATAAAATATCTTATAAAACTCCACAGACTATTTGTATATTGATGGCACACCATTTTTACTACAAGTATATTCTTACATTATTTTATTCTTAGTAAATATCTAAAAGTGCATTTAAAAAATACTAGAAAGTTCATTCCGAGCACGTAATGCTGTTACCGCATTAGCCCGAAGGTGCTACAATGGTCAATATTTGACAACTCCTCGCGTTTGCTACTTTCCTGGTACATGCACTTTCTACATTAATTATTTGACGTGACTTGTCTAAGAAGTGTAACAAAATGTTTTATAAATAAACAAACGTTAAAGAAATGTTACTTGAGGCTATAAGATATAAGGTGTAAGAAATAATAAGTTCTTATTATTACTTAATTTAAAATACATACATACACAAATATATATATATATATATATATATATATATATATATATATATATATATATATATATATATATATATATATATATATATATATATATATATATATATATATATATATATATATATATATATATATATATATATATATATATATATATATATATATATATATATATATATATATATATATATATATATATATATATATATATATATATATATATATATATATATATATATATATATATATATATATATATATATATATATATATATATATATATATATATACCGTCCGTCCGTCGGCGCTCAGAGGCGGCTGCCTATAAGCGTGATGGTATGTAGGTTCGATTCTCATTCGGAGAAAATGTTTTATTTCATTTCCATTTTGATTCGCTCTAACGCGGCTTTCTGCCACTCAACACGCAATGCCTCGAAAAGCGGAAAGCGGAGGAAGTTACAACAATACCTGTGGTTCCATCTATCTACCGTGTTGTTTGCAGGATAAAGCGTGAAGCTATAAAAAAAAATTTTATATTATATTTTTTATATGCATATATCTAAATTAATATTAATGTATACATCTTTTTCTTATAGGAGGAGTTTATTCATAGCGCTGCTTCTCCTCGGAGTCGCAATCGCGTCTGAAGAGGAAGACGACGTGCCTGATGCGGGAGTGGAGGAAGGCGATGAACTGGCATTAGATCAAGAGGTATTATTATTATATTATAGATTTAATTTATTTTCTGAATTTAACATTGTAGACGAAGAAACCTTGTGTTATGATATTCTACTTTCTGCCTAATTTCCTAGCTAAATTAAAATGAAACGAGCTATTTTCCTAAGTGAAAGTTGCACCATATCCCTTATAATTTGTTTAATTTGTATTTGTACGAGAACCGTCGTGGTCCAGAAGTGTATCGCCTAGCTGTAAACGCGACGGCTTGTGAATTCAATTCCAACTCGGGGACGATGAATTTTTTATTTTTACTTTCTTCGTTATGAAAACTTGTTAAAGCTCGGCGTTGAGTTCCGCCAATCAATACGCGATGCCTTAAAACAGCGGATAGTTGGAAATGGAGCTTCTTAACAGTAGGTTCCCAAGGTTCCTACGGTTCCCCTCTGCATTCCCTGCTATAAGTGGGATAAAGCGTGAAGCTAAAAAAAATATTTATAGTTATATCTTTCAAATTAGCACAAAATCGAAGGTATATCAATGATTGCAATACTTCCTACAGACCGCACCTTTATCGATATCGCTTCACTTTCATTCGCCGTAACGATTATCATCTGATGTAAGGCAAGTGAACTGCAAGGGATTATCTATACTTTACTAACATAACTTATTTAACCCAAAGCTATAAAAGCTAAAGTCTTGTTTCTTATGTAACATTATGCTTAAGGAAGTATCAAAATCAATGACCATCTTAGATTATTAATTTATATATATATACCGTTATATATCTTTAGTTAACTTATTTTTTTAAAATAATTGCTTATTTTATTTTTAGATCAAGTAATTTACGGTTAAGAACCGGAGAAATTAATGCAACTCCTTCTTTGGTGGCGTAGAATACCATTTAGCGAAAAATGGAGAAATAGTAGAGTAAGCTTTCTCTACAAAAAAAATAGTTAAGCACAGTAAATGTACCTATTATAATTATCGTGTACCTTAGGAACCGAATTTAATGCAGAGTGGAGCGGCGACTGGCCGACTCGTCATACTGACAACCAGTCAATCTTGTATTTCAATATAACCCACATCGAAGCTCTGACGCTGGTCTAGGACCATTACGTTATCTGTAATGTAAAATTTAAATTTTATTTTATTTTTTATTTTTAACTTTGGTGTATATGAAGGTATTAGATTATATTAGCTTCAAATGTAATTTTGAATAGATTTATTAAATAGATATTATTTATTAAAAGAGAGACTTTTTTTACATCAGATTGTCGGTTGTCGGTCACGCCATCTTGATTATCTGCATCATGCCTTATAAAATGGATCGAATATCCTTAAATCATAGTTATAGTTTTTTTTTATAAAAAGTTGAAAAACATACTATGATGTTGGTCTAGGACGAGTATGTAATGTAAAATATTTTTTTTATTGTATATATTACTTATATTACCTTTGATGTATCCGATCGTATTAGATAATATATATTAGCTTCGAATGTCAATTTAAGTAGATTTATATATAATTTATTAAAATAGAGACGTTTTTTTAACGACAGATTGTCGGTTGTCGGTCACGCCATCTTGAATATCTACATCCTGTCTTATAAAATAGATCGAATATCCTAAAATCATAATTATAATTATTTTTATTATACGTTGAATTTTTACACAATTCATTTTAAAACTATATGAATGGATATAATAAGACTAGGACGTTTTAGGAATATATAGTTTTACCTCATTGCCTATTAATTAGGCTTAGCAATTTAATTGAGTAAAGAGTAATTATTAAAATTTAAATTATTTTTTAAATAAAACCACGTTGGTAATCATTTATAAACACAAAAGGGCTAGAAGGGAATTAGGAAACATATCTTCGCCGTCGCAACTCCAGTACAGACGTAACGTGTTATTGCTGTAGAGTGCGGTCGCAGCCGCCGGTTGCGATACAGTTAACGGTTGCCTATGAGGGAACCACTAAACTTAAATGAGCAGCTTAAGAAAGATAATACTAACTTAAAAAAACATAATATACAAACTATTCATCAATTAATTTATAAATAATTTACGATTCATCAAATATCATTCAGAAACTTCGAGTAAATCATGATAATATTCATAAATAATAAGATTACTGAATTAATATTTTATTTTAAAAGTGTCTCACAAAAATTAACGTCCCCGTTTGATAAGTTAAGTTAAGCGTAGAATTTTGCTATTTTTTAAGTAAGATCACGTACTTAGGTGCATTAAAGCTGCGTCGAACTGTAAATCTCAGGACTTCAGGATTCTTTGATTGATTCACGGGAATTAATTATTTATAATTCTCCGCACTGTTAAAGAAAGCGCGTCATTGAAATTATTTTGCTACTCCACACACAATGTTACTAATTCGGACGCAACAACGAAACATCTTGGCAGTATAACATATAGGTGGTGTCTACAAACAACAAAAAAAAAATTAAGTTGTTAAGAATTTTTAATTTGTATATTAATGGCACACCATATTTACTACGAGTATATCCTTACAATATCTTTTTAATCTTATTAGTAAATATCTAAAAGTGCATTTAAAAAATACTAGAAAGTTCATTCCAAGCACGTAATGCTGTTACCGCGTTAGCCCGAAGGTGCTACTAATGGTCAATATTTGACAACTCCTCGCGTTTGCTACTTTCCTGTTACATGCACTTTCTACATTAATTATTTGACGTGACTTGTCTAAGAAATGTAACAAAATCTATTATAATAAAATAAACGTTAAAGAAATTTTACTTGAGGCTACAAGATATAAGATATAAATAAATACTAAGTTCTTTTTATATATATATATATATATATATATATATATATATATATATATATATATATATATATATATATATATATATATATATATATATATATATATATATATATATATATATATATATATATATATATATATATATATATATATATATATATATATATATATATATATATATATATATATATATATATATATATATATATATGAAGCACCGTCGTCGTTCAGAGGCTTAGCATCTGCCTGTAAACGCGATGGTACGTAGGTTCGATTCTCATTCGGAGATTATAATCTATTATTTCATTTCCATTTTGATTCGCTCTAATGCGGCGTTGAGTTCTGCCACTCAACATGTAATGCCTCGAAATGCGGAAAGCGGGGGACGGAGTGTCTTGACACTAGGTTACAAAGATACCTGCGGTCCCCTCTACCCTGTTACTTGCGAGATAATGCGTGAAGCTATAAAAACAGTATATATTATATTTTTATATGTATATATCTAAATTATATTAATGTATACATCCTTTTGTTATAGGAGGAGTTTATTCATAGCGCTGCTTCTCCTCGGAGTCGCAATCGCGTCTGAAGAGGAAGACGACGTGCCTGATGCGGGAGTGGAGGAAGGCGATGAACTGGCATTAGATCAAGAGGTATTATTATTATATTATAGGAGTAGTATTATTTTACGGTTCATTCAGTTGTTTTTCAAGCTTAGGTTATTTCCTGAGTTTAACATTGTAGACGAAGAAACCTTGTGTTAAGATATTCTACTAATTGCCTTCTGCTTACCTTCCTAACTAAATTAAAATAAAACAAGCTATTTTCCTAAGTGAAAGTTGTATATCCTTGTCATATCCTTTATTATTTGTTTAATTTGTATTTGTATGAGGACCGTCGTGGTCCAGAAGCGTACCGTCTGCCTTTAAACGCGACGGCTTGTGCATTCAATTCCAACTCGAGGAAGATGGATTTTTCATTTTCACTTTCATCGTTATGATAACTTGTCAAAGCTCGGCGTTGAGTTCCGCCACTCAATACGCGATGCCTTGAAACGGCGCATAGGAGGAAATGGAGCGTCTTAACAGTAGGTTCCCAAGGTTCCTACGGTTCCCTTCTGCCTGCCCTGTTGTAAGCAGGATAAAGCATGAAGCTAAAAAAATATATTTATAATTATAATCTTTCAAATTAGCACAAAATCGAAGGTATATCAATGATTGCTATACTTCCTACGGACCGCACCTTTATCGATATCGCTTCACTTTCATTCGCCGTAACGATTATCATCTGATGTAAGGCTAGTGAACTGCAAGGGATTATCTATACTTCACTAACATAACTTATTTAACCTAAAGCTATAAAAGCCAAAGTCTTGTATCTTATGTAACATTATACTTAAGGAAGTATCAAAATCAATGACCATCTCAGATTATTAATTTATATAGGTACCATTATATATCTTTAGTTAAGTTTTTTTCTTCAAAATAGTTGCTTAATTTATTTTTAGATCAAATAATTAACTGTAAAGAATCGGAGAAATTAATTCAACTCCTCCTCATATATATATATATATATATATATATATATATATATATATATATATATATATATATATATATATATATATATATATATATATATATATATATATATATATATATATATATATATATATATATATATATATATATATATATATATATATATATATATATATACGAGGTGTGTTCAAAAAGTATCGCGAATTTTGAATTTTCGCGGGTTACGTATATTCGAATTTCAATTTTTTTGTGGCGTTATGTTGGTACTCATGTCTCTCACTTATGCCGACAACCTCGGCCATTTTGAATGTTCACTTAATTGTTGACAGCTGCTTTGCTTGCACGTGTTTTGGATCGTCTTCGATTTTTACCCATTCAAAAAAATGGATCAAAGAACGTGTATCAAATTTTGTGTGAAAAACGAAATTAAGTGCGCGGATGCATTCCGAATGTTGACTGTGGCATACGGAGAAGCTACCTTGGACCGAAGCAACGTTTATCGGTGGTACAAAATGTTCTCAGAAGGCCGAGAAGATGTGAACGACGAAGAGCGTGCCGGACGCCCGAGCACTACAACAACAGACGAAAAAATTAATGAAGTGGAGAAAATGGTATTGGCCAATCGTCGAATCACCATTAGAGAAGTTGCTGAGGACCTAGACATATCGATTGGCTCGTGCCATTCGATTTTTATCAATGATTTGGGCATGAGACGGGTCGCCGCGAAATTCGTACCAAAATTGCTCAATTGCGACCAAAAACAGCATCGCATGAACATTGCTAATGAGATGTTGGACTCTGTCCGCGACGACCCAAATTTGCTCCAGAGGGTCATAACTGGTGACGAATCGTGGGTTTATGGTTATGACGTGGAAACCAAAGCTCAATCATCTCAATGGAAGCTGCCGCACGAACCAAGACCGAAAAAAGCGCGCCAAGTTCGGTCGAATGTGAAAGTTTTGCTGACAGTTTTCTTCGATTGCAGGGGCGTGGTGCATCATGAGTTCTTGCCACAGGGTAGAACGGTCAATAAGGTTTATTACCTGCAAGTTATGCGCAATTTGCGCGAAGCAATCAGCCAGAAACGCCCGGTTTTGTGGAAGAACAAAAATTGGCTTTTGCACCACGATAACGCCCCTGCTCACACATCGTTGCTTGTGCGCGACTTTTTGGCCAAAAACAACACACTAATGATGCCGCAGCCACCGTATTCCCCAGATCTGGCCCCCTGTGACTTTTTCTTGTTCCCTAAACTGAAGAGGCCCATGAAAGGACGACGTTATGCTACACTTGACGAGATAAAGACGGCATCGAAGGAGGAGCTGAACAAGATAAAAAAAAATGATTTTTTGAAGTGCTTCGAAGATTGGAAAAACCGTTGGCACAAGTGTATAATATCTCATGGGGATTACTTTGAAGGGGACAAAATAGATATTCATGAATAAATAAATAATTTTTGAAAAAACACAAAATTCGCGATACTTTTTGAACACACCTCGTATATATATATATATATATATATATATATATATATATATATATATATATATATATATATATATATATATATATATATATATATATATATATATATATATATATATATATATATATATATATATATATATATATATATATATATATATATATATATATATATATATATATATATATATACCTAGTGTTTACAAAGCAATTTTACACTTAGTCGTGTTATTACAGCGAAAAAATAGTCAAAATTGAACCTACGACCGTCAAAGTGTGGTATGTTATTCATAATTCATATCATAAATGCATCAATCAAACAAAAACCATCATAGACTGTGTAGTGTGAAGAGAATCAATAGATAAATTATTAGCATTGGGAGTATAGTTTTTAGTACCCTGTAGCGGTGCAGTCAGTGAAAGTTGAGTTCATTAGTTACTCTTATATTTTTTTTAATTCGAGAGATCGAAAGCTAGAAGTAGCTTTCATCTGACCAATGTTGTATTATTTTCTTTTATACTATGCGTTTTTTTTAAATTTCAATCTAATTTCTATATTTCTTGTTATATAACATAAAAAGTAATCGTAAAATATTTTGGTAGTAAGTTCTATCTTACGCTCACGCTCTACCCCGCAATCGAGGGATTCGTTTGCGGGATAAAGCGTGATGTTAAAAGCTGAAAGCGCAAACTATACACCTTAGCGACTAATAATAAAATAAAGACAATCACTCAACAATCGAAATGAAAAAAATAAACCCTTATGGTATTAGTTTATTGTACGATTATCTGCATGTACGTCAGTCATGACCATTTACTTCAAATCCGAAGGAAGAGTAAAGTTGAAATTAACATCAAATATCCAGGTCAATGAACTCTTGAAGCCTTAATTTTTTACATATCTAAGGGCGCATTTTCATTGGTCAATAAGTCGGTAGTTAGCCCGAATGCGTGGAGTACCCGCATGCGAGCTAACAACCAATGAAATCCACTGGTCGATAACTCGGTCGATTAAACGTGTGCGGGTGATATCCACATTCGGAATAACGACCTTATCGCATGCATTATAGGAATCACCCGCACCCCATATGCGGGCCCTGACGACCAGTGAAAACGATAAACACTTTGCGGGCCCCATGGCATGCATTACAGAAATCTCCCGCATCCCGAGTGCGGGCCCTATCGACCAATGAAAATGCGCCCTAATTGACACATACAGACACAAAGTATCAATTCAAAATGCAATATACAATGCACAATCCTGATAAACGAATTTTATATAATTATTTATACTTAATTACATAATTACTAATAAGGTAAAATTTTCTTTCTCCGTTTTTCTCCGTGCGAGGAATAATAATTGGATAAAAAAATCTAAATTCTTTGTGTTATTTATATACCGGGCTTAACCTATTGCACCTGTGACATAAAACTACTACATAACAAACTAAGAAACCGCAGACTCTATGTAAATATAGATATTCTTGCAACAATATTACACAATGTTGCTTTGCGTTAAAAAGTAGAAATACATTAGTGTCATCGCGTGGGAAAATTGTGATAACAGGTGGCGCCAAACAATGGGCGATAAAAATGAGATATATGCTCACAATAAACATATTATATTAGTTGTAATGTCTTTAAGTAACAAAAGATGGTAATTTTGAATATAAATTATGATAATATAGCCAAGCAAGACAGTGTTCAGCATGTAAGAGTACTGAGTTCGACTTCCGAGTGGGGTAATAGTTATATTCTGGAGAAGCTTGACGTTAAGCTGACTATAGTTGTGGATTCAATTCCCACTCAAGAAAATAAATTATTTTAACTTAAACTCCTACTGTATGGAATGTACTGACGTTGGCCTCTCTCTACATACTCCTACATCCGGAATATGACGTGAAACAGGAAAAAAAATTACACAAACACGTGTAATAATAAAATACAAAAAAAATTCAACGGTCACGCACGAACAGTTGCGATATGCAATGTAAATATTACAATCTGTAAGTATTTATTTTTTCACGTTTCCCGCGCGGTGTACACGACCGCCATTGTGTCGCGCGTTATGGAATAGCTGCTGTATTGAAACCTATTATTCAATGAACACATTTCACAATTATTGTTTCTACGTTGGATGAAGTTTGTCGTTTTTGCATTACTCATTTACTTATTAAAATTAATGTTTCTTAATGATTAAGATGTTCTTAATGTTTCTAAGAAGTGCAGCGTGACACTGAGTACACTCGACCTATCCTGCTATAATGTTAAAGCGAGAAGTCATATTATTATAATATATACCAATTTTTATGTCTTATATTTCACTAGCAGTGATATTTAAGACAATGTAACAAATCCAAAGAACCTCGACCTTTACATAAAGCTATAAAAGCTCGTTTATTATTGATTTGATCTTTTATTTATCTCATTAAGAATAACTTATATACATAAATTATATTAATAACAATATTAATTCAAGGTGATATTTTATAAAACAAATCCGCTTCCGTTTTCTTCGTACATTTTCTACATTTAACTTTAGCAAGCAGCAGTTAATAAGCCTATACTTTTTACTCTTACCTATTTATAAAGACATTTTCTTTGGAAACACTCAATGTATCACCTTAACGTCCGTAGATCGCAGTGTTTTAACTGGAGGTTACATCTGCCTCTACTCAAGATATATTAATTTGTATCAAAATGATTTCTAAAAATAATTATATTATTATAAAGAATATTTTAAGAACGTTTTATATATTTCCATTTCAGTATACTAAAATATGTATATTAACCTTAGTATTAACGATACTGTCGAATGTCACAATTATTTATTGCCTAAGTATAGCATTAAAGTAGGTATATGTGGGATGTACTGCTTTTCATTGTTATAACGACAGCCACCTACGATGTTTTGTAATGCATATGTGTTCTAATTTGTAACCTTTAATAATGAATACGTCATTTGTTTGTAGCACTCATTATCTCATTAAAAAAAAATTCGCCATAATTGCTGTCCAAAAATATTTAAACAATAAAAAGGTACACTTTACGTTATTTATTGTCTTGTAGAGAGAGACTATAGTCTTAAATCACTATATTCTTCATATTCTCTCATTTTTATTTCTCCATTGACAATAATCTTACAAAATATTAAGAAAAACAATATTTAGTTAACTACTCTATTGCTTTTGTCATCAGGAAACGCGTAACCTAAGGCCCCGCGCATACAATCAAGCTGGCTATTCCAACACACTTCCAAGTGGATTCCGTCCCACACCTTCGCTGGCTGAACTGGCAGGGTACC
This sequence comes from Dione vanillae, assembly GCA_037178615.1. NCBI lineage: Eukaryota > Metazoa > Arthropoda > Insecta > Lepidoptera > Nymphalidae > Dione > Dione vanillae. Next base: position 447,770 of record JAZFAU010000020.1, read on the forward strand.
AGAGGCCACAGCAAGAAGAGGTACAGCAATACGAGGTGCCAGCCAGACAGCAAATATATGTGGAAGAACAAAGACAACCTCCAGTGAGAGCGCCTCATAGGAAGGTATATCTTCTATTTTTCCAATTAATCTTGAAATTACACAGAAAAGGAGTATTTAATTTTGCAAATTTACAATACTGAATTGAACATAAGAACTTACTTGCAGTTTGAAGTTTTCAAAGAGAAATTCATATTTAAGTAAGGTTTTGCATTTTCAAAATTATAAAAAGTTATTTGAAGGTAGTATTTGAAAAATATACAAAAAGAGTACAATATTAATTTAACAACTTTGACAGCCACAAGAAAATCGTCCATCGAAAATCCAGCAGCAACTCTTGGAAGAAGAAGAAGAATTAGAAGAGAAGGAGGAGCCCGACCGTCTCTCTCAATTATTGCAGCAGTCTAAATTCGATTGCGTGAATAAGAACTCTGGATACTACGCCGACCAGGAACTGAACTGCGAGGTGTTCCACTACTGTCAAGACAATGTGAAACACTCGTGGATCTGTCCTGAAGGATTTAGCTTCCATCAGGTACTTGATTAATGTATTTTTTATATATAAGTGGTCAGTGGTGTCTAGACGGTGCAAATGCGACGGTTTGTGGGTTCAATTCCCACTAGAAAAATAGATTTTTTCGTTTTTATTTTTTACGCTCTGGCAACTAGGCAAGCGTTGCGTTGAGTTTTGTCACTCTACACGTAACGCTTCGAAAAGGCGGAGAGCGGCTAACGAAATGTCTAACATAAGCTGGATAAAGCGTAATAATAAAAAAAACTTCGTAGGTATAAAGGTTATATTAAAATGTCAAATTTGCATACTCAAAAAATCTTGTAAAACGAAAATTAACAAACAAATAGGTATGCCTTTAAGAAAACAAATATTTTATTAATAAACTAAATATAATAAGTCAACTGAATAAATATAATGTATTTTATTTATTTGCCACAGGTCCATCTAATTTGTATGCCATCTACACACGAGAACATTTGCCAGAGATCACAAAAGTACCACTTCGTCAACGATTACCTCTACCGCCCCATCAACGAAGAGGAGGTCCAAAGGAAGCCAAACGTGTCCCTCAAGTACTCCGACAGATTCTACCCTTCTGAAGTATACAGGGATGACCGTTACGAACAGGATGAGGAAGAAGAAGTAAGATATTTATATTTTCAATCGTAGTTTATTATACCTATAGTCGTATTCATCTCAAATATTATCTTATTTTTGTCGTATTTATAATCGTAAATTAACGTTATACTAAAGATACTTTTTGGCTAATTTTATGAGTACACGTAGTTTGATAATATTAAAATAAAAGAATTATGTCATGATTCTCAGGAAGAAGAACCACGCAGAGCTCCACCCCCACAACAAGCAAGGCCAGCTCGTCTTCAATATCAGCCTCAAGTTTTCCGATCAGCCGAAGACGTCAACATACCCTTAGTCCAGAGACGCCCTCAACGCCCTTACGATTTCGACAACTAGTTTAAGAAAATAAGACTATTTAATTTTTGCGTACAGTATTCTTGCTAAGCTTTGTAATTTGCCAAATAACTATTACTGCATATTGTCATTGACCAATTTTAAGTTCACGTTTAATAGTTTTGATGCCTATATCGCGTGATAGGTCCCGAAATTCATTATTTAAGTGTAATGTTAACGATTTTATTTATACTGTACAATAATCTGTTGTAATAAGTTACAAATTAGTTGTAAGCTAGTCTTTGTGTTAAATATTATAAGAAAATAAAAATTATTCAATTTATACGTGTCTTGTTATTTAAAAAAAATATAATAATTCTTTTTCCGTTCGTGTTATTAAAATATTTCACATTGTGTTTTCAATAATTGAAATTAGAAATCTACATGCAACTGTCGTTTACTGTGGAACAAATAGCGAATTGGTGGAAAAATTGATGTATTTAAAGGTAAAAAAAGTAAATACGGTTAACAGATGAGGAAGACAAAAATGTTTAATTAAATTTGAATCCAAGTTTATCCAATTCGGTTATTTAGAAATAACCGATTTGTCAACACTTTTTTTTATATCATATTACATTCCATTAAACGGTCAAAATGCAAATTTCGTTTTGACATTAGTGTTTGACATTTAAAATTCTGTACATTTAAAAATCATTACTCTCTCAATGACTTAAAAACACAAAGTGTAAATAAAAATAAATAATAGTGTTTAAAATGTAATTTTAACAGTTTTCTGGTAATTAAATTATTTAAAGTAACTTCAGTGTACGTTTTTGTTAAGTGAATATCTAAGTACCTAAATATATAAACTCAAACATGAATTCTACGGAATACAAGGCGTACCACGAATCTTTCATGCAAAACAACCATGGTTCAACGGCATTACATACGTTTTTCTGCGTATTCTTCAGTTTACAATGTACAATGTATTGTGCAATCCAACAAAGAAGACGGGCGACTAATTTTCTTAAAGAATATTTCATAATTGTCTTTACGATGATAATGGCTCACACATTTTTATCAGATTATATTTATCTTTTAAATGTTGGAATTTTTCTAGTCTTGCTGTTTGAAACAGTAAAAAAGTATGATTATTTACTTATTGTCAATAGAATGAGCGGCAAAAATGTATATGACAATGATAGAATAAAGTCCATATCATGTCTGAGAGGATTAACTTACCTTATAACTGGATTTTGTATATTGGCTGTTGATTTTGTGGACTTTCCTAGGCATTTAGCGAAGACTGAAAGATATGGTTTTAGTTTAATGGATACAGGAGTTGGGCTGTTTGTGATTATAAGTGGATTGGTGCACAAGAATGTAAATAAAAATAATTACATAGTAGTATTAAAAGGAAATTCCAAGTTTATTATAACACTTTTGTGTCTTGGTGTATTGAGATATATCACAATTAAACAGCTAGATTATCATGAACATGTCAGTGAATATGGTGTCCATTGGAACTTTTTCTTTACTCTTGCAGTATGTAAATTTGTATCAAGTATTTTGCTAGTGTTGACAAATAATGCTTTATTTTTAAGTATATTAGCCATAGTTTCCCATGAGATTTTTCTACATATGGGACTACAAGACTGGGTTTTTGGCGATCAGCCAAGAATAACTATTATAGATGCTAATAGAGAAGGTATTACTTCAAATTTAGGTTATGTGTCTCTGTACCTATTTGCGGTTTATTTAAGGCAGTTACTAGTCAAAAATACAATTTTAAGATACTGTCTAATTCAAAAGCTTGTCATAATTGATGCAATATTATTTATAATTTCATATATTATCAACATTTATAAGCCAGCATCTCGGACACTAGCAAATGCTGGATATTGCTCATACTTATGCACAGTAGTAGTAATCGGAATAATATTGTTGTATTTAAGTGAAATAATATTTCTTAAAAGGGAAAAGACGATTACATATTCAGTCCCTTTCATACTGGAAGTTATCAATAAAAATGGTTTGTTATATTTTTTAATTTGCAATATATGTACTGGCAACATAAATTTATATTTTAAAACATTGTTTTTGCCACCACTTGTCACATTTACACTTTTAAATTGTTATATGATTTTTACAATTTGTATAACTGTATATGTGGGTAATAAAATTCATTCTTCAATTAAAAAACAAAAATGAATTTTAAAAACTGTTTTATTTTCATGTTGTAGTTAGTTTAAAACTAAAAACCGGCTTGAAGTCAGCTGTATAATATCTGCCTGCAGATATTATGGTTGTTGCCTATATCTCAAATTCTCGTGAATAATGGAGGTCAACACACTCTGTCTATGTCTAATGTGATGTATGCAGAAAAGAGGGTGAAGTTGAATAAAAAATGTCGGATAAGTGCGAGTAGTATTTGCGCGTCCAGAGTTCCGTACATATTTTTTTATTCCGTTCTATTTTAAGCTAAGGAAAAAACAATTAAAGCTTATTTTATATCTCATGAACTACTAGTATAAGTTTGTTGGTTGTTCATACAACCACAAACAAATAAAACATAAACGTTCATATCTTTTGATTACTTTGACTTAGTTTGATTTATTCTGTGCTTTGAGAAATCATCTATTTGGATGTTAAGCATTAATTTGTAGGTCCGTAGCACGACATTTAGATTAAATGATGGACAGGTGAAAAACAAACTGACTCTATAAGGATTTCGTTTTATCTTTTTGAGATAACGACCACAAAGTGTAGTATACTATCTTTTACTACTTATCTAATAATATAATTTTTAATATTACTATAAATAGTTCATCTAATGTAGAAAAATATATATTTTTAAATTACTGTGGACCTTCATTATAACAGTATATAATACAAGTAAAAATAACACTTACTTTTTAACTTAAATCGCGAAAGATTTTAAGGCCAACCGCCAAAATGTGAAATAAACCATATTTCATTACATATGACATAAAAGGTCGAATGAATACTATAATATTACTGTAATGATATACCTACATGTAATAGTTTTTTCCTTAGTTTAGAACTTTAAATTTGTTGGAATTATTACTATGAAATTGCTAAAAACAACATTTTCGATTTACGTTCTCCATTCAACGTGACATTGGCGAAGTGAATTGTGCTCAACTGGCACGCTCGAAACGCCATTAGTAAAGAGAAGAAGAAGAAGATTTCCGTTAGCTATCGTCGACCCCCTTAGAGAGTCCTATATACTCTCAGTAATGTAAAAAAAACCTCAATTTTTATTTTTTTAAAACGAGCAGGGAGAACCTGGTATCAAATATGAGTAAATAACATATATAAAACTTATGTAGTGGTATTTATGTATTGATGAGACTTATAATACTTATATAACATTATAGAAAAATGACCGTCGTGGCGCAGAGGCACAACGTCTGCCTGTAAAGCGACGGTTTCTGGGTTCGTTCACAGTCGGAGAAGATGGATTTTTCTATTTCCATTTTCTTCGCTCTGGCAACTAGGCAAAACGCGGCGTTAAGTTCCGCCACTCAACACACAATGCCTCTAAAAAGGTGGAAAGCGGGGACGGAGATAGCAGGGACTAAGTAACGGAGTGTCTTAACACTAGATTCGTATGGTTCCTGCAGTTCCCTCTGCCTACCCTGCCATGTGCAGGATGAAGCGTGAAGCTGAAAAAAAAGAAAAGAAACAAAGAAGAAAAAGAAAGAAAGAAGGAAAGAAGAGTTGCTGTCCTCCCAAGGGATCGCATCTCTAGTAAGTCAGTTTAGATAAGTACTGAGGTCAAAAAAAGAATAAGTCACATTTTTGTAAACTTTATTTTTCTACGTGACAATTATTGCAAACACATGGTAAAAATGTATAACAATTTGGAACAAACATCGACATCTAATAATAAAAAAAAATACAAAAAATTTAGGAAATGGTCCCCCAGACTATTTTTCAACGCTACATTTTATTATCTATGTTCATATACAGTCTTTGTAGTGGCATCTTACTTCTATGAACACAATATAATTTTTTATTTAGTTGCTATTTGTAGGTTTTTCTACAAGATAAATTTTGTAATTCAAATAAAAATATCTTAACATTAAATGTCACAAGTTATGTCACATTTTTTGTGGAGCTAAGTATTAAATGTCAACAGAAGTTTGTGGTAATCAGTCATGCAAAGATAAAAATAAAAAGACCATTGGGCAGAATTATTTAGTTAGATAAAAATTCGAGATCTAATTGCAAATCATATGTTTAAAACATCTATAACAATAAATAAATAATAAAATTAAATAGATACACTTTTTCAACATTCAATGCATATTTTTGCATTTATATAACAGATTATATAAAAATATAAATTCTAATTTTATGACAGAACATAATAAACTCTTCTGAAAATTAGGCCAAATATCAAAAATTTATTTTTATATCAATGCTATCTTTTTTGAAATTTACAAATCGTTTACAGTCATATTTCTATCATGTACTACTTATTCATATTTTTCTATTCTTTTATGTTAAATAAGTCTTTTTTTTACTGTCTCAATACACATAATAAATACAAAGAAAATAAAGACAAATTTAAATAATATCGCATTAGTCTATGTTCTATGTAAAAGAGGTAGAATATCTTCGCTTTTGACTATCGTTTGTCGAGAGAGCATGCGCATACAATAAAAAACAAATATATATAATGAAATGGCAATTAATATGAACAGATATAAAAATAAACTGGGAAACCTTTGTGGAGACCAAAACACTGTGTATTTTACACTTTGGTTTTCTGAAAAGAAATAAATTTTAATTAGTATATGGTCTAATATCATATTATAATTAATTCAAAAAAGATGTAATCACTATAAAACTAAATGGGTGCGACTCCCTATTCTAGTATAGATTAAATTATTTAATTTCAATGCTATGGTAAAAAAAATCGTCGTTTAATTTTACCTCTCAACTGCAACTCATATTGCAAAAAAAAGTTTGCCAAAAGGTTCAAAGAAGAAATATATCTAGGCTAGCCAAAGCTAAGCTCACCACTTGGGCCCTACGAAGCAATTTAGCAGCAGGCCACTTTCACCAAAGGTAATGGTGGGAAGATTTTAAACATCTCAACTTCATTCAATAAATCAGGACTGTGAGAAATGGTAAGAAGGTAGGGATGCCTTTGCCATAACAATAATTATAACACACAATGGAGGTTATGAGTTTTGCCGTATATAAGCACTAGGTTCCCTTCATTCTGTATGTGAGTAAGCTTGTAAAGCTACGAGGTACTTTAAAAAAAATATATTCTTAAACAATATTTTTTAAGGAGATCAGAGTGTTTTGACACTGTCTTTGAAATATTTTCCTTGCTATTTGCAGAAACAAAAAGAAATATAAAAAAATCTGTGACTTACCAACTAAAGCTGCCCCATATCCAATTTTACTAGTGCCCATTCTATAAGAGCATGTTGGTACAAAAATTTCATACAACCACTCACTTTCTAAGGGGACATTTAATATTGGATCATTGTATTGATAGAGATGTGTCTCTTTAGATTCAAAATTCTTTTTCTGTCGCACATATTTTGACAAATGTTCATGTGCACAGAAATATATATCAGCATGTATTGCCTTATTGACCTGGAAAGAGAAAAAAATATATTATTAAAATATGTTACTACTACATGAGTATTGCAAAATATTGTTATGTGAGTGAAGTATGAGGCTTGTGTTAAAAATTACATAGTATCTTAAAAAGTATTAAAACAGATTACATGTCTGAGACGATAAAATAATAATGCAATTACATACATGACAGTAAAATATATCAAATGGAGATAACTTAAATTGTTGTGACACTAGAAGTTTGAGAGATTAATTAAAAAGTGTGTGTAAGTTATTTTAAATGCAACAGTTGTAAGTTTAGAAATTATGTTAACTTAAAAAATCTTACCTGCTTTCCATAAACACCTTTAGAGGCAACTGGATAGTGAGAAACACCAATTTTCACATTCAAGTCTGGATCATCTGGCCCCGTAGGCACTTTATACATCACAGAATTAATCTTATAAAAAGTTACATTTTTGTAACTTATTACAGAAGGTTGATCAAATATATTATTGAATTCAGCAACTTTGTCATGCCTTATGGGTTCATTTTCACCACCTATGTCATTATCACCTGGAAGCCATACTTGCTGTAATGAAAAATGTAAGACAATTAAATTCATGATTTCTGTATTTAATGAAAAAAGGTAGTCTTTTATTATATTATTAATATAATTCATTTAAAGCATCACATATAAGTAAGAGAGTAAATCTTTTTAATTTAAATAATAAAAAGAATTTGTTAGACTGTTGCTAATGTGTTTAGTTAAATATTTGAAAATAACTTAACAAAATATAAATATCAATAGTACTTACAACTACTGGATAATATACATTAAAAATATCAGACAGTCTGTTTACATAGCCATGGAACTCTGCCTTAGTGGCAATGGACCCCTCATCCATCAAGTCCCCAAGATACACCAGTACATCTGGATTAAAATGCCTTATTGCTATTGCAAATGTTGATCGTAAATATCTGAAAATAAATGGAAGGTTATAAAAATTTCATTTATTCTTGCACAGCACTATTTTATTACATGCATTACTTTAACACTTGGAAAATTAGATTTTATTTGGTTTCACATTTAAAAATTATAAATAAATGAATATTTAAATAAAACCAGTTTTTAATTTAATACCTGTCACTATCCCAATTGAAAAGTGAGCTTAAAGGTGGAGGCACAGCCTGTTCCCCCTGTATCTGAGGATCCGCTATAAAGAGAATCTTCGTACATTTTGAAGACTGTTTGCATTCGAGCCCTTGCCAAAACAGTGGCTGTATAACATATACAAGCCATTCACAAAAAAAAAGTACGACTAGCGGAGTTGCTATCAGGTATTTTAAAGTGGTGCTGAAAATTAAATTACGTTTAAGTATTTATTATTGTTTTACGCTATATTCTTACTGTTGAGTGCAGGATTGTAAACTTTAAGAAATTAAAATTATTAAACCTTCTTCGCAAATACATGAGTACGTTTTGTTGAGCTGAGCTCGTTTCTTAACATCACAATCAAAACGAAATATTATCTTATCTACAACAATTCTGCGATACATTTGTAGGTCGTAGAAACAAAATATTTAAGTTGAGAATTGAAATTGTTTACAACAATGAGACAATTCGTTCAACGCTATAAACTGTCAGTCAATATTATAAATGACTAAAATGGAAAAGTTAATAATATTTAAGAAAATATTATTAAAGTATAATAAGGATCATTTTGTTAAAAAATGTTTTATAAAATTTTATTCTTTTATACGATATCTATTATTATTTTTAGTGATTGTTATTAAATCAGAGTCCTAACTGGAACGCTACACCTATAGTTATTTACACTTTTTCGAACGTTTCTATTGCGGCGGTTTGACAGGTCAGCTTCGAGCCTCTTTTTAGCTTTCCGAGTAGCGTATTTTCATTTTATTTTACGTTATGTTTTTATTTTCACGTTAAAAGTAATATTAGTGTAGTCATTATAGTAGTATTCTTCATATATTAGATCGTCTCCAAGTGCACTTACAGTGTTACATAAACACTATCGTAGAGCGCTAATCGTATCGGCAGTTCTTATGCATATAACTACACGATACGTCAATTGATGAATGTTGGCTGAAAGATAATGGATGTGGATACACCTAACTTACTAAAAAGGTGCAGTAGCGCACCTCTTATCAATGAAGCGGCGTCTACTGCGGCCACTTCGCCTACAACCAACACAGCTCCCAGGTAATGCCTAGATCAATCGACACGCCTCCCACGGGCCCCGATGCGGTTGTCGCTACGTATCTGCCTATTTTTGACAGCTGCTGAGGTCGTCAGTGGGTGCCGTGCACGCATTTAGAACTTAATTTTATACTATAAGATGCATGTTGGACATAATAAGTGTATAATATAGTTAAAATGTCTTGAAAAAGATAGTGTTGTGGTACACGAAATAATATAAAATGATTAAGGTGAGAAATGCATACCTCTAGTAATAATATTTGGTAAATGCTTTCAATGTAGTTTAGATAGCATTTAGTGACATTTCTGTATATATTTTGGAATGTATATACACTAATTTACTAACATTTTTTAAAAAACATATATTAAGCATATGTTCCACTCAAAAATCTTTGTAAAATCCATATTCCTTTACAACTTTCATATATAAATACTATGCTAAGTAATTATATTGTATTGAAATAATGGTAAAATTTGATTTTTAGCTAACTCTTCCTTCTATATCTTGAATTTCTTTAATAAACACAATATAGTAAATTAAGTGCAACTGTTTGAAAAATAAAATATTTGGTTAGATTTTTGAGTATGTAATAAATATATCTCAATTATATTTCATATTAATTAAAATGTATTTTTATTACAGCTAAAATAGTACAAAAAAATAAGATAAAATTAAAAATATAAGAAGAAAAAAATTAAAGTTATAAAAATGTCTGAAATAAATATCAATGTTATGAAATCATTAACTAAAGTTAAAAATATATATTTTAACAAATGGCAATACCATATATAAGTTTTCTTCCTTAATATGTGTACCCCCTTGTTTCTATTTTCATATGTTTTAAGAAAATAATTTCTGAACTTATACTACACTACAATAGGTCTTTTAAGTGAATTAAAATATTGTCTATTAAACTCGCCTTTGGTTTCTATTACAGTAATTAGTATTATTATGGAACAATAAAATGTACATCAATATATCAATAATTTATATTTATAACTTATATAACATTATCATAGTATAGTAGAGTTGTGCTGATTACAAACAATATTATGCAAGTTTGATTCCTACTTATATTTACTGCATATAAAATGCATTGTGAGACCTAGTAATAGGTCTAAATATCTGAGGTAATAAAAAAATCGCTGTCAATTGATTTTTTTAATAAGAAATCTAGTTATTTTTTGCATAATAAAATTTTTTATGATATGGTTAATAGTGAATTCAAATTAGCCTATTTTTATTATTATTGTATGTAGTAAATCAACAAGTAGGATACAATTTGATAAAGTTGCTAAAGATATTTTTTGTTATCTCATCTTAAAGTAAAGGTTACACATACAATGTAAGTGCTTTATTATTTTTATAACACCTGTAATATAATCTTCTTTGAGTTTTTAAATATATATTTTTAATTACAACATTAATACATATATATATATATATATATATATATATATATATATATATATATATATATATATATATATATATATATATATATATATATATATATATATATATATATATATATATATATATATATATATATATATATATATATATATATATATATATATATATGTATGTATGTATGAATATATATTAAAAGTAATATGTGTATGTGTATTTCAATTCTCACTATATATTAATATTGTGTCGTGAAAATAGCTTATTATATAAAATTTTTCAAAGCATAAACAAAATTGAATGAAATATCACTAAAAATACCAGCTGGTTGATAAGAACAGTACACTTGAGAATGCTTATAAACATCTTTTATAGTTCAATAACTGTATATCAAAATATTGTGGGTCTTTGTTTAATACTTCAATGTAATTGAAAGATGATTAAAAAATAATTTTGGTATAAGACAACATGACTTAATTGTATTGAACACTTGGATAGGTTTTAGAGGTGCGGGTTTAAGTTTCTTTAAAAAAATTCCATATAGTATATAAATATCACTTATAGAATGTTTAAATAGAAATCTTGCTACATTGCATATTTTATTTAGGTTAAAACAAATCAATTAGTAAGCAATTATATTTTTCAATGAGTAAATTTTTTTGTGTGAATGTAATTTGAATTTCTGCTTTAACTTTGCAAAGAAAGTGAAATAATTAATCTTATTTATAAATTTATAATTTTTATACATAAAATACTTATTTTGCTACAATTTTATAAAACAAAAAAACAATTTTAGTTATAAATTGTCATATATTTATTTTATTATGAATTGTATTAATTAACATGTTATTCTTCTAGCATACTCTTAGTCTTATAGTTTCCTATTTGTCTATATACTATCTATATGTAAGAAAAATTTGTTCCAGAAGCACAGCATTCTTCGGCATGTTCTCCAACAATAGCCTTCCACGTACCCGTAGCAATAGTATCAGCTGCAGTCCACTGTCAGCTGCGGTCAATATACCAGCTAGCCTTCAAGTAAGTATACTAATGAATATATAAAAATTGTTTTTTAACTTCACACTTTATAGAATAGATAACAGATATAATCTAATATTAAGACTCTCCGTTCTCCGCCTTTCGAGACATGACGCGTTTCAGCTTACAACCAATGCAAGAAACGCAAAATATCTCTTTAATTCTTCATCGAGAATTGAACCCACAATAATTAGCTGTGTGTGTGTGTAGACGACATGCGGTCGCAGACTAACGCCACGCGTAAACCAACTCCGCGCGGAGGAGTGCGCGGACGTGAGCAATACCCGCGAGGTGGCGCACGAGAGGGAGGTGCACACCGCCATGCAAATGGGACAGTCGTACGAGGACCTCACACTAGTGGGCGGATTGGCTAACTCGCCCACAAGGGTGCCTAGGTACGTGATTAGATTGTTAATAAATATAGGTTAAGTGATTTAAGTAAAATGGTGTTTAATTTTGTTTGTGTTATGTCGATAGTTGTGGTAGAGCAAGGTTCGAATCTCGTAGTTACTAGGCTCTCACAGTCTGTCGTGAAACAGCAGCATATTAATGCTGCTGTGGTTTGTCAGGTGAGTGAGAGTTCCGGAAGTTCATGAAGGGGGTTGGTCTGGGTATTTCGTTTGCAACTAATCCACATCCTCTCAGGTTGTGGATGTCTATGGGTGAGGGTGTTCACTTAACATCAGGTGGCCCTTATGCTCGTTTGCTATCAAATAATGTTAAAAAATTAATTCGTCTTTAATGTAAAATGTACATATATTATTGTAAATGAAAGTCATGTAAAAAAATTTAACTGAGTCATCTCTTAGATTATCTCATATAAATTAGTGTTGTCATATAAAATAATTTAAATTGACAAGCCGCTTTTATTTTAGAAACGGTTAAATACAACAAATATTATATATTAAGGGAAATTTAATATGTTGTAATGGTGTGATGAAACACACAATTGGGCTCTATTTGTACATTCATAAATGCCTAGTAATAACTCTTTATTTATTTGCCATGTACAGACAGCGATTAGTTACATTTTATTATAGTATTTATAGATAATTATCACATTTAGATTTCATATGTTTTAACTTATTCCGCATCGTCCATATTGATAATGCTGTTTTTAGGTGTCCTGAAGTTTATTTAAATCAATTTTTAATTAAAAATTATTTAACTGCACTTTGTACTCGTATGCATTTTTAAATGTGTACATTATTTTATATAATAAGATTAGCAAGGAATTTAGGGTTGTGGTTGTAGTTCACTTTTTGTTTTAGATTTTTTTTGGTATTCGGCGTAACCTAAAAATGCCATAATTAAGATTAATATTCACTATTCTTTTTAGACCAAAATAGCGATAAATGTTTTTTTTTAAACTGGTTTAAGATACTATTTAATAATGACAAGCGAGAAGTTGAGAAGTGCGTGAAAAATTCACAAGTAAAGCGTGAAGATAAATTCACTGTATTTTTTTACATATTAAATATTTTAAATCTATTAAGAAGTAAATATGTATATGTAAAAATTTGGAATGGTGTATTAAAATACTTCGTTCAAAAGTTTCAGACATTTCTTGAAAATGATATGATTATATAAATTAAAACGAAATATTATATAATAATTCAGTCTCACATTAATTTAACGTTTAAAAATCATTTATCACTTAGTCTTTTTTAGCTTCACGCTTTATCCTAGTATACATAGCATGGATCTCCATAAATCTACGAGGACTTGTAAACTTTTTGGTCTCCTCCACTCAACATAAACCTCTTTATATATTACTATAGTAAATCAATCAACCAATTAGTCGGCATGTGAATAGAATATACATTTTCAAAAGTCAACTAATGTCCTCCTAACATTTTTACCAATATCTTGTCTCATTTCTCTTGTATTGTACAAATTTATTAGAATCTTTAACAGAGAGACTTAACACGGACATACCAATATTTACCATATATTCATCAATTTCAGGTTTTCCCCAGTAGTATCACCTTCGCCAACACGAAAATTCACAACGCGGCGGAGTCTCAGCCCGATAGCTTTACGAGCGTCTTCCTTCAGCCCAGTTCGACCCAACGTGTTGGTCGGCAAGAGACGTTGTGATGATGGAGAGTCTTCAATGTCCAAGAGAATGTGCACGGACAGACTGACACCCTCCACTCCTGGGACCCCTGACTCTGATTCCTTGGAGTGCACCTTCAGACCCGTGTCTCCAAGAGTGCAGCCAATGAATGAACATGATGCACAGGATAATCAAAATCACAAATCTTCAAGTCCAAGCTAATAGTGTGAGTGAAAATGTATGAGACGTTCAAGTGCTGTGACATTTTTTTGTGTTATATATATTTGGTCCAAGCATTTCTGAATGCGAGCCTATTTTGATTGGTAGATGTTCAATGAGGAACTATCTTCGATTTCCGGATAACCATTCACTAGTCGGGCTGGAAGCCAAAGGACAAGAAGTGTCATTTAGTGACTTGTATTATGAGACTGTATAACAAATGAAATGTTAAAAGCAATTTATAGGTACCAAATATGAAATGGTTGATGCCTAACTAAGGTTCAAAGTGGTATATACAATACAAATGTAACATGTGCCTGTCCGGTCAGGTGCATATAACAGCCTATGGCATTAGTTCCTAATAGTGAACTTATATTATCATAGTGTAGGATAAAGCGAGTGCCCTTTTAATAGCCAAAGCAGCCAAAACTTTATTTGTAAATATGTTATAGCGATATGTAAAAAACGCATGTATATAGTCTAGTTGTAAGTAATCATAGCCACTCGTGTAACTCATGTAGGAGGTACACTCCTTCCATCCCGCCTTTTGTTTGTAATAATTTTCATGTTAGTATTTTTACTTGTATGGTAGTAAGAATATTCTCCGGGTAGCTCTTTTTGATCTGGTGTATAATGTTGGTCAAAGGTGTTTTTTGTTTCTTCATTTTTAATGATATCAAAACTGCATGTGAAGATTCCTTTTCTACAAGGGCTTATTTTATAAGCATAATATATTTATAAGTGTGAGTGTAATTATTAAATGTGCGTGCGTGAACAGTATTACTTCATAATTTGATTAAGTGGTTATTCAAAATATATCTAAAAAAAAATTAAATAAATAAATATATATAGAGAATAACACCTTTGACAAATAAAATACAATTTATAAATAATCAATATTTCACTATAATAATACTAATAATATCCACATTGTCATACAAAATTCCATACAAAACTCCACAAAGCTAATACCAAGACAAATCATCAGATTTTTCATTATTTTGTGTTCATTATTCACTTTGAATATGCTTTTGATTGTACCATATTGGTAGTCCATTGAATGTTTCTTCTTTCTTTAAGTCTATTTTATTAATAACTTGCCAATATTGTTGTTATATTATCATAGTACAGGGTACTGTCGCACATTTTCTTTGATATGGTTTAAAATAAATATATATATTTATTTTTCTCAAACTTCATAAAGGAAGATATGGGCAAAGAACTACTGGTTTTGTGTAGTTCAAGTGATGACTAACATGTATGTGTGTGTATTTATGTATGTATATATATATATATATATATATATATATATATATATATATATATATATATATATATATATATATATAATGTGTGTATATATAGTACGTTTTGCAATTCAAATTATTTTCTATTCATTAAAAGAATATCAAAGCAATATTCTTCCCATATATATTGTCATATCGAAGGTTGACCTAATATGTATACTAGTTCATAGCATTCAATGGATTTTTTAAATTAATTAATGAGTTATTTCATAATGTAATTAATATTTGTTTATATCATCAAAATGGCGAGTTAGCAAATGAATTTGTTCAATACCTCAAATACATTTGTATTAACTGTATATTGTATGCATTTTGATTTAATTTAAGCTATTATAAAAGCTCCAGATGTTAGTTGATATGTACAGGACTCCAAATTAAAATGACCATGCAAACTTTAATGATTGTATCCGATTCAAGTAATGATATCATAATAGAACCATTTATTTTTATTAGACAGCAATTATATTATTGTTGTTTCCTGGAGCTACCATTAGCTTATCAAAACATTGTACCTACATATGTATGTATGTATGTATGTATGTATGTATGTATGTATGTATGTATGTATGTATGTATGTATGTATGTATGTATGTATGTATGTATGTATGTATGTATGTATGTATGTATGTATGTATGTATGTATGTATGTATGTATGTATGTATGTATGTATGTATGTATGTATGTATGTATGTATGTATGTATGTATGTATATATATATATATATATATATATATATATATATATATATATATATATATATATATATATATATATATATATATATATATATATATATATATATATATATATATATATATATATATATATATATATATATATATATATATATATATATATATATATATATATATATACATATATAGAAGAAAGTTTTGTAACTTTTGTATGTATGTCATGAAGACTCCTAGATATATTGTTTAAAAACGTGATTAAATCACAACATGGACTATAGACGATACATCTTTTCATTTCACTTCAATCAAAAAAAATGAGTTACCAAACCAAAATCACTTTTATTTACATCAGTTTACATGTACCTTGTATAATTAGACAAATGATAAGAAAAAAAAACAGCGTTTAAAAGTAATTAATCTAAAACTTACCACCAAGTGAACAACATTATTTATATAACATTCCAATATTTTGTACTCTGATAAATTACAAAATACGACAATGCGAATCTCACAATAATTAATATGTAAATTAATTAAAACGTTACAAAATCCATTTATAATAATAATATTAATTATAATCATTATAATTAAAAAGTGTAGCAAATAGCAAATTGCCGATATAAAACACTGTCGGAAGCGAGTTGTGTCGCCACCTTACATATAAAAAGCTAAGATATACGCATTTATTGTTTAATATTCGTTTACAATTATGTTTAGCACAAAACATTATTATTTTCTATGAATATTGTCATTATTAACTCAGAAATGATGATTTTATTTATGTAGAACTTTTCTTTATAAAAAAAATCAATTTGTCGTTTAATGGAAATTAAAAAAAAAAATTTCGGAAACGCAATGCGATAAGAAATGGCAGATCAATATTCATATAATAATAATAACAGTAAAAAATTACTTAAAAAAAATAAGCGTTTTGGTTTTCTTAATCAAGTATTATATAATGTTAAATGCAAATCCATAGATAATAAATTAATTTCTAATATAAGCCTATTGTTGCTCTGCGGAGTGCGAGCAAAGTGGTACACAGACACAAAATAAAATTAATTACTTTTTACAACATCAACCGCCGTCAAGTTAGGCGTTTTATATTTTTTTATTATTTGAAACAGCAACTGATCTTTGTATGTGAGAAGAAATAATTAAAAACTACCTACATTTTGACAGCGGTTAACAGAACTTATAAATATCGCTTAATTAGTTGACACTATCCTATAATTGACTATAGGAAGACATTTACTACAAGGATCGTGACCACCATGAGAACTTGATACTCGCTAGCGAGCGCATTACAAGATAGTGCTTATCTATTCTATTCGTGAGTGATTTGTTGTAAACTCATGGCAGAGACCGATTGCATCGGAATGTAAACTATTGAGGTTGGGGAGAAGTGACAATTTGGTGTGGATTTGGCTTTATATTTATTTTCAAACAAAACTACCCGGAGATCTGAGAAGAAACTAAGTTTCCATCTCCACTGCTTCGAGGATTATCACCTCAAGTCTTATCGGTGGTACAGAATGTATAAAATAATAATATTTTAAACATCAAATTCACATATATCATATATTATTTAAATTTCTACCAAAAATCAATACTTTGTCAGACTAAAAAATAGTAACATTCATATTTCCAATTGAAAATCAAAATAATAAACAATATACGTGAACACAATCAGTTTAAAATATACTATTTCATAGCGCTCCAAGAACGGAACACGCCATATCGTGGCATAATTACACGCCTTATTACCTTACATACACCGCGTCATATCAGTCTTTTAATGTTAATGGCTGTTCATGAAACTGAAACAATAATATCTTAACGATTGAGAACATCTAGTGTCATGAGTACATAAGTACAAAGTTATTCAACAGCATTGTACGTAAATAGTAAACGTTAGACGTTACAAATGCACACACTATCAAACATACATTTACTAAGCTAAATTGTTCTAAAACCGAATGAGAATTTCACCTAAGTCAATGGCCAGGCGGCACTTTACATTATTTTCTAAGTATTACAAACCTCACTAAGACCTGTTTCAACACTGGAAAAATTATCAATTTCACATACTATGCAAATGAGTTAACAAGCATTTATTTAATTGTGACACTGTTAATAAATAATTAAAATATAATAATAATATTAGTGCAATTATAATCATTATTAAATCTATGTATATTTAAAATGACTAAAAGAATAAACTTAATGATAGAACGAAAAGGTATTGGTGTTAATGAAAAAAAAAAAACAAATTATAACATTAATATAATATTTAGAACTTATCAACTCATTCACATAGCGTTACATAAAAATATCTCATACAAAAAATAAATGTATGAATCAATTAAGTTAACAGCAGCGAAGAAAAAAATCTTTAATGTGTCTTAACAATTTAAATATAAACTATTTTACATGGGAACAATTTTAACAACTATAAGGCTTAAGTTACACACACTTGGAAACGAAAGTAATACTTTCCGTTGACGCACTCCTTCAAAAATAATTATATGTAAATAAATACAATAAGAAAAAAATATATATAATAATAATAATAATAATATAATTTTGCTAGAAAAGCCGTTTAATAATAATATCTATTAAAAAGAAATTTGTCAGTTTCAAAAGTAAATTTTGTGTTAACATAGCTATTGGCACATCTGTCTTAACTACATATATTCTTTGGTTTGCGGCTGTCGTATACTATTGCAAATATCTTAATTCAAAATAATTGTGACAGTTTTCTTTTTAATAGATGATTTAGTGAGATTTTAAACCATGTTTCGGTAAAAAGGGAGTTTTGCCAATTTATAAAAAATCCCACAATTAGGGTATCTTAAGCCTTATTTGACAAAAATACATATAATTTGGACTCACCTTCATATTCTTAACCTTGAGGAGCTCAACTGGTTAGCACGGAGTCGTCCACGAGAGGTACTTTGGCTACTTCAAAGAATATTGTATGTGAATACTTGTTCCGTACAGTACTGATAGCTGATTTAGGCTTTTTGTGAAGAGCGGCGTTTTGTGCGATAGCTATGGGTAGGATTTCTCTTAAGGTGTAACCTGAAATATATATGACAAGTTGTGTGAAAATAAAATATAAATAAAGTAAAATTTTGAAACTCAGACATTTCACATAAAATTAATAATTTCTGGATAAAGAAAGTAATAAACAAAATATTAAAAAAATGGCTACCTGTATAATACTGCAATGTGGGTGTCCAGCTGCCAAGAGACTTCATCCTAAGCGCGATGTAGAGCGCCGCGGCCGCCATCTTGCTATCGGAATAAGTCAACAAGCCATACTCCAGCAGACACTGCTCCAGCACGAAGCGGGCTAGGGTCAGCGTGGGCATCGACACTCGGGCGCACTGACGGAATAAACATATTATAATTAAAAATTTAAAAATATAACATGAATAAAATAGTTGAGGACAGTCGAGTAAACAGTCAGAACCTTGTACTTTATTAATTCTATATACTGGACCGTCAATTTTATTTTTATACCAGACTATAGGTTTACGTTTAATCGCGCAAATCATAATAGAGTATGTGGAAAGATAGCAAGTGTCAAGATACTGCGTTTTCCGTTCCCGCTTGGATCAAAGACGTCATGCATTCATATTTTATCTAAGTAAGAAAGAAGATCGTCGTCGCACAGTTGCGGAGCGTGGAATCTTAACGGTTTGTGCATTCGATTCCCACTCGGGGAGGATGGATTTTTTAATTTCCATTTTCTTCGTTTTGGCAACTGCACGTAAGCGCGACGTTGAGCTTCGCCACTCAACACATAATGCGTGTTTTAACACTAGAATCCTACGGTTCTTGCTGTTCCTACCGTGCTACGAGCGTGATAAAGCCATGGACTCAATAAATCATATTTACAGCTACACCAAATATTAGGTAACCAATTTAATTATGAAAAACACATATAAAACCAAAAAAATATATAAAATTTATTGCCACACATCTGTTTCTTTATGCAAATAAGCCAAAGTGAGCGAAAACTCTTCGCAAAAATAAGAAAAGGAAAAAATTTTTAGTATCCATTCAAAACTACCAACCCTAGCATATCTCCTCAGAAAGCGGTAAGACAGCGGCACGCCGAGGTCGAAGTCGATGACGCGCAGGATGTTGATCTCCATCTTGAGCAACTGGCTGAGGGTGTAGGCGCCGTCGCAGATGTACAGGAAGTCGTCTACCAGGGGCGGGATTCTCTCCTGGAATTGTTTTTAATATGATTTATTTAAAATGTTAGAACTTTGCATTAGTGGGACTAAGACTTTTGTTTATTTTGCTCAAGTCAAATGTTTCCACTGAATTCATATTTTATTGCATATGCAATGGTTACTAACTAATAACTGATAATCTACACTAAATATTTGACCTACATAATTTTTTCTTAACATCAACATTTTTTAAGTGAATATATAATTTTTGTGACAATAATTTTATAATAAATAAATAAATAAGTTAATTAATTTTAAAATATTTTAACTTCTTAAATATAACATAATTAAAATGCGATACTAAAATATTCTCAAAACTTTTTAAAATCATTACTTACATCAAACTTGGAAGCTATGAACAGTGCAGAAGCACCAAGCAACTGGAGCTCTTCTTTTGTCAGTTGTTCTTTCTCCGGCAACTTCTTACTAGACTTGGTTAGGTACAGGTCAACTAGCTTCACCGCCAGGTACAGGGTCTCGTGGTTTAGTTCAAAACTTTCCTGTACCTCGACCATCCAGTCGACTAGGAGCGCCCTCATCCATGAGGTGATACCTTTCATCCGTGTTAGATAGTCCTCGATGATGAATAAACGCTGTAAACGATTAAAATGAGAAGATATCCTGCTATACCACTATAATTTATTTCAATACAAATAACAAATTTACTAATACATTACCAAAAAACAACTAAAAGCAGTTGTAAGGGATTTAATGTTTACTAAAAGCTATTTTACTCGCCTTAGTGATGGTATCCAATCGTCACAAATCCAAAATTACATTATATTTATAGGAGTACAATAGAAAAAGAAATTTTAAACTATTCAATTGTACCAACTTACCTCCCTACCCTTCAAATAGTTAAATATGTCCATAGCATAGTTCGACACTTGGTACGTGTCGTTCCAGTTCTCCTTGTCAAAGTCGGCGACACCTTCGGGCACCTGGTGCGGCGTTTCCGTCTCCTCCTCCAAGGATCTGTTTACGGAGTCATCTAAGTTCACCTTGTCTAGCTTTTCGCTTATCACTTTATATTCTTCTTTTGTTGCGTCGTTTGGACTGCTGTAAATGGTAAGGCTTTGTGAAATATTATTTTTTTTTAGTAGCTTCACGCTTTTATCTCGTGTATGGCAGGATAGGCAAGAACCATAGGAATCTAGTGTTAAGACACTGTTCTCTGCTTTCCGCCTTTTTTGAGGCATTGCGTGTTGAGTGGCGGAAGTTTGCCTAGTTTGCTAGAGCGAAGAAAATGAAAATAGTGAAAACTATCTTTCCCGAGTTGGAATCGCACCCAAAAACCCTTCGTGTTTACAGGCAGACGCTTCACGCCTGTGCGCCGCGACGGTATAAAATTTCATGTTTGTTTTTGATATAGTGGTAATGTGTCTGTCAACAGTCAATCATGTAAACAAATAGTATAAACACAGCTGCTACACTCTTTTACCCACACTTTAAGGAACCTAATAGGAATAGTGGCGGAACTTAACGCCGTAAAGTAACGGGAAAATAAACAAACAAATATGAACACTTCCCCTATTGGTAATTACGACAGACAGATGTCGTCCTACTGGGCCGTGAAGAACGACACTTTTAAACTTCATTGCAGCCTTGCTGATAGGCGAGGTAATATGTTCTGGTAATGATCTTTTCATTTTAAGAGCTTTATGCTGGATCATTGGCTTATGACAAAAGGGAAAAAAATAAAACTGATTCTTTCTCCCAAGGGAGAACAATGGATGACCCAACATACTACAGGTACAATATCAGGAGGTAAAGTTAGGCGTAAGATCCAGTCATTCTATATGTAATATAACAAGTAGGGGAAATATTTGAGGGATTTACTTTATTTACAAAGTCATCAGTCTCATAAAGAAACCTAGCAATATATCTATATTAAAGGTCACAGTAGTAAACAAACTTTTAACTATTTTTTTAATTTAAATTCATTGACGCTGATCGGTTTTGATGCCAACCTTGTTAGCGCCAAACTAAAAATAATTTTACTGTCACGTGTATAATATTAGCTATATTTTTTATTTAAAATTCATCAAGAAAACTATAACAATGGATATTGCCTTTTTTTTAATTTCAATTTAAACGTCCATTTCTGACGTTTTCAAATTGGTTGTGGATTAAATGCATCTAAGTTTATTCTTTATTTTTAAAATGAAAAAGTATCTTTTTTTAAATTTTAATTAATTTTTTATAGCTTCACGCTTTATCCCGCATATTGCAGGGCAGGCAAAGGGAACTGCAGGGGCCATACGAACCTAGTGTTAAGACACTCCGTTGCTTAGTCCCTGCTTTCTCCGTCCCCGCTTTCCGCCTTTTTCGAGGCATTGCGTGTTGAGTGGTGGAACTTAACACCGCGCTTTGTCTAGTTTCCAGAGCGAAGAAAATGGAATTAGAAAATCCATCTTCTTCGAGTGGGAATCGAACCCTCAAACCGTCACGTTTACATTCCGACGGTTACGCCTCTGCGCCACGACGGTCCTCAAGAGGACCTTTTTCAGGTTTTATATTTCGTAAATAGCAATTTAATATCAACAATAGTTATTATATCTTATGATAAAAAAAAGATTCGCTATATTCTCCGCATATAGCAAGATGGTAAGAACCTAGTGTCAAAATATCCCTCTTCCTACTTTCTGAGTAATAAAAGTAAAGTGAGATATTTCGTTTTGAGTCACGATACTTAGGTCGTGCATTGTCTTGATACCAGAGCAAAAAATAAATTGTTTATTCTCCCTTAGCGGGGATGGAACCTACAACCGTCGCGTTGACATGCCACTGCGTCACAACAACCTCATCTTATGATAGGTATGATACAAAATAAAAGTAATAACAAAAAATAATTCTATTTATCTAACTTATCTTTCTTCAAATAATCATTACACTGATTAATGAACTATCTAAAAATAGTGTACCCATTAGTGATGTAATGAATGTCATTTTTTAACATTCTCGAATGTGAATGCGAATATTCAGTAATTCTTGTAAATTTAGCGCCAATTGTTTACGGCAAGCAAGATAGCACTTTAAATTACAACATTAAAAACCTAAGTATTAGGTGATAAAACTTTTTTAGAAGGGAGAGAGAATTTATTTCTGTTTCTTTAGATTGCATCAAAACATTTTTTTCATAAGATATAATGAAGATTAATAGTGAGTTTACAAGGTTAAGTTACTGTTTTTTATATTAAAAAACACAAAAAGGAAACTGACTTAAATTTTTATAACGTATTATCGTCGTCAAATTTTCTTTTCAGACTTTCGCAAAATATTCGCAGAATTTTTTGCCAATGCGAATGTGTAAATTCGCATTCCCGAATATTCGTACGTTATTATTAGTTACATCACTAGTACCTATTATATAATTTTTAACTCAAGTATCGGAACTAACTCAAGAACTACTGCTATAATGTATAATTAATAATGTGGGCAAAGCCATAGGTCAAACCTATACTAAGCTATGTTATAGCTTAAAAAACGACTTTTAAGACCAAAATACAATTTATGATGGTTAAATCAAGTCAACTAATTTATACATAAATAAAATTGGATAATTAACTCACTATGAATATGTAATATTACATCAAAAATGTTTTCAAAACATAGAATATGTATTAACATACTCATTTCGCATAATATATATGTATATGTTGTATATATACTTATGTTGCATTACAATTTTTTAAATGACACTGGATTTTTTCCTAGCATTTAAATTACCAGATATATGTAAAGCTGAAATAGAAGGTAAAAAGTACAACATATGATTTACAACTGTACTTACCCATTTTCCAAAGCCGTCATGTATAATGATGGTTCACCTGACACATCACTTCTGATAGATTTGAAAGAACTTTGACTTGAATTCTGATTTTCTTTACCAAGAGATTTCTCTTTTCTTTCAACATTCTTGAGAATACCATTCTGGGCTCTTGTCGCAATAGGTTTTGGAGGGTCTTTGGCAAAATGGTTCTGAACTGATTGTAAGGCATTTGTGGCTACTTTTTGCAATTGTTTAGTTTTTGATGTCTTGTTAGTAATTGTTTGGGCTTTGATATTCTAAAATAAATAAGATGTTGGTCACTATAATATTTAAATAGAATAATTACATTAGATAGATATTAAGATGCATTTTGAAGAACATTTTTTAATAACTTATAAATAACTTAGTAAATTTTGCAAATTTGCACAAGTATTTTTGCATGTGTAAAAATTCACTAAGTATATGTCTAAACAACAATTTATATATATTAATATTATGCAAATAAAACAATAAAAATAAGATCAAGATAAAAATATAAAGTAAAATGAATTACTGGCTAAGGAACATACAAAAACATTTTGGAGGGAAAGTTCAATGACCCAGGTAGAATACTGATTTGGTCAAAACATGCAAAGATGCATATACACTATATAAATCTTAATTATGAGAAACGAAATCTTAGTATTAGGTAATAAGAGGTATGTTTATTAAAGTGAAAATACCCTCCACCAAAATTGTTATACATCTTATAAATTTAAAATTTTACCTTTACAGTTGGTAGTATTTTGCTTTCAATTGTGACTTTTTTCAACGCCATGCCTTTGTCTTTATCATTATTTGCGCAGGATTTATTGAAGGCATTGGTGATGTCCCCAAATGCCGCCCGTTTAGCAGTCATGTCCTTTAGGGGACTATCAGCTTTTCTCTTGTTTGGCGCTTTTAGATTGTCTTTGTAACTCTTCAGAGAAGCTAATTGCTTACTCCTTGTCGTGATTCCATGGCTCATGATGCCGTTTAAGTTCTCATTGACGCCGATCGGCTTTGATGCCAACCTTGTTGGCGCCATTGTAACTGAAAATAATTTTATACTGTCACGTGTACTTAAAACGCGGCACTCATCACACCAAAGAATAATCGTTTATAGTTCTTTTAAATAATATAGTATTTAGAAAACAGTTTAAAAAGTCATGCAATAACGACCAAAAATGGAGGCAAAACAATTGAACTCTAGTCTGACCGTAATCAGCGTCAGTACAACATATACACAATTAAAACTACTCACAATGTCCAGACGGCAGCAGCCGCTTTAGGAAAGTTATTAATAATTTTAGATTACACAAGATCAGTTTTAAAAATTGTAAAGTTAAATGATGTCTAAATTTTCGTTATTTCAACTCGCAATCCGACAGAGCTATCTACAAAAACCGTTGCGTGCTGCTTCAAATTTCTATTGGCGAATGATTGGCCAATGGCCATGAGCTTATGTTACCGTTTCGTTTCACGAATACCGTTATCACTAAAAATAGCAGAGTAATAATAATACCTGTTTTCGTTTAAATAACGTATTGCATTAGATTATATTGAAAAAATTATGTGAACTAGAATAAATGTAATTGTTTTAAATATTTTTGAACATTTGAATAAATACTAATATAATTTAGAAAAATTAAATGCCTCATTTACCAAAAAGGACTATTCTTTGAAAATTGAACTTAAAATTACGTAAAGTAAAATTATTTTACCTTACTACTGAATTACCAAATGCATAAAAATAACTGTAACTAATTCTTTTTAAATCTAAACTAAATAAATAAACTACGAAAAGGATAAAATGAAACGTATCAATATGTAAACATTCTGTCACTGTCAAAAGTCAAAACTACATTATCATATTTTTATCAATGTTATTTTCTGAATAAAAAAATATAAATTATTAGCTTTTTAATATAAATACTTAATAATTAAATTTAAAATTTTTTACTTATGAAAGATATATGAGTTAATATTAGTATTACTTATTATTTATAAAATGTTTGGTGGTGTAAGACTGAAAGTGGCTTTTACACACGAAAGGTCTTGTTTTGCATATATCAATCCAAAGTATAGTTCAAACAATGAACAGGTATATTTGAAATGTTACTGTTATTAATTTAAAATCTATTAACATATATTAATACGACCTAATTTATAAGGATTATGAGAATTATTAATTGATTATAGCTATGATATATTTTAACTTGTTTTCAGTCTCAATGCGTTCAAGTTTTGTCTAAAGAGAAACAAATACTTCTCTGGGTTGTTTTTAACAATAGCATCCAAGAAGGTTATATAGCTTGTAACCCTACTTATAGTAAATTATTAGAATTTGAAGAAGGATCTGATGTTTTTGTGGCTCCTTACAGAGATGTGAAGATATTAGATGAATTATATGTTGATACTGATAGTCCAGATGACCAAGAAATATTGGTATGATTTTGTATTTATAAGCTGAAGATGTAATATGATGTTTATATTTTGTCATTTGTTTATTTCTGTTATATTACAGGAACACAATGCTGAAATATTACAGCTCAGAATATTAGATCAACTGAGGTTAGTTGTTACCAATCAAAAGGCTATTGTTTGGATTTCAACATCCTTACCAATTGTGTTTACACCAAAACAGACTGGTATATTAGTCAATCAGAGTAGAATTATTGTTAAGGTTGATGCTTTCAATACATATAGAGGAGGTCTCACTAATCCCTATGTACATGTACCAAAAGAAACTGAAAACAAATTCAATAACATTGGCATCATAAATAGTGGTATGCTCAAGCCTTATCTTGACACGCAACAAAAATTAGTTTTAAGAGCTTTGCCAATTGATAGTGATGGTAAAAAAAATTTAATACATCCATACACAGTCTTTATTCATGAGGACTTAATAGATGCTAAGTTAAAGAATCTTATGATTATCTTGGGTACTATGAACAAAATACCATCTGTGATAAAAGAAAATGTAGAAGAAAATGAAGAAATTAGTCACCAAATTGATGGCTTGTGTGTTGAAATAGTGCCCATAGACAATGTAGTATATAGAAGTCTCTGTAGAGAAGTTTACAATAAAAACATACCAACTGTACTTATACCAAAGTCATTGAATGTCATAATTAATATAGAGAACGGAATGAAGATCATTTTTAATATATTAGGCGATAAAGTGGATCAACCAGAACACATTGATGTAATAACATATTCAGAAAAGATACAAACAGAAATTGATGTAATTGAAAAGTTTAAGAATTGTGTTGTGGACAGTACCCACTCGGGTAAAAAGTTTCTGATAAATGATGGGATGGTCAAACAAAATGTTCACATATGTAATGGTTTCTTAAAATTTAAACTGAAACCAGAGACATTGAAATATACAATGCTAAACTCTGAATCTTTTAGAAATTGTTCTGTTGCCGCCAAATGTTTGAGTGAATCAGATTTAGAAATTCCTAAAGTGATGTCTTCTAAGCTGGAATACGATTACAAGAACTACTGTAGAACAATTAAATGTATGGAAAATTTAATTGAGAAAGTATTGTCACATGTACACTTTGAAGTGCAAAGGGAAGTTAGCTTTAAGGGTATATCAGAAATTAAGAGTAATGTGCTTATAACTGGTAAGTGTTTTTTCAATAGAAAAATAAATTACTATTATTTTTATTATTGTTAGTGGTAATTTTTCTAATAATTTTTCATAGTATAAATATTTCTATTAAAGTTTAATATATAAAGAGTAAGACTTGTTTTTAATTTTTTGAATTATATAGCTAAATTTCATACAAAATAAAGAAGTTGGTCTACATCAAATGAAATTTATTAATTTTGCAATTAAAATCTGCTGCTATATCCTTCTATATATGTCTTATAAACTAATAGCTAACTGAAACTAAATATCCCTTCTTGTTTCAAGGCCAAAGTGGCACAGGCAAATCATCATTATGCCACACAGTACAGAAGGAACTAACCCTCTGGTCTCACATCCTACACTGTAGATCTTTGAAGGGTCGTAAAGATACAACAGAAGTAATTGGCCGGGCTATACTATTGTGTCCAAGAGCACAGTCCGTCAGTGTTGATATGTGACAATGTGGATGCACTGGTGCCAAGTGATACTGAAGGTGCTTCTCCACAGGATATTGCTTATTATCAAAGGTTTGTTTTTGTATTTAGGAGGATTTTTGATGAAATATTTTTAAGGTGATAATTATGTTGTTTCTGTTAGATATTAAGGTAAAAATATCATTTTGTATTGTACATAAAAGAAATTTATCTTATCATTGTTATATCATTATTAACATGTTGTGTTTTGTTTTATCTTTTTTTTTTTATATTTTGGCAAGTAGATAAGGTCTACTTAATCATTTTTGAGAGTAATATGGAAAAAAAACATCATTATGTTAAATGTATTATACTATGAAATCTAAAATAAACCTCGGACTTAAGTCAGCTCATCTCTGAACTTTTATCTTGAATTATTTACATGAAATTAACAAATATTACCTCAATTGGTTATAGAACTTAGAACCATAGCGTTATAGTCACGCGCTGTGCCGCTGCGCCACGACGGCTTTTTGAAATAAAAGTATAAGTATATTAATAAAAAGTCCATCTTTCCAGATTAGCGGTGGTAATAAAGCAAATGCTACAAACGTGCACAGGTGTTTGCGTAGTGATGACGTCACTAAGCATGAAGACCCTACACCCAGTGCTGCGACAGTTCAATGGGAGACCACTGTTTACTGCGCATTTCGCTATTCCCGAGTTGAAACAGGTAAAAATGCGTAATTACTCTTAAACTCACCTTTTTTTAAACTTTAACTTTAGAAGTTAAAGTTTAAAAACACTCATTCTGTGTACTTCTTTGTTCATGATGTATGTATGTATGTATGTATGTAGAAATATATAGAAGGTTGATAGAAAAAATATCAACATAAATACTACCTTTTGTTTTTTACGTTTATATTTGATACAATTCAGAATAAACATATTTTTTTTATTGAGATTCGAACTCGTGACTGCGGCGTTTAAAGTCACAATAACTAACTACTTGACGGTAGGGTTACGCCTTAAACTTTTCTAACTTTCTATTTTTGAATAAATTTCGCTGAATAAGAAGTCATACATAGTTTTACGCTTTATCCCTAGCGGGGTAGTCAGAGAGAACTGCGGCCCTGTCTCTAATCGATTGTTAAGGAATGTTGTAGCGCAGTGGCGTAGTGTCTGCCTGTAAACGCGACGGCTTTTCGGTTCGAATCTCACTCGGGTAAGATGGAAATTTTCATTTCCATTTTCTTCGTTTCGGCAACTAGGCAAAGCACGGGGTTGAGTTCCACCATTCAACACGCAATGCCTCGAAACGGCGAAAAGCATGGAACCGAGTGTTTTAACACAAGGTTCTTACGGTTCCTGCGGTTCCCTCTGCCTATCCTGCTTTATGCGGGATGAAACGTGAAGACAAAAAATATATCGATTTATTTATTTTCAAGGAGGAACGAGTGGAGTTGTTTAAGCATTTAATAAGCGATAAGATTCGCGAGTCGTTTTTAGTGGAGGACGATGACGTCACGCGCCTCGCTATGGACACCACCGGACACAATGTCCGCGAAATTGTCGATTATCTTAACAAAAAGATATTTAAAGCTGTCAAGAATAAAAGTAAGTGTATTGATTTTTTTATTACAAAAGATTTTGTATACAGTTTCCATGTTTTAGTATATTTCTATAGTAATATGTTATTTTTCTTGTGTTTCCCTATTCGTTTCTTTTGATAACTTCTTGCACTTGTAAATATGCATGTATGATACATATTTTTTTTAATTTTGTCAATTAGCTAAGTAAATTTAAAGGTCTAAGTGTACATTGATGTGAAGCGATTTTGTTTTATACCGAGTAAAGAAAATAACTAGAATAATATTGTAGCAAAAACAATTATAAAAATTTATAAAATTATGCTTTTCCTAAAACTGAATTAGTGAACAAAAATGTGTAAAATAATGAACTCTTGAACGGGTTTTGGATGGAAAAATGAGGTGAAGGTGGGGTCCTACGTCGTGACACCTGAGAAATGATAAGACAAAGTTACTGGACTGCTTGAAACGTTAAGCTTCCAAAAATAATGTCCAAATGAAGAAACACGTTGTTTTATTTTTAAATTAATCTCGTAAAATATTCAAAGTAAACAAAAATATTTAAATCCGCGCCATGCGTTCTTCGTCACGCTGCGTTGAAATTCTCATATGCTTTATACACATACAGTGGAGCGTCGATTATCCGAACGCCGCTCAACCGAACGAACTCTTATTCGAACATCTAACGCGGCTTCGGCGGACGAAGATTTAAGATTTTTTAAGCGTTAATTGTAATCAGGAAACACTTGTCTTACTATAAGATTGTCCGCACTTTTTTTATTTATTTTCTATTTGTTATTAAGCGAAATAAAATGATTTTTATTGATCTGTACGTAAATTTGTATGGCTGAATCAATATACGTACATTTATTTATTTATTTATATATTTATTTATTTATTTATTTAATTGTTTGGGATAACAACAGCATAGACTACAATTTAAAAATTAAACAAATTTTAGATTAAGAACAAAGCCAATTACAGTTATCCTCTGTAAGACAAATAGTTTCGTGAGGAGCAGAAAATAGTGAAAAGCATGATGGAAGCCGTACATTAGTTCGATTATCCAAAAGTAATAGATACGTGAAGTACCGGTTTTCCGAACACCCACGTCCCCCAATTAGTTCGTATATCTAATCGACACTTTAGTGTAATTTAATTTTTATATATTTTCTTTTAAGTATTTTTTATTTTTATTGTGCATTAACACTATAAAAATTATAAAAATAAATATCATAATTCGATATTTTTTGTACATAATAGGTAAAATTGATGTTGCAACTCCATTCAATATTACAGAAGCAAATGAATTGGAAAAGCCTCG
This sequence comes from Dione vanillae, assembly GCA_037178615.1. Taxonomy (NCBI): domain Eukaryota; kingdom Metazoa; phylum Arthropoda; class Insecta; order Lepidoptera; family Nymphalidae; genus Dione; species Dione vanillae. Next base: position 478,806 of record JAZFAU010000020.1, read on the forward strand.
TCTTATCGAAGAGTTGTCAAAGGACGAGGAGAAGGCGCGCGGCTTCGACATTTGGGGCGAGCTCGGCGGCATGCACGACGTCAAGCAGAAAATTACCGAAGCTATATTTTGGCCTATTATGGTAATATAACCCAATTAATTATAAATGCGAATGTGATGGATGCGCAAACGTAAAAGTGGTGTATGTGCAAACGTCCTGTCAAAGTGGCAAAGAAATATATGTCTTTCTCTTTCGGTTCAAAAAAAAAAAATTAATGAAAGTTAATAAATTACCGACGTTTAATAGTATATTTGTAGTACGAGACATGTACGTCATTTATATTTAATCATGACAACCTCACGTGTTACACAGCACGTATATAGTGAAATGTGAAAAATTATCTTAAATTATATCCCAAACGATTGATAGTTCTTAACAATTTTTTCGTATATAGCCTTGAAATATTTTACCCTATAGGTATATTTGACAAAGGCCTCGTTTTCACATACACCCTGTATAGCAGGAAAAAATTGCTCCGTTAAAAATTCGAATCGAAGTTAGGACTTGAGAGTCGATAATTCATTCATCAATACGTCCCCCGCGCGGGCGCAGTACCCGTCGCTGTTCCCGCGGGCGGCGGCGGGCGTGCTGCTGTACGGGCCGCCGGGCGCGGGCAAGTCGCTGGCGGGCTCGTGCCTGGCGCGCGCGGCCGGCGTGCGCCTGCTCGCCGTCAAGGGGCCCGAGCTGCTCTCCAAGTATATAGGCCAGAGCGAGAAGGCCGTGCGGGATATTTTTGACAAGTGAGTGTCAAGTCGTGTCGTTACACATATTTGACAAGTTTACCCGTTAAAAATACTTAAAGAAAACATACAAATTTTTATATGTTTTCTTTAAGTATTTTTTCTATCCTCAGTGTGGATTAACACTTTAAAAACCATCAAAAATATTTAATAAAAATAGCATTCTCTCTCGCCAAACGTTTATTCTTTGTAATGGTCTTTGGGTAGCGGAAATTTGTAAAAATCTCCCTACAGAGATGCTAACAACGATATAAGTTGTATAAAAGCATATAAGAATTTCAACGCGGCGTGATGTAGAACGCATGGCTCAGTGGTGAGAGCGCCTGCACGGTTCGCAGGAGGGCGCGGGTTCGAGTCCCGCTGCGTTCAAATTTTTATATGTTTTCTTTAAGTATTTTTTCTATCCTCAGTGTGGATTAACACTTTAAAAACCATCAAAAATATTTAATAAAAATAGCATTCTCTCTCGCCAAACGATTATTCTTTGTAATGGTCTTTGGGTAGCGGAAATTTGTAAAAATCTCCCTACAGAGATGCTAACAACGATATAAGTTGTATAAAAGCATATAAGAATTTCAACGCGGCGTGATGTAGAACGCATGGCTCAGTGGTGAGAGCGCCTGCACGGTTCGCAGGAGGGCGCGGGTTCGAGTCCCGCTGCGTTCAAATTTTTATATGTTTTCTTTAAGTATTTTTTCTATCCTCAGTGTGGATTAACACTTTAAAAACCATCAAAAATATTTAATAAAAATAGCATTCTCTCTCGCCAAACGATTATTCTTTGTAATGGTCTTTGGGTAGCGGAAATTTGTAAAAATCTCCCTACAGAGATGCTAACAACGATATAAGTTGTATAAAAGCATATAAGAATTTCAACGCGGCGTGATGTAGAATCGACATATTTGAGAAGTGAGTATGGACTCATTTATGAACTCGTTTTATTGACAGATACCATTATAATACAATACGCAAAGCCTCGGATAGAGGGAAAATACATAAAATTTTGGTACGATTTTTTGTGACTATCTTGTTATATTAAGACAAATTTGAACACGCAACAGAAGACGAGTCTTTTAAGTGAAATGAAAGGCAAAAACGCACCTCTCCATCCAACCTCTCTGGCAGGTAATTAATAAAAAAATAATTATGGTATGGTATTAATGGTAATTAATATTAAAAGCAATATAGGTATAGTTCCCCTACTAAGATATATCATATTTTATCTAATTTCTAAGGTGGGGACCGTCGTGGCGCAGAGGCGCAACGTCTGCCTGTAACGCGACGGTTACTGGGTTCGATCCCCAGTCGGAGAAGATGGATTTTTCTATTTCCATTTTCTTCGCTCTGGCAACTAGGCAAAGCGCAGCGTTGAGTTCCGCCACTCAACACGCAATGCCTCGAAAAAGGCGGAAAGCGGGGACGGAGAAAGCAGGGACTAAGCAACGGAGTGTCTTAACACTAGGTTCGTATGGTTCCTGCAGTGCTCTCTGCCTACCCTGCCAAAGCGTGAAGCTAAAAAAAAATTAACTTGACAGTATGTGGGTGTGATCCTCCGTTGCTTAGTCCCTGCTTTCTCCGTCCCCGCTATATATAATGTACAATTTAGTATTGATAATAACAAATACATAAATTGAATATATTATATACCTTTTTAATTATTCCCAGAGCTGACATGCAGCGACCCTGCATTCTGTTCTTCGACGAGTTCGACAGTCTCGCGCCCAAGTAAGTTTGCATTGTAAGTAGTTATACTTCGCGTTCACAAAGTGTTCATTCAAACTAAAATAATGTACTCATTAAGCTTTTATATATATATATATATTGTGACTAGTACTAGTTTTTTGATGACAATTCGAAATTGTAGCCCAAACGTTGCCTTTTTTTAATTTCTATTAGAATAGTTCAATAATATTCATTTATTAAATTCTATATTTTTTTAATTTATACCCATTCTTGTTTTTTTTTTAATTGTCATTTCTATTTATAGTTCCAATTATATTGCGAGTAAATAAAAGCATTAATGTCTAACCTAGTAGTCTAATGCTTTTTTGATATTTCATCTACTGTGACAATGGTGTTAACTTAACGTCACGTTCCTTTGAATGCTTTTAATAAAAAAGAAAATTAAAATAAAGGGTTAGTCACAACGTATAGTCGTCCAATCTCGGCGTTCGACGGCGAGATACTCCCAGCTGGTTACACTGGAATACACCAACACACCGATCGCCATCCACTACGGAGATTACTAGTTATCAAAATGCGTTCAAATCCCACTTTTTTTTGTAGCTTCACGCTTTATCCCGCACATGGCAGGGTAGGCAGAGGGAACTGAGACTGTGGGAACCTAGTGTTAAAACTCTCCGTTGCTTTCTCCGTCCCCGCAAATCTCACCTAATTAAAAAAACTAATTGTACATACACATATACACACACATCTTCAGCGGCCTCGTCCACTGTCATTAACCTCTACCTACAAGCTCTACGGGGAGTCCTCATGCTTTTCACATCACCTTCCTCCAGTACCTTCGATACGCCTATTTAGAAAAAGTTAACCGAAGTCATCCCTTACCGCTCTTAAAACCAATTGTCTCTGATTATTTTTCTTTCTAAATCCACTTATAATTACAGACGCGGCCACGATTCCACTGGTGTGACAGATCGTGTAGTGAACCAGTTGCTGTCCCGCCTGGACGGCGCGGAGGGCGGAGCCCTAGGCCCCGTCATAGCGGCCACCTCGCGCCCCGACCTGGTGGACCCCGCCCTATTGAGGCCCGGCAGGCTGGAGATACATATATACTGCTCCTTACCCGACCTGGTAAGTGGTTATTGTATTTTTACTTGATGAACGTGGTGGGACTTAAGTATTTTTTGTTTTTGTTTTAATTTTTTTTGTTAGTGTTGTATGTATGTATATATTATGGAGAGAAAAAAAAACCAAAAAATTGGCCGAAACTACCCCCACTATAGAGCCAAAGCACAAAAGACATTGATTTCATCAAAATCTACCTCAATCGCCCTCGAAGGCGTCTGAGCCTCATGACCTAGATTTTGAAATCAAACATCCATACAAATATAATAGGTTTAGATATATAAAGGTGTAATAAAATAGTGAACATGCTCTACTTCTCATTAAGGAAAGGTAGGAGGGTTGAAATGGACCCCACGACCCGGATGGCAAATAAGACTTTGCAAAAACTCCCCTTCCACTCGGTTATTAGGACCGTCGTGGCGCAGAGGCGTAGCGTCTACCTGAAAACGCGTTGGTTTGTGGGTTCGATTCCCACGCGAGGATGATGGATTTTTATCTCCATTTTCTTCGCTCTGGATACTAGGCAAAGCGCGCCGTTGAGTTCCGCAAGCAGGGACTAAGAAACGGAGTGTCTTAACACTAGGTTTCTATGGTTACTGCAGTTCCCTTTGCGTGTAGAGTAAATGTATTTTTAAAATATTTTTAATTATCGTTTTAAATCTATGTATATCTTAAATGTTTTGTACAGAAAGGACGCGTGGAAGTCCTAAACACTCTCAGCCAGAATGTCTCCTTGTCCGAAGATGTGGACTTCCAGGAGTTGGCGGAGAAGACGGAGGGATATTCACCAGCTGATCTCAAATCTTTACTGGTCACAGCTCAACTGGGGAAGTTGGAGAAACTATTGGTAAGTTGTTTTAGTTATTTAGCTTGTAGATTATTAAAAGTATGAAGATGTTATTTTCATAGAATCGTGGCAGTTGATTATTTTTTTTTAATTCAGTTATATATTTCAATATAATAATAAAAAAGATTTTGTTTTTTAAGCTATGGAAAGACGATACTATAACTACGTACATATTTGTAATTTATAAATATAAGGGACTAATGGAATTTGCCTAACCAGTATATATTTCTATTCTATAAATAATAATTATGACCAATATATTTGTTTTATTATAGGTAAACAATGGAGATAAGAACCTAGAGGCTGTGATAGTGCAAAGAGAAGATATACTCGCAGCACTAGAGGAGACCAAGCCGTCTTTGTCCAATGAACAAAAGCTGTTTTACGATATGATGTAAAATTTTTTTATTGATTTTTTTTGGCTTCACGCTTTATCCCGCATATTGAAGGGAAAGCAGAGGGAACTGCAGTAACTATATGAACCTAGTGTTAAGACATTCCGTTGCTTAGTCCCTGCTTTCTCCATCCCCGCTTTCTGCCTTTTCCGAGGTATTGCGTGTTGAGTGGCTTAACTCAACGCCGCGCATTGCCTAGTTTACCAGAGCGAAGAAAATGGAAATAGAAAAATCCATCTTCCTCGAGTAGGAATTGAACTCTCAAACCGTCGCGTTAACAGACGCTTACGCCTTTGCGCCACGACGGTCCTCATGTTGATAGATATATAATAATAAGAAAACGTATAAAAACTTGAACCTGTGTACACTGTAAATGCACTTTGACCACTAAACCATATGTTCATGTCAACCTGCATCTAAGTTATTATACATATATTGTAACAGCTTATTTTTGTTATTGTTATTATTTTTTATAAGTTGGACAGAGGATTATTATTTTAAAATTACTATTAAACTAAATTTAAGAATTACTAAGAAAGATCTATTGTTTAAAAATTTTAAAGAATATCATATAAAATATTTTTTCTAAAAATATATATATATTTGTTTATTCTCCTTATGGTTGTAAATAGAGGATCTCTTCATGTTTTTTTCTATACAAAAGTAGACACAATTGATCTGTTTAAATGTGTTTTTTTTATTAATAATCAATATTTGTATTTTTTTCAGATATAAAAGGTTTAGAGGCGAGTCTCTATCGCCGGAGGAGAAGCTAATATCCCAAATTATGCAAAAGCAAAAAGTTACTTTGGCTTAGTAATTAATCTTATTTAAACACTATAACACTATGGTTATCGCTATTTAAAATTATATATGTATATAACATTTCCATATTAATATATAAATAAATTATTTGCTTATACTTTTTCGTTTATTTAGAGCAGTGGAAAATGTTATAAACAGCTTATAAAGTAGGGTTATAATGGTGCTACGCTTTTGTATAGATATGTATGTAGATTGTGACACCACTGCTAATAAATATGACATATCTATTAAATAGAATATTAGCCTGTCTTGGTTGAAAAAAAAGCTTTTATTTGTGCTCAATGAAACTAATCTAAGCTATTTTAGAGCTTTTTCAATGATTTCTTTGCAACACATTGAATTCATGTAATATGAAATATTTCCATACAGAAAGTATAGTTTATGCTATATTAAGATTATCACATAGTACTTAATATATTTAATGTATTTGTATATAATCGTTTTTTCGTTATTTTCTTTAAATATCAGTCATTTATTTAAAAAGGCACCAAAAATACATAATATATGTTTAAATGTATATATATCATATTATTACTTTATAATTATTGGTATTTAGAACAAATACTTGTCAAACTGTATATAAAAATGGTCAATGAAGAGTTTCTGAGTAATTTTTTTTCATGATGTGTTTATTTATGTTTTGGTGTATAGAATATTAATTTATTTTAATTATCTTCTACTTAATTTATAGTATGATTTATTTAACCTCTTACATAGTGGGCAGAAACATATAAATGGTTTACATCTATGTATTCCTTTGGAAATATATGTATATTTCATATTGTAATTGTTAAAGTTTATTTTTTAATATGTTTTGTTATTTTTTTAAATTTTAAAATGAATTTTAAATAAAATGGTTGCAGTGATTTTGTTTTTATTTGCTATTATCCCTTTTTGCCAATAAGTAAATATTTGTAAAATACAATTTATTTATGCTTATCCTGCTATGAACAGGATAAAGTGTGAAGCTAAAATTTCATATAAACTATATTTTATTAATATAAAAAACTAAACTTAACAGACTTTTTTTGGATGCATTTTTAATCTATACAAATACATTGTAATACGTCAAAAATTCAAAGAGCTTTGGAACATGTGTTAACATCTAACAACTCGTTATTTTGTAACAAATTAAGTAAGCCAAATACTTAACATCTGTAAATAATCATAAAAGTATAATAAGTTCATAAAACAAAGAATTATAGTTTTACTAGAGAAAAAACATATGACAGCCTGGTATGAAGGATATGACTTGCATATCTAGAGATAAAGCTATGTTCTACAGTTCTTATAAGCATATATTCTTCCGCTGTCGTATATCCGGGCTTCTACGTGACTTTTATCCATTAACACTGATATTGTATTCCAAAAGAAACCCAAATGTAATAATTTTTTTTATTTAATTTTTATTTTTGGGTTTCTTTTGGAATACAATTATAAATCGATAAATATAATTTGTAGTATTGATTTTTGACATATCAATTACTACCCTCTAGTTAAAGTATTAAAAACTATGAAATTTATGAGAATTTTAGTAAATTATAGTGTAGTTCGTGTATTTTAAGTTTCGTTATAATATTTTAAGAGACCCGGTATATGAATAGTATCTACAAAAATTTATAATGAGATTGCATCTTAGACAAATGAGTGCCACTTGTTATAAGCGGTAAAAAAAAAAATAAAAGTACGACCTAACTGTAAATAAAAAGATAAAACTTTAAATTTTATTTTTATTTTTATTTTATTAAATCCTTTTTTTATACACTAAAAATAGTAAAGAATTTAAAAAATATAACTTGGCAAAACATCTCAAAGAAAATATCTTTTTATATAGTCACTTATTATTCACTAACAGTTAGAAACAAAATCACTAACAGTTTAAACATGTTGTTACATAGCGGATATTATGAGAATGATTTACGCTTATCTCGCGGTAACAGCGCGGCGGCGCGAGTTCTGCTTAATTCATTAGCGACTCATTACTACGTGTTAAGCTATTAACGGCTCACCCGACGCAACTTTGAGAGGTTTTGACATAGATAAGTAAGTACTGGATGTGTTTCTGTCTTATGTAAATTATTTTTTTTTATATTATAACTTATAATTTGTGTATACTTAATTATAGTGGTAGAGCCAAGCTATAGAAGCATCAGAAGCTCAAAATTGCAAGGCTCGAATCAGGTAATTACCACTTAACATCAAGTGATCTTTCTGCTTGTTTGACATCTTATAAAATATAAAAAAATAATAAATATAACTATACTGAGAGATAGATACCGAAAGAAGGAGAGAATGAATTATTATCAATTTCTTAGTTGTGGTAACAATACAAACTACAACGAGTCCACTCGTATTAAATAGGCAAGCGGGTAATAGTGGACATAAGCAGGTATATAAGGAGTAAAAGTGTGAAGCTAAAAAAAATCTTTAAAGTAAAAATCTTTAAGCTTTTATCGATTAATGACATACAGAGCAGTATTGAACTCAATATTAAACTTCAATGTTGAAATAGAATAATATTAGTTAGTAATGCATTTAATGTAAAAACTAATATTATTAGAGTTTTTTTATTTGTTTGAGCGAATATATTATAAATATGTAAAATTTTCTTATGTTAAATAAAAAGTACCTTAGAAAGGCCGCTAATTGTATTGTACATATGGGCGCAAATCAATATACATTTTATGATTTTATTGTTAAAAAGTATTTAGTATTGAAATTAATGTTTAATTAATAAAACCTATTTGCAATGTTAAGTTCTTTATGATAATTTTGAATATTGAACAGAAAATGTCAGTTGTTAAATAAATTATGTATCATGACTCACTTCTGTATTAACTATTGTACGAGAATAAACCAATTGCTACCACTCTGTTATTTTATTATGAAAAATGGACTCTGAACAACGAAACCCTGGCCTAGCGCCGACAGCAGCGGTGGGATAGGTCTCTCGCTTCATGGGAGCATTTGTGGAATAGACACAGCCTCATTGAATAAGAAGATCTCAGCCTCATCGATCATAGTTCCGTTTGATTACAATACCATGGAAATTATCTTTGAACAACGATACTCCTTTACGAACAACAATAAAAGAATAAGAAAAATCATCGATGACACAGCACCAATACACACAGCAAAATGAACGCACGAATGAGGGTTATTCTGCAACCACTGCACGACAATGAGGGAGTAAGTGAAGACTTCAAGTCTGCAGAAGACACGTATGGTGCCGCTGTACTTCACACAAAGCCGACAGCTAAGTTAAGTTGTTAAAACATATATCCTTTATACAATAAACGTTTGTTATACAATTTAGCTTTGACATAACGCCATTACAAAAATTACAATTAGCTATACACTTTTCAACTATAAGCTTTTCAAATAGTACCGGTAAATATCTTGTGGCGTTATAATTACAAAATATAATAAACTGATAGACGACTTGCGTGTGGTTAGATTTTTGGTTATTTAAGGATGGACGAACGGTATTTTAGTAATAAAATGCATTATTTTAGATGTAAAGATTTTCTTATTATTAGATAGATGCCTTAAAGGAATTTTAAAATAATATTGCATAGAGATAATGTTTAAATTATATTGATATAGAAATATTTTACGTAATCGCCAATAAAGAATATGAATCTGAGTAATTTTAAATACCATATCATCTTAAGATTAATGTTAATTTATTTGTAGTTTTGCTGAAACAGTCATTTTAAATATTTGAAATACAGTTTCATTTGTTATTTCTGACATTTTAAATTTAAATAATTTTAGAATAATTTTTTAACAAATGAATGCTCTTATATTAAAGTTATTAGGGTTCCTTATATAATGGAATCAATGTGATCTCTAAAGCTTAAGGTGTTATCTATTATCACTCCGAGATCCCTAACATTCGTTGATTCCGTAAGGGGCGTACCGTCGATGTAGTAAGTGTGTTTCAGTGGCTTTCGTTTTCTACTAAATTTAATATGAACACATTTATCCTTATTTAGAATCATACAATTTGCAAGACACCAACAAACAAGGTTGTCGATGTCACTTTGTAGGATTTCGATATCCTCTGGTGATTTAATTTCCCTGTATATTTTTAAATCGTCTGCGAATATTTGGTATTTAGATTTAAGTAGTTTACCAACATCATTAATGAAAACAAGGAAAAACAAAGGTCCTAAGTGTGACCCTTGCGGTACACCAGAGGGTATTTTACATTCAAAAGATTTAAAACCATTAATGGCAACTAATTGAGATCGATTCTTTAAGTATGACTCACACCAACGTAACAAGGAACCATGAATACCCATACATTCCAATCTGGCTAAAAGAATGTCGTGGTGGACTAAGTCGAACGCTTTTTTAAAATCCAGATATATAGCATGTACCTCATTATTCTTATCCACAGCTTCAGAAATATCAGATATGTAACTAACTAGATTAGATGTTGTGGATTTATGTGGACAAAAGCCATGCTGATATGAATCAAAGTAAGGTTTTAAATGAGAATACACCTTTTTTTGAATTAGTGACTCAAAAACTTTCCCAAAAGTAGATAGTATGGATATTGGTCTGTAATTAGAAATATTGTTAATGTCTCCAGATTTATGAATTGGCGTTATATAAGCAACTTTCCATTTAGCTGGGAATATTCCCGATTGAAGTGATTTATTATATATTGTTGTAAGGGGGTTAACTAAAACTTTAGCACAATTTTTAATAAATGTAGGTGGTATTAGATCGGGTCCAGCCCCTTTATTGCAATTCAAGGATAGAAGCTGAGTTTTAACCTCATGATCTGTTACAAAACATTTGGCGTATGTGTTATTAGATATATATATATATATATATATATATATATATATATATATATATATATATATATATATATATATATATATATATATATATATATATATATATATATATATATATATATATATATATATATATATATATATATATATATATATATATATATATATATATATATATATATATATATATATATATATGTATATATATATGTATATATATATATATATATATATATATATATATATATATATATATATATATATATATATATATATATATATATATATATATATATATATATATATATATATATATATATATATATATATATATATATATATATATATATATATATATATATATATATATATATATATATATATATATATATATATATATATATGTATATATATGTATATATATATATGTATATATATGTATATATATGTATATATATGTATATATATGTATATATATGTATATATATGTATATATATGTATATATATGTATATATATGTATATATATGTATATATATGTATATATATGTATATATATGTATATATATGTATATATATGTATATATATGTATATATATGTATATATATGTATATATATGTATATATATGTATATATATGTATATATATGTATATATATATCTATATATATATATATATATATATATATATATATATATATATATATATATATATATATATATATATATATATATATATATATATATATATATATATATATATATATATATATATATATATATATATATATATATATATATATATATATATATATATATATATATATATATATATATATATATATATATATATATATATATATATATATATATATATATATATATATATATATATATACATATATATGTTGGTTTTATTAGAGGAAAATGTTATAAAGAGCTTATAAAGTAGGTTTGTAATGGTGCTACACTTTTGTATATATGCATGTAGATTATGAGACCACTGCTAATAAATATGACATATCTATTGAATAGTGTATTAGCCTGTTTTGGTTGAAAAAAAGTTTTTATTTATGCTGATTGAAATTAATTTAACATCTTTAAGAACTTTTTAAATATTTTTTTTGAAAAACATTGAATTCATTTAATATGATTTATAAAATATAGAAAACCCTTTAGAAAGTATAGTTAACGCTATATTTGGAAGTATATTAACATTATCACATAGTGCTTAAAACATTTGATATATTTGTATATATAATGTAAGCTATACCATTATTTCCTTTAAATATCAGTTATTTATTTAAAAAAGGCACCATAAATATATATATATATATATATATATATATATATATATATATATATATATATATATATATATATATATATATATATATATATATATATATATATATATATATATATATATATATATATATATATATATATATATATATATATATATATATATATATATATATATATATATATAATATTATTTTATAATTGGTGGTATTTAGAACAAATACATGTCAAATTACATTTAAATATGGTCAATTAGGAATTTCCGAGTAATTTTTTTCATGATATTTTTTTTTAGTTTTGCTCTATAGAATATTAATTTATTTAAATTACCATCTGCATAATTTAATATATGACTTATTTAACCTCCAAGGTAGTGGGCAGGAACATATAAATTGTATACATCTATGTATTCCATTGAACACAATTGGAAATATATATTAATCATAAATATGTATATTTTATATTTTAATTGTTAAAGTTTATTTTTAAATGTGTTTTGTTATTTTTTTAAATTTTAAAATGAGTTTTTAAATAAAATGGTTGCAGTGATTTTGTTTTTTTTGCTATTATCCCTTTTTTACTAATAAGTAAATGATTGTAAAATTCAATTTCTTTTTCCTGCGTTGTATTTTGCCTGCCTTTTTTTCGCTTGAAAAATGCTTTTGAGCAGATGTACAAGAAAATATGTACTACAAACGGATGGTACTGTGGAACTCGTCTACCGACCGTCTCGAAAACCGACACTATCCACTAAAACCCAGCGAAGCCCTCTCTACAGCTTAAGAGAGGCTGCAGGATTGCTTGCGCATGCAACTACAGCGCCTCAGTGACGATCCACCTATTGAGGGCCACCATCGCCTTCAGGGTTCCTCAGGAAATTCCCTCTGCCTACCCTGCTATGAGCGATATAAAGCGTGAAGCTAAAATTCAATATGAACTATATTTTATTAACATAAAAAATAAATGTAACATACTTCTTTTAAATAACCCTATGCATTATTAATCTATACAAATACATTGCAATACGTCAAAAATTCAAAGGGCTTTAGGACTTGTGTTAATATCTAACAACTCAGTAATCTATACTATTATTATAAAGAGGTAAAGTTTGTGTGTTTGTAAATTGTAATGGGTAATCTCGGGATCTACTGAACCGATTTTAAAAATTCTTTCACCAATAGAAAGCTACATTATTGCTGAGTGTCATAGGCTATATAAAAAAATTAATATCTGGTGATAGGATCCGGGAAACTAGGGAACTCCTTAAATTTTATAGGCACACGTATAGTGATTTCGGTTTTTTTTAAAGAATCTTGGTCATTTTCTCACGAAAAATAACATTTGATGAAGTGGAACTGTTGATGAAGACCACAAATGGTCATGACAACTTAATAATAAGTAACTGTTTTACGGGTTTGGTTCTATTTCTTTAACATAGTCGCTAAGCAATTGATGTTAATCAACATGCATATGATGAAGTCTAGCTGATGATGGAGTTCCAGAACAACTCCTCAACAACTAACGGCTTTGCATCGGGAAAAACGATACTTTCTAATTGGTCATTGAATGAGTATTATAATTCATGAGTAGTTGATAATAGGCCATTGTAACTTAGGTAATGTAAGTTGTGGACTACAACTTACATTACCTAAGTTACAAACGCGCTGAACAGGAGTTGACTTATATTTAGAGTTGGAGGCCGTATAATGGAGTGAAACATGTATATTCTCTTATGTATTCCTATTAATTATTATATACCCATGATTACCACTGATTTACCCATACCGTTTAAAAGGCTACAATTTCCAGTGAAGATCTCTTTTGCCCTCACTATTAACAAGTTCCAAGGTCATACATTCTCTCTGGTGGGCATTGACATGAGAAAGCCGTGTCTTTCCCTGTTATATGTGGGCTTATCTCGGGTTGGATCTCCTGATAGACTTCGAAATGGTAACATTACAACCAATATAGTTTACAGAGAAGTTTTGAACAATTAAAATTACCATAACCAGAGTAATTTTTCCCGTCACTTGGTACTCATAGAATTCGTTTATTGCAAATCCCGCAGAAAAGGTGTTTTTTTTTCTTTCGGACAGAGTTACTTTCGAATTTTGTATTAGCATGCAAATACAAACTATACCTACGTATAACTCACCTTTTGGCAGTTAGAAATTAAAACATAACACTCTGTACTAAAAAATGATTATTAAGATTATGCCCAACGAAGTGGGTACGGGTCAGCTAGTTTCCAATAAATTGAGTAAGCCAGATACTTAGCACCTTTAAATTAAACAAATTATAAAAAGTCCATAAAACAAAGAATTTTTACTAGAGAAAAAACCTATGACAGTCTGGTATGGAGGATATGACTTGCATAACTAGAAATAAAAGAAGAGAAGAAGAAGAAGAAGAAGACTAGAATATATATGCTACGGTTCTTATTAACATATATTATTTGCGTCATCCGCTGTCATTTATTTTTTCGTATATTTTAGTTTTTTCGTCATTTTCATCCAGTATCATTGACATTGTGTCCTAAAATATCCCAAAAAATAATAAATAAATCGATTATAGTTATAACTGTAAATAATCGATATAATCTGTATAACTGATTTTTGTCGTATCAGTTAGGTACTAACCTATAGTTAAAGTAATGAGACAAAAATTTAAAATTATATAACTTATGAGAATTTAAAAAATAATAATAATATATTTTATGTTCCGTTAAGATATTTTAAAAGTCCTTTACATGAATAGTACAAAAAATTAGCGTCGAATTCCACCATAGACAAGTGAGTGTCACTTGCTATAAGCGGTAAAAAAATAATAAATACCTAACTGTAAATAAAAAGATTAAATTTCAAATTTAACGTTTATTTTCATTTTATTTTATCCCTTTTTATGAAATAAGCATAGGAATTAAAAAAATATAAATTAGTAAAACATCTCAAAGAAAAAAATAAATTAGTAAAACAAAATAACTAACAGTTTAAACATGTTGTTACATAGCGGATATTATGAGAATGATTTACGCTTATCTCGCGGTAACAGCGCGGCGGCGCGAGTTCTGGTTAATTCATTAGCGACTCATTATTACGTGTTAAGCTATTAACGGCTCACCCGACGCAACTTTGAGAGGTTATGACGTAGATAAGTAAGTACTGGATGTGTTACTGTCTTATGTAAGCATATTTTTCTTTTATATTATAGCCCATAATTTGTGTGTACCAATTGAAGTGGTAGAGCCAAGCTATACCAAAATCAGAAGCTCAAAAGGGCCAGGTTCGAACCAGGTACCACGCTCTCACAGAATACCGTCGTAAAACAGCACATTAATGCTGCTGTGTTTTGTCAGGTGAGTGAGAGTTCCACAAGCCAATAAGGGGAGTTGGTCTGGGTATTTGGTTGGCAACGCATTACATCCTTTCGGGTTGTGGATGTCTATGGGCGTGGTAAGTGCACACCACTTAAGCGGGTTTGCAATGTTATAATGAATAAAAAAAAAATAACCTGTTATATATTTTACTTTCCGCTTTACTCCGCTTACAGTAGTGTAGGTAGAAGGAACCGCAGGAATCGTAGAAATCTAGTGATAAGACACTTCGTTCATCGCTTTTTACCTGTTAGAAGGCCAAAGATTAATCGACGATGCCGACCCCATCACAAAAGCAAACGACTCGAAGTACACACCAACGCGTTGTGTGACGGTTGTGTGACAGAACTCAATGCTGCGCTTTGACTAATATTATTAGAGCTTAATTGTTTAAGAGCATTAATCTCAGTAGCGCCTGTTTGAAATTGTAATTTTTTTTGTTTTAGATATTTTTGTGGAAGGCTGCTACTTATTGAAATTTAGCCATACAGCAAGTCATAAGTAAAATGGTCAGTAGCCTGTGACAAGAAAATAAAAATATATATCTATGATACACTGATAGATGTAACATTGCAGATACTGGTTATATAAGTAAATATAAGCTTATGTTTTATTAGATCTCACTTATTGTCAATTTTCATAATTGTAGGTCCCTTTAGGGAATAGTGGATTATCCAGAGTATTTTAGGAATTAATACTTGGATGTTTCATATCCTTAATAAGAAACTTTTAAAAAAAAAAGTTTTTGTTATACTTACATCATTCTAAATCAATATATTAATCAATTATAAATGATCTTTATGACAGTTATGGACAGTTATATTAATGACAAAACTGTAATTAAAAGGTATTTTTTAGGGTAAAGAAACATAAAACGCTAAATGCATGTATGTAAGCCATATCTAGAGAAACAATTTTCAACACTCACGCTCTCTCTGTACGCGATCCGCGACTCGCGACTACACGCAGCGGTGTTTCATCGCTCAATCTAAATTATTGTACAAGTTGCGAACTAAACTTAATCAGGCGCTGAGAAGTTTTTCAATAAAACATGATTATCTAACGAAATAACTTGACAGCGAGCTAATTTACACATTTGAGATTAATTTTAATTATTGTAAGGATAATTTAGTATTAAATAATTTAATATATTTTTTTGTTTTAAATTTTATTCTAGAACATCTAGCAGCAGAGTATATTCGAGATACTACACATTGAGTGGCAGATATCAAAGGATTTACCTTATGCCAGAGCGAAAAATATTCCACTTTTCTCAGTGGCAATCGAACCCACGTATACTGTGCTTATAATAACAGTGTCTCTCACTCACACGATATCATCTCTCTCAACCCCCGCGGGGGGAGAGGGGACACGGATTCAGGGCTCCGCCCTCTGGCCGTAGTATCTCACGGCACCCATTACCATGGGTGCGTCTTTTGGTTGGGTCTATGCCCGTGGACTTATCCTTGAAGAGGGATAGGGGAAGTGGATATCAGGGGGGGGTGAGCAAATAAGCTGCTAAGGGTGGTCAGTCCAGCCGGGTGAGACCTCTGTTCAGAGGAGGCCCAGCTAGACGACCAGCGACCTCAGCAGCAGCTCAGGAGTCGGAGGTGGGAGGGAGTAGATCCCTGGGGAGTCGTTTCCTAGGGGCGTCCGGGGGGCGAGTGTGCCACGGTGCGATGTCTTGAATGTGAGAAAAATCCGAGACATCGGCACGGTGGAACACTCGGGCTGCCAGTCTGAAGACATGGTCCTCGAGGCTCTCGACACGGAGGTCACGCTCGATTGTAGCGTCTCTCACATATCGAGGAGCCCCGACCACACGTCTCAGACTGGTGCTCTGCAGTATGCGCAGTAGATCCCTTTGGCGCGAGCTGGTAAGTGCATACCAGGCCGGTGCAGCGTAATAACAGTGTCCCACTGGGACACAAGGCCTTTTATAATAAAATTGCCACTATAAATTAGTTAATAGTAAATGTTTTAACAGTACAAGATAAGATAGATAGATTGACTTATTGTCCTTGTCTATTGATCTTTTTATTTATAAGATATTATAATTTTAAAACAATTATTTTGTAGCGTGGTTGGTGTAAATTAACGTTTTAATTGAATTGAAAATTGTTTAGACGTGGACAAGTATTACCTATGTTCTGTGTACCTTTCTTATGTAGAATTTATTATTAATAAACTTGTTAATAACTAAATATAGTTAATAAATATCGAACAAAATGTCAATTGTTATATTGTTTTGTTTACGAAACTGAAATTGACATTCTTGATGACAAGCGACTCGACGACGTCATATCAATGCTCATATTAGTATGAGCTATAATCAGCTGTTATATGAATCGGCCATCTTTGGACGTTAAAACACTCTTATAGTAGGGTTCTCGGCTCTATAACTTTATGATAGGTTTATAGAACTGAATGGCACTTAAATGCTGTTATGAATAACGTTTTTTGACAACTGTACTATATCGAGTCTTTAAGCGTGCTATAACTTTTTATGAATAAGGCCGTAAGAATATATACATATACGTGTTGTGTTGTGAATATATGTACGTGTTACACGAGAGACAAAAAACGTTTTACATATTGATAAAAAATGCAAAAAATGAGATTGGGGCTTTCATTTTTTTTATGAATAGGTCTCAGATAATAGAATGTTTCCAGTCTTCTCTATTGAAGTACGCGAGGCAACTCAAAAACGGTTGGCGGTAGTTTGAAATAATAATTATATCAACTGGTAGATGTATTCAGTATTCCCGTAAGTCGTGACCATGGACTATTCAGTGCAAAGCAAAGCAAGCCAAGTGTTCAAAACGTCGGGTTTCCAAAAATAATGTTATTAATTTGTGTAATTTCTTTTAGATTTCCTTTAAAATGTGTAGAAATTAAAAAAAAACATCTTAGTATAAAAAATGACAGTTTAATATGGCGTAAGTGTAGTATGAGCTGTCATAATGTGACAGTTAAATTAGTGTAAGTATGATATTAATTAAAAAATTACTTTTTGAGGTACAAACATAAAGTATTCTGAGACAATTTTGTAATTAGTAAAAAAATTTAATGTTATCTGTGAACTACGAGAATTCAATGCATGTTTTTTTATAATTGCTAACACTACAGAGGCCTTAGCCAAGACGCCACTTGACAATCGTTTACGCTGACAATATGTATGGACTTAACGATAAGTCACGTGATCTAAGACAACGAATAGAAAGATCGTAGCCAAAAATATAACGTCAACGAAGCGTTGGCGTAAAACGAGAAATTTTATCGTTTCGTCAGTGTCAATCGATAATTGACAGCCATGTTGCACATTTTGACAATCGCAGTGTTAATTGTCAACGCTTACCTATCGAAGTACGAAACCCTGCAGAAAACGATAAAAATTTATGGAAAAATAATTTTTCACCTTAATAATTACAAATTTATAAGTTAATTAGGTAGTTATTAAGTGAATCGATTATTAATTAATAATTACGTAATAAATTTTACGATTATATTACGAAATTTTATTATTTTCGTTTTATTTTTCAACATTAATAATTTTGAATACATCGGTTAATAATTTTAATTATCTTACTTTACTATTATCTACGTTTTGTAACATATACTTAAATTTATATTTTTTATTTCTATTAATATTTGTTTGAGAAGTGTATATTTTAAATCTGTTTTAATCAAATTAGTTTAACATTAAATTCTTACACATGCAACATTGAAATATGTGACGTTACAGTCTTCACTTGACGTTTCAAAAAACGCCAAACACAGACAATATGATCGATGTCTTCTATTGACACTGTAGATGAGGCGTTTGATGTTGACATGTGCTGTTGGCTACCAAGTTAGCGATATCTATAATTTTTATCGCTGAAGCGCTTTATGGAATAGATACGGAGCGTTTGGTTTTTGGCTAACACTACAGTTTTCAATATTGCATTATAAAGCACATAGTAAAAAAATAAATTTAATAATCTGTTTTATCTCCATTTAAATTATATATTTTGAGGTACAAAAACAAAGTATTGTATAATATCTCCATTTAAATTATATATTTTAAGGTACAAAAACAAAGTACTGTTTAATATAATATTAAGAGAATTCAGTTTATTTCTTACTAAAATTGACACCACGACAGTTCTGACCATTGCATTATATAAAGAAAACAAAAAAAAAATTAATAATCTATTTTAACTAAAGAAGACGGCTAAGGGTAATTAGTTGTCAGTTGATGAGCAAACTTTAGCCACTTCGCCTTACAACGCGTAATTATGCGGCGACGGCTTACAGGAGATTGAACGAGATACAATCTCTTGATATACCAAACGATTGCGTTTGATTTATTGTAAATTGTGTGAATATTGACTTCAATTGATGTTATTCTATAATTGTAATTCTATAATAAATGAAAGTTTTAAATTAAAACATTTTTAGACTGGGCAGTAAAAGTTATTTATTTATATATACGACAACGTGGCTTTTTCCTAATTACTAGTTCAGTTTTTGGGGTACTTAGAAAAATTTAATGAAGCCTCACTATTATAGGCTAAATTTGTTGTCTGTTTGTGTGTATTTCAGTCCGTCATTTAAGATTACTTTTCTCAAGAGTTCATTCAATAATTATTTTAGATTATTAAAATCGACTAAACATATCATCCTAGAAGCGTAGAAATTTAAATCTAATGTCAAATTGTAAGGTTCTTCTCTCTCCAGCTAAATTAAAGTCATTGTACAAACATATAGGGGGCAAAAAAAATAAAAACACATTTTTCACAAGTAACGATCGAAGCCGCAATGGTCTATCTTTGCCGTAAAGCATGTAAAGGTATTTATAAATAAGTACCCTTTACGTAATGTACTACTAATGAGTAGATCACTGAATCTGTATAATCTATGTCTCGATTAATCAATATCTTCTTTACAACGCCATTAAATGTCGATATAAACCTAAAAAAATAAATATCTAACTAAATTAATTTTAATATAAGAAAAATATTTTCAGTTTTACGTTTTCTTCAGCACCCTGTCTACACTGCCTACCCTGTCAAGGTAAGAAAATTAGTAAATTCAAACAAATTCGAGAAATTGCATGTCAAGCTTAACACGAGCAAAAAAATTAAAAAAAATCCATAAATGAGAATCGAATCGTTCAATAGATACTGTATAACTGATAACAAAGTCAACAGCTAGCATTAATTAAATAATATTTTTCTATAACGGTATGGTATATTAACAATTCTTATAATCGATTATCAACATAATCTCGTTTACAACACTATTAAATCTCGATATTAACGTTGCTCATAAAATGAAGTACAACCCTAATAAATTCAAGATAAGAAATTTACAGATAAATAAATAACTTCTTTGTAAATATAAATTTTTAATACCGGAAGCAGAAGCGAGTTCGGCTTGAACTTTCCATGTACATTATAATGGCAAACATTACTCGACTACTTTGCTATGAAGAGTCTAAATGAAGCTCATTCAAAACTCCATTTGAATTTTATATTTAACGTTTAAATAGCTGCAGTAGGTTTCGATAAGTGATTTTTTATTTATCTGTAACTTTTATTTGTGTTTTGATAAGCTTTTATTTTTATAAAAGTTATAACTTTTTTTATTTACTTGCTGGCTAGGCTGTTGGATTAGTATATAATTTTGTGAAAATATGCGTATCAATATATGTAAATATATAGAAGTTTTCAACATATGCTTGTTTTCGAAATCAGTCGTCTAAAGTATGTTATATACATTATCTCTATTTTAAAGTATGTAACTTACGAAGCTTTATTATTTCCATAGAATTCCCCAAACACTATTTGAATTCTGTCCCATAACATCATGCCGAGCAAATTATTTTACTTAAAGACGCCATTAAGCGTTTTTAAGAAACATAATTTACGTTTGCAGATTAATTATTTAGTATTTATATATATCGATTGATAACATAAAGCTAAACAATATTGTTTATTGTTATTTTTTTTCCTGGTGAAGATTGATTGAACGCACGTAGAATATTAGGTTACTTTTGTCATCATCATATCATATTATAGCATTACGCTTTATCCCTAGCTGAGTAGTCAGAGAGAACAGAGCGCCAAACACAGCAGTCCTTGCACATTTCTTTCGCCTCGTCTACTGTCATTAACCTCTTCACACATGTTCTCTGAGTATGTGTGTTATCTTTATAAACAAACTTCTATACAGTATTTTCGAAAGTCAACCGAGGTCTCCCCTTACCTCTCTTACCACTCACTTTTGCTTCGTATATCTGTTTTAATATTCTTTCATTACTAATTCTTTCGTCATACCTAAGCCATCTAGAAAGGTCGTAAGCTTAGTCTATTTTACGATATACAGAAAATTTTTGAATTAATAATTTAGTAACAACAAAATCGATTGTTCATCTCAAAAGAACACAGAGTTGGTGCGAAGGTGAAATTAGACTCCTTGTCCCCAGTGGACAGAGAAAGCGGTTTTTATTCGACTTAAAGTAATTATTATATTTTTGTGAAAGAGTTTGTTAGCGAGCCATTCACTGAGGACACGGTCGCTGTCTTCATACAGGGATGGATTGCTTTTTTTTCTTAGATATAAATATTATATTATAACCTATACATATGTTTTGGTTAATATTTATTGATATGCTAATTTACATGTTTTATATTATTATTATTGTAGTAATTTATTTCAAATTTAAATGGCATTGTGCATAGAGTTGTGTTGTATATACGTTTAAAAAAAGATTAAAACGTTTTTAGTATAGAAAAGCAAAATCTTATGTAAAAATGTACACAATGCAATTACTTAATAATTGAATCGTAAACCTATATTTAAATCGACGTAAGATAAGTATAAGACGCTACGATGCTACGACACGCTACGAATAATACACAGAAAGATACTACGCATTTTGCAGTCGTGTAATGTAATTACTTAAAATTTTGTCTAATACTTATCTAATAGTTTTTTTTTATCCCAGTTTCTATCTAGACATATAGCTTTCTTGTGACATATTTAGGGATGTATAAAACTTTAAACGTACTGGGTATCTGTGCTTCTTGGTGGTCGTCCAAGAGGTACAACTTTAACAAAATTCCATCAAATTTTTATCTGAAGTAATACTTTATATATTTATAGTTATTGGTAAGAGAGGTATTCGGAGAAGATCACGTAAGGAGCTTGAGGACCCCTCAGAGAGCATGTAGAGGCTGATGACAGTGGACGAGGCGAAAGAGGTATGCGATGACCGAAGCGTGTGGCGCTCCATTCTCACTGACTACCCTGATAGAGATAAAGCTTGAAGATATATATTTTAATCTAAATGTAATAATAATATAACACAAACAGTGTTATAACAACCAACAAAATCCATATCTGTAACGCGTGAAGTATTCTTGTTTTTCCCGAGTTTTCTTAGCTCTTCTTCGCGCTTTCTTTCGACTCGCCTAATTAGCTCATTCATCGCCGCCCCCACTCGCCCTACCGCTTGTTTATAGAAAGTACTTTTATATTTCATTTTCATAGCTTCAATGGTGTATTAAGTAACCAGTTAGTTAAAGATACAACTCAGTTATATTCAGGTTTATGAAGAAAGGAGGCAGTTTTAAAATTTTATCGTTTTATAGAATCGTAACAAAATGATTTTTAAATGTAAATATTTTTAGAACTCGGTGATAAATTATATTAACAGATAAAGGCGACACAACATTTGTTTATAATGATATCAGGGATGTACTGATGTATAGATATTATGTATCCGTCGGGCACTAAGTAGGTCTGTAAATGGTCGTAGGTTCTATTTTCGCTTAGAGGAATTTGTTATTTTAATTTCCTTGCTATAGTTACAACTTTTAAGAGTTTGTCAATAAAAAATGTAGAGTACTTTGACCACGTGACATGAATGCCGAGGATGGGGATATAACATTAAAATTGAATAACGAATCCCTAGATGTTTAAGCGTTATTTCTCTTCCCTTATTTTTTACACAAAAGCTATATGTTACATTTTGACGTACATCATTCTTCTAAACAACCAGATTAATTTTACAATAAGCATTAGTTCTTAAATTAAAAGATTACTTGACTTGTAAAATATGTGTGTATATGTAGCTTTATGATAAATCCACCAAACTTTTATATATACCACAAAAACAAAACGTTAACTTAAAAAGAAAATACGAATATTAAGAAACTGCAAAAAACAAAAAAACGTAACACTATCTTCACCTGAGCCGCCCAGACGTGACCGTTAAAGAAAAAGGGGCGAAGTCTCGGAAGCTTGCTCTGATAAGCCGCCATAATGGCACCCGCTGATAACGCGCCCGCCTTTTTCTCCCGCCAAAATACCGCGCCTTTGTCACAAAGGCTACAGCACAAAGCTATTCTGCCAACACAATGTCGCTTCTACACAAAATGTCCATAAATTTTTTATAGTAAATTTATGTCTTTATTTCGTGATTGTGTAGTTCGTTTGGTTAATATAATTAAAATATCGATATCATAAATATGATTACGTAAAACTATTATTGTATTCAATTTGAAACGATTTCACAACAGATTATTGTGTTATAACATTATACTAATTACATTGCTTGCAGTTTTATTTACGTGAGTTATGAAATGTAAGCCTTAGTTCCTTCAGGAGTTTTCGGAAACCTTCTCATAGTATCCTTCTCTCCGAGTATTGTAGATTTTTCAGGTTTCTAGTGCATAATTTCAGTTGTGTATTTTCAGAAAGTCACACAGACGCACAGCTCTTATATAAATAGATGTACTTATATCATATATTTCATATTTATGTCCAAATTGAAGCTGTCAATTTCAATATATTTTTACTTAGGAGCTTACCGTAGCACCGTATATTAATTTCAAGCGAAATCACATCCTAATAAAGTGCCTCATAATGAACTAGGCGCTTGATAAAATATTTATTAAAATATTAACATGCTCGAGTGGTAAAATTGGGATTTTAATAAAATTTTAATTGACACATATTAGGTTTTTCAAGTAAATTACAAAGGAGGCGCGCCAACCTCACCCCGTACATTAGCGGCCGGGAGTGGGTGTGCGACAATTTTTTGTTTTTCTCCAGTGGCTGAGCGAGCGAGATTGCTCCTTAAGTAAGAGCGGGACGAATGTACATGCACACATTGCCTTTGTTAAAGAGCAAAAATAATAGAGAGAACGGTCGTTTATCTCTTTTTATGGCGGGCGCGGTATCTTGCCTCCGCTATAATGGAAGACAATTTTGGCGCGAAAGAAAACTGCTTATTACTCCTTATTCTTGAGAGCGGTTATGTACGTTAGCGTTTTATACTGGAATGGAGTTTAGATTGTGTTTTAAATTTGTGTTTTTGTGTAAAAATTATATTGCTTTTGTTTTTGTTATTATATACGCTTCTTATTATTGACTTACAAGTAATAAAAAGATGAAAGTATAGAAATACACACGCACAGCTTCACGCTTTATCCCGCTCATAGCAGGATAGGTAGGGGAAACCACAGGAACCACGGGAACGTTTCTCACTTTCCGCCTTTTCAAGGCATTGCGTGTTGATTGGTGGAGCTCAACGCTGCGCTTTTGCGTAGGTACCAGAGAGAAAAAAAATGGAAATGAAATATCAATTTTCTCCGAGTAGGACGATTCCTACGATAACCCACAACCCGTTGCAACAGACAGACGCAGCGGCTCTGCGCTTCGATGGTCCTCAAAGTATATCAATAGTTATAAATAAACAAAATTTAGTAGATTCTTGGTATATATTTAATATAATTTACGATATAATCTATTGTAACACTATACAATTTGTAACGGCCGCGGATTAGAGTCGCAACGAATAACGCTAAGTATTTATTTATCACTTAATCTAAGATCAACGGACAAACAGATGGAAAATTATACGCTTTGTTAGGGCGGCGTGTTTACTTTGTGGGCGAGATAATTGTGTGGGGTTGCGGTGTTAAATGTTACTTCGAACTTGTTAAATTTGTTTTTTTTTTTTATTATTTTGTTATGTTGTGGACTGATGACTGCTACTGATGACTTTAAAGTCTTATAAACAGTGTGCTATAGACATATATTCAGGTCGTATGTGATGGTTGCACACATTTTCTTTCTTAGTTTCACGCATGTGGCACCTATGTAGGTGCATGCTGTCTCTCCATGTATAGATCACCTAGTTATCACTTATCACGATAATTATCCAAGTTTTTGTGTATTATTACCCAAATTATTACCCAATTAAGTGTAGGTTGTAGAGGGAAATAAACGTTCGTCTTATCGTATGGCTGAAGCGAGGAAGTGGAAAAATGGCACTGTATCTCTGACTATCGATGACCTCTACAATCAAAGCTTTTTAAGCTTTAAATGACCAAAAGTGGCGAGCAGTGAATTAAATCCATGTCCAAAAACATTAAAAAGCCATGATAACATAAAAAAACATATCCCTAATATATCCTGTACAGAAGATACCTTATTGCTTACATTATGTACCAGCCTATTGACACGTTCGAGGTCTATCGGCACAAGGCATTTGCGAGCAATTTATTCCACAATCAACTTTTTAATCCCATTAATCTCGATTCTGAGAATGTTTACTTCTTTAAATTACTCGATTAATTTATTATTATACGTTCTGGTTTGATGGTTTGAGATCGTATTGAATTAACAGACATTCATAGAAATACACGTAAATTGTTATTTGAGGCTTAAATATCTTTACTCTTATATAAATAAGTTTCTAGTAAAGATGATAATTATAAGATTAAATTAGTTCGGTCAATTCAGTTTCTGCGTCAAGTTTGATTTTCAATTAATAATGTGGTTTAAAAAAAAATAATTAAAAAAAAATGCTGAAATTTTTATATTACTTGCAAGATACGTTATTATTAATAAATTCAAAGTCCGGTACAAAGTAGAAAGTAAAAGGCTGGGTAGGCAGAGGGAATCGCATGAACCGTGACACCCTAGTGTTAAGACACTCCGTTCCCCGCTTTCCGCCTTTCGAGGCAATGCTTGCTTAGTACAAGTAGTTGCCAGAGTGAAGAAAATAAAAATGAAAAATATCATCTTCCCCGAGTAGAAATCGAATTGAAAATCGTCACGTTAATTTAAACAATTTACAATAATATATTTTAATAACGCTTAATTTTTCTATAATCCAATTGCAAAACTATATTCAATGCAACCTGATTTCAATTGACAAAAAGGTCAAATAATAAAAAATCGCCTTGAATATCTACGGGAAGTTTCCCAACGAAGAATGTGGAACATAAATAAAGGCAGTAAATAAGAGTAAAATATTGAAAACTGTCATGGGAGGCAGAAAGGCGCGCGAAACTGAATATCCTCAGGTTTCCGGTCGCCCGCGCTCTAAAATGGCAGAACGGATATTCGTATCGACTATGGTATAGTGCACCGAACAAACAGCTGTGGAACAATGTTCGACAAAAAATAAACTAAATAAAAAACAATTGAAGGTGATGTTTTATTTTTTATTTATTTATTGCTTTTGCATACATAATATTGAATTTAACTCATCTTATTATTTCTAAAAGAGTGACAATTGAAGAATGTAGTAACATATCAATTGTCAGTAGGGTAATTTTGCATTTTGTTTTCAAATACTAGCGGCTAGTCCGCGTCTTTGTCCGCTCAATTTATACTGATTTATTTATTAGTTAATAAAAATAATTAATTGAATTGCATTTCCTTATTATAAGTTATGGCTAAAATGTTATTCTGATGTAATAACTACATTAACTTAAACTATGTTAGTGCTAAGTCTCATCTAAATCAAATCTTTAATTTTTTTCAACTGTAGTGTTAGTTATATTTTTTCTTGGTTTTCTTTAATGTGAAATTTGTGTAAGTTTCAGTCAAGCCCTATGTTACATATAGATGACAAAAATAGGCTGGTAATATATGTGTGTCAAGTCATTACATTCTTTTTGGTATCGGCATAATGCGTGTTAAATGACGGAATTAAACAACATATTTAGCCATACTAGATTATTACTAAAACTGATTACAGATGAATATAACTTTAAATTTATAACTTTATTAATAATAAACCTTAACATTTAAAAAATCAAATATTCACTTACAACGAAATACATATCTATAATGTAATTCTATAATTGTTACTAACTGGCTGCACATCTACATTACTATTGAATGATTTACATTAAAACAAGTCAGAAGTATAACCTAGTGTATAAGTAATTATAAATATTATGCAAACTATGATAAATTCAATTCTGAAATTGATTTAGCTCACTGTGAGTATATGGTTCACCCTAACCATTCCGGCCGTATCTATTTCTTCCCTTTCTTTTTCTGACCGCAGCAAGCAACAGCGTTTTATTCTTATTTGTGGCTATTCAAAGCTGGTCTATCTAAATATCGTTTGGATGAAAATCCTGTGTGTGGAGCTTATGCGCAAAGTTTGATGAGACCGATGAAAATTTTAATTAAAAACGCGACTTAACTTTAAAGGTGAGGCATAAAGCGAAAATACATATTACATTTAATAAAAATACAAAAAAAAAACAAAGTGTCATTTATAACACTGTCCGGAGGGGAGCGCGGAATATTTGAAATTGGAACCAAATAGGCGTTAAATGGCGGCGTGCGCTGTCATAACGTCATTTGGCGTTCATCAACGGGCGAAACAGCATCTACGTTTGGTGCACGTTTTATTAGCGTAAGGAATGGCGGGGCACAGTGACTCGGAAATTCAGATTTGCATCAGGGAATATAGCGGTGATTTCATTTTCTTTGCAACTGCGCCGTCATTTAATTTGCCTTCGAGGCTTAGACGGCTTGGTATGGCTAAATTGTGCCTGACTATAAATTAAATGGCCTGCCCTATATTGAATTATGACCCTGTCGAGCTTATGTGCACAGCTCTAAGTTCATTCCGGGTGACAGTATATGAACTAAATTGAACACAATATACATTCAAAGTATTGTTTTGTTGATTGTGATTTTTTTTTGAAATTCTATATTAAATTTGGTTGGAAAGATAAGGCTTTTATAATTAGAACTATTAGATGCGTAAAACAGCTTTTTTACATTTTCATATATTTTTAATGCTTAATAATTAGAATTAAATGCTAAGACAATGAGTCGAATCTTATAAAGAGGAAATTAAAAGATTTTTTTTCACTGACCTAATATGTCCAATGAAAAACCAGTAAACTAGGCTTAGTTTATATAACTAAAAAAAAACAAATAGACTTTTTTTTGAAGAACAATGAAATCCACCGTAACTCTCGATTATTTTATAATAATATGGTAAATCAGTCTAGACGATGTTTATTATCACCAATCATATTAGAGTCGTAAATAACGTTTAAAATGGAATTACTATTGGCGTCATAAAGCGGAGGAGCAGATCCATCAGCCACGCCATCGTTGATCATTCCGCATAAACGCTTCCCGTTTACTTATAAATTTCATTTCGATTCAATCGATTCTTTGCTTTCAATCTTCAGTAAATCAACCTTTCGCGTTTGGAGCTTCAATTTGCAACGGGTCACAAGAACGATTCATGTGTTATATTTATTTTGATTTCAATAGAAATATATATTCTTTTTCTGATATGTATAATTGTGTAATTTTATCTGTTGTCTTTTACACCGTACAATCTCCTTCGTGTGTTTTCCATTCTACGTCGTGACGTTGGTAAAGTGAATTGTGCTCAACTGGCAGGCTCGCAACGCCATCTAATATACACATAATAAGTTAGCCTTTGTCTTCACGCTTTATCCCGCACATGGCAGGGTAGGCAGAGGGTGCGGAAGAAACCATACGAACTAAGTGTTATGACACTTACTCCCTGCTTTCCGCCTTTTTCGCGGCATTGCGGGTGGAGTGCCAACGCCAATTCAACGAAGAAAATGGAAATAAAAAAATCCATCTTTCTATAGTGGGAATCGAATCGCTACCTGTGTAGACGCTACGTCTCTGTGACCCGATGGTCCTCTACGGTACACGATAAGTTGGCGATTATCATTTACTACTTATATTATTTAATTCTTTTGTCATTAAGTCCGCTAGTCTATTAATATATCGGTGAATGCATAGACCCGTGTTCATAATCTCACTGAAATTTTCAATTATTGTACTATGCCTCGATGATTCAAACTACCTGTTCGTTTATATAAAATCGATTGATGTTTAAACAGTTTTTGAATTGGTAGAATTAGCGTATTAAGAAAATACAATTTTAAGTTATATATAAATTTACATTAGGTACTTGTTTTTCTTAGTGTTGTATGTATGTAGAATATTCAAGGATGACGTGCTAGAGCAAATGCCTTAATATATTTCAATAAAATTAAGAGGGTATTGGAAGTTTAGGCGGATAATCGATTTATTGGCAAATATACAGGCTCTTTTAAATTTTGTATCGTTGATCAATTCTGAATATATATATATATATATATATATAATATATAAATATATATATATATATACATGTATATATAACATTTAACAACAGTTTGTATATATTATTGTATATAGAGTATGAATATTGCGTTTGCTCTTTGAAGCAACTGCCCTGTGCCGCGCCGCCGACTGGCACAAAGCCCGCAAGCTTATAGCATACGATCCTAATCGGAATAGCGAATAAAGTCGCGCCTCGATACCTGTACATCTCGTTTTACCATGACAAAGTATCGATATTTTAAACAATATACATATTTCTTTGTTTTTAATTATTTTTAATTCAATCAAAGAACTCGGTTTTTATATCTGTCCTTAACAATTTTTATACTGGCTTTTATTTTTATGAAATACTATTTTTTTGGCAACCTACGTTACAAACCCTTTACGTTCGTAGTAGAAACTTTCATTCAAATTCATTCAAACCTTTTCATTTACTTTTTGTAATGTTGGAATTATTTTAAAGCTCTCAGTGATTAGGAAGTAATCAAGGGAGAGGAGCTAACACTCATTTCTTCACTAAAAATTCTCAGTATTTTAGCATAGATAGAACAATAATAAACATATTCCGCACATGTTGTCATTCCAGCATCCTTCACATCGCTGTGTCACGCTGATAGCTGTCGTATAAGGTGACCGCCCACGTTTTGGTGCTATTACAAGGCCCATCTGACACACCCGTAAAGCCGTCTCTCCCATATGGCTTTGAAGAATCCTATGATGAAATTACAATATATCTTTATAATCGCGTCGTGTTAGCTACTTACTTGTTTTTCATTTTGACAGGGGCTATTGTAAAGGGTTTTGTGTAATATTATGAATACACATACAAGTTGGATATAAAACGATTTATTTTATACGAGAGGTTTACGTATTTTTGTTGAATTATGACAGTTTCGATATTGTCCTTTAATACATATATGGGTTATTGTTTTACACTAAAACTATATAGTTGTTTTTTTATTTCACGCCTGTTCCCGACATGGCCGGGTATGCAGAGGTAACTGCAGGGACCGTGGGAACCCGCCCCTAGGGTTTAAGACACTCCGTTGCTTATCCGCTTTCTCTGGCCCCGCAGAGATACAGCTGTATACGCTTTTTTTAATGTGATTCAAATTTAATGGTATACAGAGTATCATCATAGCTCCGAGGTGTATCACCGCCTGTTAATTTGAACGGTTTTTCGGGTTTAGATTCCCTACCGAGGAAGATAGACTTTTTGCCCCCTTCTGGTTTCGTTTTCAAACTTTCGTTTATCCAATATAATGGTGTGCCTGTAAGAGATCGCGTACAGCGAATGGCCGCCATTGCTTTGCATTTTTTTTTTTATTTTGTTTTTTTGAAAAAAAAAAAATGTTTTATTTTTTTGTGTAATAAAGTATTAATTTTATTACTATAGTTTTTATTCATTTTGTCCACTTCAAGTCCCGCCATGCGTTACGCAATTACGCAAATGCAAAGACGCAAATGCTCGAAAAAGGCCGCAAACGTGCAACTGACTATCTTACAACTAGGTTCCAGGGTTAGGCTCTGCCTTCCCCTGCTACAAGCGGGATATAACGTAAGAGATCGAAAATTGATAAGCTAAATGTTCTTTTACTTTGTAACAAGACAACACGTAATCTAGCATATATTGATATTATTTGAGAAAAGTGAAAAATGTAATAAAATAATAATATGTCCACAGCGCTGTTTGAACGTGACTATAGAACTATTGAGGGGGCTTAAAAACAATATTTATATTTATACATTTATTCTTGCTACATCTGTAAAGAGGCATGGACAGCAAAACCTATGCTGGTGGGTTGTAGGGTCTCTTGAACGTGGTCAATACTCGCGGCTCCATGACAAAATACTAGAAATCATACGTGAACCGTTAGTCTATCGTATCAAGAGCACAGAGAAATATACAACCACAAACGCTCAATAGAGTTTGTGTGAAAGAAGGCTCTTATAAAAAACCTATCACAAAAAGCTTTCTCCATATTAGATCCGCTCCTGATGGACACTTGTGATGGACACGATGAGACAGTATAGAATCTCCTGATGATATTGTGTTCGTCATCCAACCTGGATATTTTTCTGTATTCCTCGAAGGCCTAAAACGCGTAGTACTGGGAGAACTTACAGTTTCCGTGGGAAACAAATATCCCGAAAGGCACCATCTAAAACTTAGTAAATATTTCGATCTTACCAACGCCTGCCGGGAATAGTTAGATTAGTATAACAGCGCAATCTCTATATTTACTAAAGATCTCGGCTTGTCGCTGATCGCGCACTTCAAAGGTTGGCTTTGGTAGAATCTTTTACAAAATTTGGTTTTGTAGTGGGAGGGAGCTTGGACATTGAATGTGAAGCGTTAATTCATTTTAAACCTAATTTGATTCAGTCCCAAGCGCTGATCGGAGCCTATAACGCGATGGGCCCTGCATCCACACGGTGAATCCATGGAATGCTAGCATGTCTTCTCTCATGTTTCACAATATAATTTGAAGTCTTTCCAATACAAACTCTTATAATTTTTTTTTTTTAATTTAGTATAGAGGTTGCTATTATAAAAGCATACATATGTCCCATGAAAATCGCATATGTTTGAACCTGTTCTAGTCATTAAAGACAAGCTACACTGAATTGCGTATTCCACACGCAATTTTTTTCAAGTGCACTGCACTTCCAAGTTTCAGTTTTCTAAGGTCTTATAATAATTATTCCAAATAACTAGTTTTCTTTCAAACTGCATCATTTAATAAGATATTATAGTATTTCTATATTTTCACACCTTTATTCCGCTCAAAGCAGGACAGCAGAGGAATGGCAGGAACATAGTGGTTAAGACACTCCGTTTCTTGTTTTCCGCCTTTCTAGGAAAGATACTTTAGTGTATTTCATTTTAATTTAAAACTTGTCAGTATGGACACGTATTATAAGCTTCAAAAGCTTTTTTTCCGCATATAAAAGTGTAAACGGCGAGCTTTCGAACACTCCTTCTCTACATTCCACTTAATTTCTACACTTTATACAGTTTTTTTATAAAAAATAACAAAGATCAAATACTAATCAGATATAACACAACACGAAACACTAAAATGTAATTTAATCACACCCACAATTGATAATAAAGGCGAGTTTATTGAATTATAGCGTTTCGCGCCCCGCCATTATGCGAAGAATCGTCACAAACGAACCATTGTTAAGTACACTAGAGTCCATTGTCTGTTATCGCCCTACGTCGGTTTTTGCTATTCCTCCACTCGCAATGATTTGTAATGCAGATGCGGATTTATATATCTATATATCTATCTGTATACAATAGCATATTTGTTTTTTTTTTAATATATATATATATATATATATATATATATATATATATATATATATATATATATATATATATATATATATATATATATATATATATATATATATATATATATATATATATATATATATATATATATATATATATATATATATATATATATATATATATATATATATATATATATATATATATATATATATATATATATATATATATATATATATATATATATATATATATATATATATATATATATATTCATTATGTGTCAATACTAAATAATATCTTTTAAAGAGATACAAGCTAATAGCCCTTAAGATAAAACAATGATGGCTGTTTTTTAAAATTTTGTTTTATTAACAGTAGGTTACGTTTTTCTGCATTTCTGTCACTTTGGAAAAAAATATAAGTGTATAATTTGGTAAGTATTCAGTATATCTCGTATGGTCTCGCTGTCGTTATTAAATATTGTTCACAAAAAATATATGCAAAATAATACCTCATTTACTTACCCATATATTTTAAACTAATACCAAACCTCTGAGAGGCAACAAATTTAAAGGCATTAAAATAATACTACAGAAAATTTATTAAGATCAACATACAATAGTTATTGACTCGACCTAGCGCCCTTACAAAAACCTTATCACTATATTTATTCAGTTTTTATTTTCACTGCTACACCTAGTTTTATATTACTATACTACTTGTAGTATTTACTTTCTTATTATCTAAAGAATAAGACTTAGATTGGTTTAAATTTCCCTTTTGTGATAGAAAATGTAATGTGGTCTTTTATATCCAGAGTTGGAGCGGAAATAAGCTTCTTTGTGACACTATCGCATCGGATCGTCAACCGCTTCCTTTCCAAAGATTATTGTAGACGTAAGTGCAAATAAAAGTTATCAAAGCTTTTTGTGATTCCAATTCAGTTGGTATTGTATGAGACAATCGATATTTGTTAATAATTATATATCTATATATCTATAAATCTATATATGTATATGTATATCATTAAAAGATGTATGCAATATTTAAATTCACGTATCAACTAGATATATGAGGACCGTCGTGGCACAGAGGCGTCTGCCTGTATACGCGATGGTTTGTGGGTTTGATTCCCACCTCGAGAAAAATGGATTTTTCTATTTCCATTTTCTTTGCACTGGCAAGGCACTGGCAGGCAAAGCACGGCGTTAAGTTCCGCCACTCAACATGCAATGCCTCGAAAAAGGAGAAAAGTAGGGACGGAGAAAACTGGAGCTAAGCAACGGAGTGTCTTCCTATGGTTCCTGCAGTTCCCTCTGCCTACCCTGCCATGTGCGAGATAAAGCTTCACTTTAAAAAAATAAGTACTTTTATAAATTACAAAAACAAAATAACGAAGACAAAAACAAAATAAAAATATAAAACAATTTTAACAAATTTTCAGAACGTAAATTTTGGTCATAATGTGAACCTGATGGTCAATTCGTCACAAAACGAACTATAGGATATAATTAATTAATCTATGGAAATGTAAACACGGTGAAGTGTTAACAAAGGAAGCGCGGCGCTAACGATGGTAATTATATACAAAGTGTTCGGTGAATTGATTTTGCTTGTATTGAAAATAATTGTTGTACGTATAAAAGAAGTTATTTATTAACTTTTCTTTTTAACTGATATATATATATATATATATATATATATATATATATATATATATATATATATATATATATATATATATATATATATATATATATATATATATATATATATATATATATATATATATATATATATATATATATATATATGTATAAATATTGTAAACTTTATACTTTCATCATCATCAATTCTTCTCACACAATAAATCAAATATAACATAGATACCTATATATAACTTATTCAATAACGAATATCTTGCCCCAATCAAGCTATCAAACCCACAAACACCGACAACAAAAACTGTCCGACAAAGGTGTCATTTTACCCGGGGGCGGTCCATAATGGCAATTTTTCGAATTCGCATACACTGTATGAATGCCATGAATGCGAGATGTCGCTTAAACGGGCCGCAGCGTGCAAATTTAACTCCTTTGTGTAGCGACGGAGCGCGTGACCGGCATTCGATATCAACTCTGATTACTGCGAGTATTTTGCAAACAAATTTCCTATATGTGTCTATAGATTTTGGACTTTTTTACGTGTATTATTATATTTTTTTGTGTCTTAAGCTTTGAGTTTAGCTTTTAAAAGCTTGGAGTTAGACGTTTATATAAGTGATTGTTGTTTGAATTAGATTTGGTCACATTATGACATAGGCAACATGTTGAATTTTTTTGTAAGTTATATTATTATATGAATACATTATGCCGTCGTGGCGAATAGGCGCAACGTCTGCCGAGACGGTTTAACGTAACGAGACGGTTTCTGGGTTCGATTTCTACTCGGGGAAGATAGATTTATCTATTTCCATTTTCTTCACTCTGGCAACTAACAAGGCAAACCGCAGCGTTGAGTTACACCACTCAATGCCGCTCACACAATGCCTCTAAAAAGGTGGAAAGCGGGGACGGAGATAGCAGGGACTAAGTAACGGAGTGTCTCAGATTCCCACGGTTCCTGCAGTTTCCTCTGCCTACCCTGTCATGTGCACGATGAAGCGTGAAGCTAAAAAAATATATAAAAAATAAACTTTTAATTATGTTGTTTGATATTAAATTGATAGAAACATTAAAAATGTTAATCTATACTATATAGGTTAGTCTCTATTCAATATTTACAATTGCCTTATTAAAAGAAGAATTTAAGAATTTATATACAAATTTCATATTAATATTCTTTATTTTATTTATTTTTTTAGCTTCGCACTTTAACCCGCATATTGCAGAGTAGGCAGAGGGAACTGCAGGAACCATATGAACCTAGTGTTAGGACACTCCGTTGTTTAGTTCCTTCTTTTTTCCGTCCCCACTTTCCGCCTTTTTCGATGCATTGCGTATTGAGTGGCGCAATTCAACGGAGTGGGAATCGAACCCTCAAACTGTGCTAAAAAACTCTCTAATATTCTTTATTTTTTATATTTAAGACACTCCGTTCCTTGCTTGCTACGATATTACTATAAATAAATAATAACTCTACTTTATAAGTATTATATATTACGTTCGTTGATAACAAGCTGAACAGAAGTAAAATTTACTGACCACGTCACGTATCTCCTTTCAATCACTGTATCGGGATTCTTGACTTTGTTTAGTTACTCGTATTTGTTTGTGGGCCGCCGCGCCCTGAGCGGGCTACAGCGATGGCGAAATCTGAATGGTTCGTGAAAAATTTAATATTTCTGTTATTTTCTTTTCTATTCGTACAAGAATAGGCTTATTATATATTATTATATGTTTATTATATTATTTAATTGTGTATATTTTGGTTATATATTTTATTATTAATATTAATTATAAAAAGTAATTCTCATACAATACAGATACTGTACCCGTATTTTTTAATAAACAATATTTGATACATTCAAGGGTTTCTGGAAGAGATCTACATAAATACATAAATTACCCTTTGTACACTTGTTTTTTTTTCTAGCCTTTAGTGTGATATAACATTTAATGCAGTGGGATTTGAACCTGTGCCTCATAGAAACCGTCCAAGCGTTCTTCAGAACGAAGAACCTTATTTTGACTTCCAGCATGCAATATCTTCAGTTTAGAAAACGATGTGTGAAATATTTTTACATTAGACTGAGCTTTTGTGGTAGCTTTGATTTTGACTTAGGTTTTCCTAGTTATAATTTTATTTCATAAAAGTTCTTTGTTATTGTGTAAAATGTCAAAGTTGCTTTTTTTAGGGTTCCGTACAAAAATAAAAAAACGGAACCATTATAGAATCACTCGTGTTCCTATCCGTCCGCCTGTCACAGCCAATTTTCTCTGAATCTACTAGACCGAATCAGGTGAAATTTGGCAGGATGGTGTAATGACCTGACCCGGACACAGATGTGTAACGTAAAAAATATTTTATTGAAATAAGGGTAATTTTCGGGGGATAAATTAGGTAATTAAAAAAAATTTGCGAACCTTACTGAGTCATATATCAAATGAAAGGGCTTGTTATCAGGATCGCGAATATATTTTTTTAAATTTTTTAAAATAAATAGTTTCGATGATATTCATGAAAATAGCCGAAAGTTGACAAATCCAATTTGAAAAAATTACTGAATATAGTTTATGGCATGTAGATAAGGATTTCATAAATTGAAAATAAAATGGTAAATTCGATAAAAAATGTTTTTAGGGAAAAAACGTTTTCAGGGGAAATATTTCACTATATTGTGTACGGAACCCTTTCCACGCGAGTTCAACTCGCACTTGACCGGTTTTTTATGTAACAAAATGACAGTATAATTTATGGTTCAGAATGTAATTTACAAACAGTCCGTCCATTTTAAAATTGTGAACTGAAATTAATCATTTTTTTAATACAAAATTCAATTCTTTATGTTTAATGTTCTATTTTTTTTTTTTTTTTGCTTTATCCCGCACATGGCAGGGTAGGCAGAGGGAACTGCAGGGACCGTGGGAACCTAGTGTTAAAACACTCCGTTGCTTAGCCCCTGCTTTCTCCGTCTCCACTTTCCGCCGTTTTCGAGGCATTGCGTGTTGAGTGGCGGAACTCAACGCCGCGCTTTGCCTAGTTTTGCCAGAGCGAAGAAAATGGAAATAGAAAAATCCATCTTCTCCGACTGGGGATTGAACCCAGTAACCGTCGCGTTACAGGTAGACGTTGCGCCTCTGTGCCACGACGGTCCTCAGTAATGTTCTATTAAGAAGAGAAAATAGTAAATAGTATCATACTTTTATCCCGCACATGGCAGGGTAGACAGAGGAAACCGCAGGAACTATGGGGACAGTGTTAAGATATCCCCTTCCTCGATATCCGCCTTTTTCGAGGCATTGCGTATTAGTGGAGGAACTCAACGCCGCGCTTTGCCTACTTGTCAGAGCGAAAAAAAATGGGAATGGAAAAATGCATCTTCCCTGTGTGGGAATCGAATCTACAAACCGTCGCGTTTACAGGCAGACGCTACGCCTCTGCGCCGCGACAGACCTGAAAAAATTACATTTCTGTATTTTGCCTTACACAAATTAATTGTACTTTTTTTGGATTTGGTTTGTTTTAATACTAATTTATATACTTAAGTGCTTAAAAATTTAATAGACATGCCAACTTGACAAAATTAATATATGCTAATAGGTACATCAGTAAATAAAAGAAATGCTTAAACATATATCTACTATCTTCTAACGTCATCAAGGTACGTAGTATAATTTTATCATTAACAAAATAAAATAATCAAAAACTTGTATTATGTTTTTTGTTCAATATATCTCTTATTTGAATAATAATAATAATAATATTCACAATATGAAAAACAACAGCCATCCCTCAACAGAAGATGGTCAATCACAAAATCCATACTGTACGCCCAATATTCGGGTAAGCGGGCAAATGACAGCGATCGAAGCAAATCACAGTCATTGTGAACATACGAGTACATCCGCGACTCGGATTTACATGAAATTGTGAAATTGTTTCATATTGCTATATCATATAATGTGTTCGAATTTTAAATTTATATATACACTATGTCATTTGATTGGTTTTTAATATGTTAAAAGGAAAATATACGCCTTGATAGCACAGTGGAAAAGCGTGGTACAATAAATGTGGTCATTTTGGGTTCTACTTTTAACCGAACTAACGGATAGTTTTGATCTATTCGCTCTGGCTTTTGTACTTCAAAATACAGCGTTGAGTTACGCGTTAAAATATATACGTAGGTATGTACGAGGTATTTGTTATTTGATTAGCAGATTAAAATAGAGGATAAATAGAGGACCGTCGTGGCGCAGAGGCGCAACGTCTGCCTGTAACGCGACGGTTACTGGGTTCGATCCCCAGTCGGACAAGATGGATTTTTCTATTTCCATTTTCTTCGCTCTGGCATCTAAGGCAAAGCGCGGCGTTGAGTTCCGCCACTCAACACGCAATGCCTCGAAAACGGCGGAAAGTGGGGACGGAGTAAGCAGGGACTAAGTAACGGAGTGTCTTAACACTAGGTTCATATGGTTCCTGCAGTTCCCTCTGCCTACCCTGCCATATGCGGGATAAAGCGTGAAGCTAAAAAAAAAAAAAAAAAAAAAAAAAAAAAAAAAAAAAAAAAAAAAAAAAAAAGATTAAAATAATATGTAATATCAAGTTCCGAGCTTAAAAAGGGATTTTGAAAATGTAACTATCGAATTCAATTTCTAAACACAATTAATTATAATAATTCTAATACAAAATAAAAATATAAAGCATTAATAGTGAAACAAAAATAAATTGATTTAAGTGAATACGTCAAACCACACACATTTGACGTAAATGCACTCGATAAATGCTTTTAAATCATGTATTTTAAATAATTATATGCTAAATAGTATATTATTTGTAGTATATTATTCTTAAAAGATGTGCTTCTTCCGCCATTCCTTCTCCTCCATGACAAAGTACCTTTCCGAAATGGTAGTACATAAAAATTGACGTGCATAAGTGTATCTGTGATATCTATATCAATAAATGATTTTTGATTTTATTGAAATATCTTGTAAAAAAATCAGTGTCAATAACACTCCTTTCGGGACCATTTGAATGTTGCATGCTAATTGGCGGAACTTAACGCCGCTTTTCGTTCAGCTGAAGGAGGAAAATAAGTAAAGAGTCGTCTACAAAAGTCGCGTTTACAGTCAGTCAGTCGATCTTAGGGTTCTTACATGTAATTTGTTATTATTAAATATTCCTTATTTTGTGAAGTAGCGAGAAAACACTAAGGTTTTTTTAATTTTTCTACACTTTTTACACGAATTCTAGCATTATTTTCTTCTAACCGAGTATCTAATTCCACCACGTCACTTATAAAGTCAAAGTACATTACAAATTATATTATAAGTAGTATAGAACATATGTATGTATTTGAATGTAATTAATTGGCCGATTCAATATCGTGCTTAAAATAATTATTATAAACAGATATTAACGTTGTTACGGTGTAAATTTCAATTTGTCCGTCTGTCACCGCGGGCGATTTCAATTAGAGCAGTCGTGCTGTCCGATTTACTCGCTGTTTACTGTTTTATTTTTTAATCTTCATCTCGTTTGAATGATATTATAAATAATATTTTTGCGTTTATATAAATATTAAAGGGAAGGCCTGCTGTTAAGAGATTGTAGTTTTGCAGCACTGCTTGAGATTTTTGTTTTGCTGTACGTCTAATTGGTAGTAGGTACTAATTCGATTCAAACGATGATTTTAAGCCAATTCCTACATATATAATACTGATGGTGTTTAAATTATAATAATTTTATTGAAAATATACAATACAAGATTAATTTTTTGATCTTTTAAAACATTACAACCGGTTCACTAAAGTTAATACATTAGACTTAGTTGTACATTTTTTTTAGTAAACTTATTAAATTTCATACAAGGCTTATCCTTACAGTATCAAAACTAAAAATATAAAATTTTTAGCTTGCTATGTCAGTGTTTTAGTTTACTTTAAACTGACTTGACTAGTTCCAATTTTTATTAAAATTATACGTTAAAAAATATAATTGAAGTAGAGGTTGCATTAAGATTCGAATGGAAGGCTTCGTGTTGTAGGAAGGTAGACGGAGAGAATCTTGTGTTAAATCAAAGACAATCTTTTATCTACTGTTTGCCCAATAATTTGATTTCTTTATAACAATATACTTATTTTTTTTTTAGC
Source organism: Dione vanillae (assembly GCA_037178615.1). Lineage (NCBI taxonomy): Eukaryota > Metazoa > Arthropoda > Insecta > Lepidoptera > Nymphalidae > Dione > Dione vanillae. The sequence continues at coordinate 519,545 of JAZFAU010000020.1, forward strand.
TTCACGCTTTATCCCGCATATTGTAGGGTAAGCAAAGGGAACTGCAGGAACTAAATGAACCTAGTGTTCAGACACTCCGTTGCTTAATCCCTGCTTTCTCCGTTCCCGCTTCCTGCCTTTTTCGAAGCATTGCGTGTTGAGTGGCGGAATTCAATGCCGTGCTTTTGCCTAGTTTCCAGAGCGAAGAAAATGAAAATAGAAAAATCCATCTTCCTCAAGTGGGAATCGAACCCACAAACCGTCGCGTTTACAGTTCTCTTACAATAAAATACTTGTTTATTTTTAATTATTATCTTAAGATACATTTATTAATTTGTTTATCATAAACGTAACTTGTTTTAAAGCAAAACAAATTGTCCTCTCTAGGTCCTGAAATACTGTTGGATACCTCGGTTTTGTATTTTGTATGGTGACTTCAAAAAGTACATAAAATACAAAACCTAGGTAATTTTAAAAAGAAATGCTTACTTATACTTAAGTTTCTTTGTTGTTATTATTTTGTCCTCTGACCACTTCACCTATGATCTACATATAATCGTTAGAATGTAGATACTACACGTGTAGAAATTTCATTCTATCAATGTATTCTACCCAAAGATTACTTGGAAGAGATCGCTCGCCTTGCGATATGGTCTATAATTATAACTTATTAAATATACCTTGTGTTACGGCACTCCGTTTTCCGCTTTCCTTTTCCTGCAGTTCCCTCTGCCTACCCAGCTATATGCGGGATAAAGCGTGAAGGCATAAAAAAATATATATCTATATACTTATAAAATTCTCTATGCCTATTTGTAGTAATTGGTGTAGAATATATATTATTTGACTTTCAATTTCAAGATGGTTGTCAAGACCGTCGGGTGGTTATCTCATTTTAACTAAATTATTTTAATCCACAAGATCGTTGGAATTATTCTGATGGGTCACAGATTTAATATTCTGGTCTTTGTATTTACTACACTTGTTTTGCTTATTTTTTTAATTCTTATTTCTATTTTATTCTTCTCAATCGTACCTATTATGTTTTTTGTATAATAAATCTAAATTTATGATTAGGTTATTTATAAATTTTAATGTCTTTTAAGTATGTATGCTATATTATTATAATTTTATATATTTACACTATAGTTTATATGTACTTAAGAAGATATATAAATCAGGCTATCCCGGGATCCCGCAGTGTAATAAAAGCGATCATTCGCCACCTCTACAATTAGTCGCTAAAGGGTGTTTGTTTGAAGGGAGTAATGTATGGTGACCATGTATATGCCACTATTTTTTATTTTTAGTTCACTTACAACTTGCACTTAAATTTAGTGCAAAGAGATTTCTTTCTAAACTTTACGCTAGTATCTTAAACTAAATTGAATTGGTGAGGTTGGAGCTCTTTTAAAATAAATAAATATGCTTTTTAAAAATCTGCATTGAGATAAATAATAATATAAATATCAAAAATCTTATTTGAACGATATATATGATAATTTTTGCTAGCTTCATATCCCGGATACAGCAAAGCAGCCAGAGGGAACCGCAGGAACCATAGGAACCTAGTGTCAAGACACTGTTCCCTGCATTCCGACTTTTTGACACATTGCGTACTGAGTTGTACAATTTTCTTACTAACGTTATTCTTTTATTCTCCAAAAAATCTATTTTTCTTCATTTATGTAAGTATTATAAATTTGAGAAACTTATTAGTTTTTTATTTTATATTATGTGTAAAATATTTATTTACATATTACTTAAGTTATGGTTACCCTCCAGTAGGGTGCACACTGCCGCGGGCGTCGCTAATCGCGCTCAACGAGACTGAGCACTACATAAGCTGCGATTATTGTTTTTTTTATCGGGAACAATAAAATTTTGATGAGATTTCAAGTGACTTTATATTTATTATAGAACATTGTGAGTTATTGAAACTATTATTGAATTTTTATTTTATTTATTAGTATTTTAATTCTTAGTTTATAAATATATAAAAATCTAACTTTAAAATTAAGTTAATTGATTACTTTAAGAGATTATTCATTAAAAAAGTCTCATATATATATATATATATATATATATATATATATATATATATATATATATATATATATATATATATATATATATATATATATATATATATATATATATATATATATATATATATATATATATATATATATATATATATATATATATATATATATATATATATATATATATATATATATATATATATATATATATATATATATATATATACACACAAAATAAACATACTTATAATATTAATATTAATATTATAACTTTTTATTTCCAAATTATAATGTATATAGTGTATATTTCTCATACTTGATGTATAACGGTGTTATTAATCAATTCAATCAAGGTTGTTGTAATTTGTGTTGTGATGAGTTCCAAGACTCTACCACAGATGACGGATTGTCATAAGAACAATCTTCACGCTCCTCTAATTCAATACATATAAAGCACTATATATGGTATATTAGTATATATCTTTTTTTAAACTTGCTTCTCTATTTTAGCTCTACATTTTCAGTATTTTTTTTACATCAGATCATTATTTGTTATTTCTCATTAGATACAAACAATCGTACACAACTGTCTCTATTATAAAGAAAAACTTACTGTATCCAAACATCTGTCATGTTGTACAGTGTTTATTTAATAATCGAGTGTGGATTACTTCCCCGTTGTTTCAGCGCCGTTGACTACTGGAGAGCCTCTTCAGATCCTCTCACTTAGCGAGCAAATGTCGCTTTCTGTTAACCGTTTTAGTTTCATATAGGTATATAAATAAAAAATAGATTAAAAAAGATTAAAAATATATTTTATTTATCCTTTTATTTATATGAGATTTTTTTTTTAGCTTCACGCTTTATCCCGCACATGGCAGGGTAGGCAGAGGGAACTGCAGGGGTCATATGAACCTAGTGTTAAGACACTCCGTTGCTTAGTCCCTGCTTTCTCCGTCCCCACTTTCCGCCTTTTTTGAGGCATTGGGTGTTGAGTGGCGGAACGCCGCGCTTTGTCTAGTTTGCCAGAGCGAAGAAAATGGAAATAGTAAAATCCATCTTCTCCGACTGGGGATCGAACCCAGAAACCGTAGCGTTAAAGGCAGACGTTGCGCCTCTGCGCCACGACGGTCCTTATTTATATGAGATAATTTTTAATAACCACTTTATATATATTAATTATTGATTTACGAATTTAGATATATTGCCTTGATGTTATGTATCAAGACTTAGTATAACGAATCAGATTTTATTTGTTTGTACCATATAATCTCCAAATCTACTCGTTTGAGTTGTAAGATTTTGTTTGAGTTGTAAGAATTTGCAAATTTTAGAACAAATTTAAGATAACAATGATATTTAAATACCATGCTCTATCTAAATAATAATATATCATATCATGAAATCGTGATGAAAGTTAAAGAAAAAGGGAGTATAATAATAATATTTTATTCAAAACTTAAAATTTGGTACAAAAAGTAGAAAACTTAAAACATGGCACTTTATTGAACTCAATGTAGAGCTGACTTATATAGAGCCAATACAAATAGCTAACAATAAAAGATAACAATAAAGGGAAACAAATCTTAGAAACTTACAAACGTAGTTATAATTAAACAATTATTATACAACTTTCTACGGTACCGCTTATTTAACACCAAAAATTATACATAAACAAGTATTAGGCAAGATTTTTCAGTTGAGCATGTCATTAAATCATAAATATATTTAAAAATATTTTTCTTCTCTCTAATTTACGTTATATTTTGCAAAGAAAACCTGGTGCCAAGACACTCCGTTTTCCGTTTACACATTAATTGGAAATTGTGTGCTGTGTTAGTTACTGTCGAGAAAAAAAAATAACCAACGACTCTACTATCAAATGCGGTTCAAGTGCTTTTAGATGAATAGTTTTTTTTTACTTTATTTCCAGCTTATAAATTGTATTGGAATACATTTTTCCGGAATTAACGAAGGAAGACTAAGGAAACTTGGCAAAAATGTTACATATAAAATATATTAACATTAAGTAAAAAAATTATTATAAATATCTAGTACATACATATTAACTTTGTCTTGTCATACTACGCTCTCTTATATGACGATAAAATAAACAATAAGAAAAAAGCTTACATATTGAAAATATTACCTTTTTGCAGATTTAATTTTCAAAGAATAACGTTAAATTATAAACAAAGTTAATAATTAACAAATAGGAACGTTTTGTGAGTTTATAAAAAAAAAAAGTTTATGCGAATGATTTATTTGGGATATATTAGTCCGATTCCTGCATACACTACTAACATTAGTACTAAAACTCTCCGTTCTCCGCTTTCTGGATTTGAGCAGTGGGATTTTATTAAGAAAATAGAAGAAGAGTGAGAAAATGGAAGAATTTCCTTCTCTAAATGTGGCTTGAACTCAAATTTCGTCGCTATGCCTTTTGATTTCGATTCATGTTATGAGAAAAAACCTAGAGAACTTCTGAATACTAGATATTCTTGGTAGAATATATATATATATATATATATATATATATATATATATATATATATATATATATATATATATATATATATATATATATATATATATATATATATATATATATATATATATATATATATATATATATATATATATATATATATATATATATATATATATATATATATATATATATATATATCTATATATATATATATATATATATATATATATATATATATATATATATATATATATATATATATATATATATATATATATATATATATATATATATATATATATATATATATATATATATATATATATATATATATATATATATATATATGTGTATCTTTATTCTATGAATCCGAAAAAAAATAATAAATCGACAACAATATTTTCCCCTAACTAATGTGTTTCTAAGTTTTGATATAACTATGATATGTTATCTATTCGAATTACCTCAAGACATTTACATTGCACTAGTTACTGGAATTGCACAGGACTATATTACAAGTATATTACAAGTATATTACATATAGTATTAGATATAGTTTATATTTACAATTATTTTACATAGTATATTATATTATTTTATAATAATAATAATGCTATTAGGAGGCCTTGGATTTGATGTTATTGCTACTGTAAAACATATTTTTCCACTTTCAGTACTAACTGGGTTCGTACTTGACACATTGTTCTCGGAGCTCGATGTATAAAGTCTAATATAGATATATATTTAAGTGGCAGTTGGAGAAAATGAAGAATGTAGAAATTTTCTAATATTAACTTGTATTATTACATATTCTAATCAAATTATTACATAGCTTTTCCAGTTTAGTATGCTTTTAATTACCATTAAATAATAGAAAGCATTGTTCATAAAAAAATTAAAAAGTTATTGTTAATAAATTTAAAATAGTGTGGTATTATATATAAAACAACGATTTCAACAAATCACTAAAACTTAGTCTCACTTAGTCTCATATACTATCCGGGGTACTGTCCCGTTCAGTGGACGTAGAAGGTTGCTCCCAGTGCGGGTACGGCCGCGCCGGAAGCGGTACCGGCCTTCATATGACATGCTGAGGAGGTTCCTCATCACTCTTCATCAGGACATAGGCAACAGGTCGTTTGACATCCGGTGGTGGTGACGGTGAACGTCGTGGTGGACACCCACATGGAGACAACGCGCTGTTGTATAGCGCTGAACTGTAGAGTGCTCCGCCGTAAAGCGCCTATGGATATAAAATAATAATAATAATAGTATATTATATATTTACTTTATTGCACATAAGAAAATAAAAAGAAGTAGGTACAAATAATTAAAATAATACACATTATGTGCAACGGGGACGGAGAGAGTAGGAACTAAGCAACGGAGTGTCTTAACACTGGGTTTCTATGGTTCCTGCAGTTCCCTCTGCCTACTCATGTGCGGGATAAAAGCGTGAAGTTAAAAAAAACATTATGTGCAATGGCGGCCTTATCACTACAAGTAATCGCTTACAGGCAACCATTCAATATCACACATTATAGAAGAGGCAGTGTAATTTACACAATGTGGACAATTTTCGTTAAGAAGGGTTTTGATTTTTACTAACTCTAATAAAAAAAAGTTATCCAATTGATATTATGTAATTTTCTTTGTAACATTTGAGACCCTTATTAAAAATGTGTAATACCTTTTATAAATATGAATAAAATGTCTTCATTATTTAAGAAAACTGCTAGTACTAGCTATTATTCGTAATATTTACTTAATAACGTGCAAAAGGACCGTTTTCGTCTTAAAAATATACAAATTTAACTAAACAATTTAAAAAATTGCACCGAAATAAATTATTTAAATCGATTTCAAAATTTACATTGGTAGTAAATAATAGTAGATTTCTTACGCACCTGTAAATGAGCAAGTTCAGCAGCCAACTTTCCATCATCAGATGGTATTTTGAATGGGTAAAAAGGGTACGGTATAGGCGGGAACAGTGCTCTTCCTAAATCTGGTTTGTCGTGTAACAAGTGATGTGGGACCGGAAGCTGTGGCACTGGTTGCGGTAACGGCGTTACCAGTCGAGGCACTGGCGCCATTAGACCGGAAATGTTGAAACTGAACTTAGGTTCCTTCTTGATTAACGCTTTCGGTTTCCGTCGTGGTCTGTATTTGTAGTCTGGATGTTCTTTCATGTGTAGAGCTCTGGATAAAAGGAGTGCAAATTGTAATATTTATAATAAACTTATACTGTCTTTATACGATAATTGTAAATCAAATTTGATTCTGCAAAATTTAATTTAATGAAGACTTTCCGAAGACCATGTATGAAGAGGCTAATGACAGTGAACGAGGCTAAAGAGTAGTATGCAGGGACCGCAGCGTTTTGCGTTCCGTTCTCTACAACTACCCTACGTAATTTAATTAGAAATTACAAAGTGCATCGTTAGGTTCCTCACAATGTTAATACGATGCATTTATTTTTAAATGATTATTTTATGTATTTTTCTATTCATTATGCAGATTAACACTATGAAAATAAAACTCAAACAATGTCAATTACAAAAAATGTATTAAAAAATAGAGAATTAGCTATACCGTAAAATGGGAAAATAATAATATACTTGAAGTCATTAAATCTAGGGGTTAGAATCTTAAACACTCATTCAACGTAACATTGGCGATGTGAACCGTGCACAACTAGCACACTCGAAACGCCATAAAGAGAAGATATTAAATATATTGACATATCAAAACAATATAGTATTTAAGACGATACAAAAAGCCGAATCACATCTCAATTTGTATAGCTTGCAATATTTTCATTCGCATTGTAATCGCATTTATGAATAAGTTTAGCAACAGAGAGCCACAATGAAACTTCAGTGGGCAAAATAACATTATTATTTATGCAATAAAGCATACAATTGTCGCGAACGCCCGCCGCCCTTAAAACAACAATGTCAATCCAACAATACGCGGATTATTGCATTGTACCAGTCACAATCGATTGTTATTCCCACACTGTGTATGTCACCTAAAGCTCACAGCCTATATTAAGTCTTAGCACGTGACATTATAGTCGAAATTCGCTTATATTTCTAGTGAGTTGGGTCATTTTGTAACGGACAATAGTCGACAGAGCGTCCGATTATGCCAGCTTTGTGATAGAATCGCGATTGTCAGCGAGTCGATTGTAATTATTCGAATGGACCAAGGGATGATAGTTCGTATGAGGTTTTTGAACGTTGTTTGCTGATCCAGCTTTCATACTGGTATAGATTTGTACTGTAGGCAAATCTAGATAATCTACAAAATTATGTGGAGTATATGTTTTTATTAATTATTTAGTGTGGCGTTGACTTCTACACTGTGGCTCTCCCTTGAGTTGGAAAATTATCTTCACACTAACATATCTCTACTTACCTTTCCATATATTAATAAATCAAGAAGATGCTAATTATAAATTAAGAGAAGAAAATAATAAAACTTATTTTTTTTTATTCTGTAATAAATGATAAATTTAAATTGGTACAAAAAAGTTATAATATGTTAAAAAGTAACCTATTTAATTTTGTAAAAGTATCCTAAGGACATGCTGAAAACGACACGTTATAAATTTTCATGTAAATACGACGATGCAACATAATGACGGTACAAGAATTTCTTATATAGACAGATATGGATAGAAGTCATAAAATTTAAAAAATATATATATATATATATATATATATATATATATATATATATATATATATATATATATATATATATATATATATATATATATATATATATATATATATATATATATATATATATATATTATTAAGATGAGGACCATGGTGGCGCAGAGGCGCAACGTCTGCCTGTACGAGACGGTTTCTGGTTTCGATCCCCAGTCGGAGAAGATGGATTTTTCTATTTCCATTTTCTTCGCTCTGGCAAACTAGGCAAAGCGCGGCGTTCCGCCACTCAACACGCAATGCCTCGAAAAAGGCGGAAAGTGGGGATGGAGAAAGCAGGGACTAAGCAACGGAGTGTCTTAACACTAGGTTCATATGGCCCCTGCAGTTTCCTCTGCCTACCTGCTACCTGCCTGCCTAAAGCTAACTTTTCGTAATCTAAAAAATTATTATAGAGATATTTTAATTTCACGATTTTTATATATTTCATATAAAACAATTTAAACGAGCTTATAATATAGGGGAATAATCAGTTTAAATTATTTAAAATACTTAATTATTAATATCAGAATTTATTAAAAAGTAGAAGAAGCTAATGACAGTGGACGAGGAGAAAGAGAGATGCAAGGGCCGCGGCAACTCCGCTAAGGATAAAGCGAGCGACATACACATACATACATATCTGTATATATGTATGTGTGTATGTATGTAGGTATGTATCTATTTATATATGTTTGCTTGTATATATATAAAAAGTTGTTTGTCTTAAGATTCAAGCAACATAGATTTGACATTAATTTAAAGTATATATTTTTCAAAGCGCCCTATCTATACCAAATTGAGAGATAGCCAAACTATTTATCAGTTTAAGTTAAAATAAGGCATAATTTATAAGTTTTATAATTATTTTAGATACTTTAAGGCTTATGTTTATTGTTAGTGGTGGGATTATTGTTAAGAGAACAATGGCACTGACATTTAGCTCTGCCGCTAAAAAGTAACTAAATAAATCAGATTAAAAAAAAAAGATTTAAGCATCCTACATGTAAGCGATAGCGCACAATTCCAATATTTTCCATTCATAAACGCAAGAAGCATATCAATACAAAAACGTTTTATAGTATGACAAAAAACACCGGGGTCGACGGCCCTCACTATCAATTCTTTCATTACTGTTTGCAGACAAATAAAGACGATAACGAAAACAGAATATTGAAAAAAAAGCATATCTTCCTTTTATTATCTATATTTTTGGCTGTACACAGCTTAAGCTTGTACAACAGTGTATATTATAAAGAAAAAGAGGTAGATTTTATTTAAACAAATGTTCTATAACCACAAGGTTGATTGTTGAATTTTTTTTAACTTCACGCTTTATTCACTACATAGCATGGTAGGCAGAAGGAACCGCAAGAACCGTGTGAACCTAGTGTTAAGACATTCCTTATGTTCTCCACGTTCTTTACTTTTCGTCTTTCTAGAAATTGAGTGGTCAGCGGCGGAACTTATGAAATAATGCACCCGCGTTGGATTCAAACCTACATACCATCGCGTATACAAGCAGCCACTCCACCTCTGCGCCACGACACGACGGCCTTAAGATATTCCATTTTATTAAAATTATTTAATAAATTAAATTATTTTAACATACTTAATTGCTAAAAATATATAATGGAAAAATATTTTTAGGTTACACCTGAAAACTTCATATAACTAAATCTGAGTAAGAGGCGTAGGTTCAATACCCGCTACGTTTCCGTCACTTTTTTGAAATATGCTCTAAAATATGTAAGTACAATCCATAGTTATATTTTCCATACACTGCATTATACAAAAAAATAAGTTTATCAATAACGTATACATTTTTTACCATTTAATCGACTTAAGTAAACGCCAAGATACTAAGACACGATTCTCGATATGAAAGGTCTATGTGTTGATATTGTTGGTACATATTGGTTTTATTGGAGGTTTTTTAGAGGTGAATTGTGTTTAGTTTGTATTTAAAGATGACGTACTATGAGTATCCGGTATAGATGTAAAAAATATATCTTTTGCTTATTTGTATTTTATGTTCTGGATTCACGCTTTATCCCGCACATGCCAGGATGGGCAGAGGGAACTACAAGGATAATGGGAACCTAGTGTTAAAATACTCCGTTAGCAGCTTTCCTTCTTTATATGAATTAATAAACTTTCTTTTTTTAATTTTTTTATATATAGCTTCACGCTTTATCCCGCATATTGCAGGGTAGGCAGAAGGAACTGCATGGACCTTATAAACCTAGTATTAAGACACTCCGTTGCTTAGTCCCTGCTTTCTCCGTCCCCGCTTTCCGCCTTTTTCGAGGCATTGCGTGTTGAGTGGCGGAACTCGACGCCGCGCTTTGCCTAGTTGCCAGAGCGAAGAAAATGGAAATAGAAAAATCCATCTTCCCCGAGTGGGAATCGAACCCTCAAATCGTCGCGTTTACAGGCTGACACTTACGCCTCTGCGCCACGACGGTCCTCAATAAACGTATATTTAAAAAAACAAAAGCCATTTATAATATGGGAAATGTACACGCACATAATATAACAAATGCCCTAGTATTTTAAACAGTGTCCATTGATTGCTTTAAAATGCCAAAACACTAGATTCTACTTTCCTTATGCTATAATTATTTTCTAATAAAAAAAACAATAATAAGAATATTCTTCTTTTTCTTCAAATTATATTACGCATTCCCTAAAAACATGTATTCGATCAAAATCTCCTTTCCAGAAGTCACCTTACAAAATCAAACCGAAAGTATCAAAAAGCATCAACAACAAAATTGAATATCCACATTACAAAACAGCTTTTATATTATCATTTATCCGGACAAATTTCGTAGATAAAACGAAGACGGTGTTTGCGATCACATATCGATCAAATAGATGATAAAAAATGTGTATGAATAAACACACCACGCCTTACTTATATGTATTGTGTGAGTGTTGACCGATAGTGAAGTATCAACGCGTCGAAATTAAGTTCTGGACGCCCCTGGCTGCTTACTAGGGCTATTGTCCAGAGAGGGTGATAATAAGATCCACAATTGTGAGAAATGAGTTGGGTTTTAAGTAGTTTGTATTGGGAATTTTGTATATAAAGGTTTATATGTTGAAGGGAATTTATTGAGGACTTTTGAAATATGTGCATACGTATATGTTTATTGGTTAGCGTAAATTAGCAGCGCAATTTGTTAATATTGAAATTTAGTATTGCCGTCGTTTGTAGTCTATTGCATTTTAAAATCATTTTAAAAAGTGAACAGAGGACCGTCGTGACGCAGAGGTGTGGAGTCTGCCTGTAAACGCGACGGTTTCTGGATTCAATTTTAAATTTCTTTGCTTTGACATACAGTCAAGCGCGGCGTTGAGTTCCGTCATTCAACACGCAATACGTCAAAAAAGACGGAGAGCCGGGAACAGAGTGTTTTAGCATTAAATTTCTATGGTTGCTAGACCCCGGAGAGACCCCGAGCATATCTCGCTCCATAGCACGCTGAGCGACTTTAAATCTGTGGACCAGCCCCTTTGTCAGTGTCCACGTCTCGGCAGCGTATGTCATCACTGGTAGGACGAATTGCTCGAAGACCTTGGTCTTCAGGCTTTGCGGAATTGTCGACGTAAGGACTCGACGGAGTTTGCCAAATGCTGCCCAACCCAACTGAATCCTTCTATCCGCTTCCTTATACAGGATACAGTGTGAAGTTAAAAAAAGTATATATAGGGTATACATAGCCGATAATATACTCTACATTTTTTTAAAAAAATAGAAATTGAAAAAGAACTTTAAGAAATATATAATAATATTATACATTCGTGTATAATAAATGTATATGTTTCTCAAGCTATGGGGGTTAGAAAAAAATAATTCCATAAAAAAAACAAAAAATATTTTAAGCTACAGTGTATTACAATTACAATGATCAAAAGCTTCTATCATGGGAAACAAACACTACCGCCAAATTAACTTGTGACCTCCTCCAGCTATTATTTGATTGTGCCACTGAGGAAAGTAAACTATTGTGTAGGTTGATATAGGAAGACTAACCATTTTATTTATATTTTTATTTTCTACGTGTCTGTATTGAAAAGCTTATTTGAGAAAGCTTTATCGTTGTAACCAAAAGCTTCATACTTAACTTACTTTTTTAAAAAAAAGTAAAATATGAGAGAAGGAGAGAAAGAGATGATTTTAAAGAAATTAAATTGCTTAGACTGAAGAATAAACTCGTATATTAAATGAAACTCGATAATGGGCTCTGCCTTATTAAAATCGAAATTATAATTATAGAGCTTAGAGTGAGAAAATGTACCATACGTACTATGCAATATTTTTATTTTAAAATGTTAATATTTTTTGTAAATATTTTTATTTAGTTTATTTTTAATCATTTACTAATACATGTTTGTCTGAGGGCGAAATTTCTTATACCTTATTTATTTAAAAAGCTCATACTTAACCAATTCCAAAAAAAAACGAAATAGGTCAAAGTAAAATCTAAATATTAAAACTACCCACATTCTAAGTTTCAACAACGCACACACAAACGTAAACGTAAACGTAAACGTAAACGCAAACGCTCGCGTATATCCGGATATCTTTTACAAAGAGCTAGACTGGAGGCATAAGCTTGTTTTTATAGCCCTGGCGCGCCCCGATAACGCCTCGCCCCAACAATGCTAGATATTATTACAATGCGACCAGATAATTGTCTTCAGGATCTTTTTGGATTGATTTGTTACGAGGGTCTGCAATTAGGACTTGACTTTTAAACAGGAACTTATATTCTTCTTTGTCTTGCATGCCTCACGTTTAATGGGTCATGTTAATATAGCAATATATTGTGCTATATGTTTTTGTATATATATGATTCCTTTTTAAATATATATAAGAATTTTGATTTGACATAATAATATAACATGGCTATAATTCGTGTACAATGTAACGAAATAATTAGTTGCCCCAAGTGGAAATCGAACCCTCAACCGTCGTCTTTACATAAATGCGCAGTACCAGTGATTTCAATTGAAGACTTTTGTTTTATTTCAGTATTTAGTTGAACGTTTGTCAATTTTATATTTAGTTGTCAAAGATGTCATCTTTAAGTTTTCCAATTTTATTGTTGTATGTCACCGGAAGGTGTATTTTATAAAATGGAGGTCCTTACATTTTCGGACACATTACATACTTATTTTTCTTTCCTGTTCTTTGATATACTTAGAATTAACTGTTTTTTATTTCTTTATTTATTCTATATTCCAATTCCATCCAAATAACATAATTTTAGGTCAAAGAAGAAGTTTTATACAATAAGATAGTTATACGCCAATGCGTATAACTATCCGTATAAAACTTCTTCTTTGACCTAAAGCTAAAAAAAAATTATAATAATTTTGTCCCTTTCTTCTAAAGCATATTCCACACATTACGTAGGCATCTGCCTACCCTGCCATGTGTAGGATACAGTGTGAAGTTAAAAAAAAAGTATATATAGGGTATACATAGCCGATAATATACTCTACATTTAAAAAAAAAATAAATTGAAAAAGAACTTTAAGAAATATATAATAATATTATACATTCGTGTATAATAAATGTTAACGTTTCTCAAGCTATGGGGGTTAGAACATAATAACTTCATAAAGAAACAAAAATATTTTAAACTAAAATGTATTACAATGATCATCTAAGGTCAAAAGCTTCGATCAAGGGAAACAGGGACAGACAGATGGACAATGGAGTGAACATTAAATGGTTATCCCTTCAATGTTTATTCCATTGTACATGGTTGTTTTCTTTTGAAGAAGAAAAACATTTAAATACAGTATATAAAAAAATAATAAATAGAGTTAAATAATATAAAGTTATGTTTCGTAAAATGTGTGGAATATGCCTAAGAAGGCATAAACAAAATTTTTATTATTTAATATCAAATTTCCATAATATATTATAATACAAGCTGTTTTTATTTATTTTAGGATTCCTTACGGAAAAGGTATGTAGTCACTCAACTGTATCTCATAAACCGTGATAGCTAGAAAGCTGAAATTTTTAAATTATGTACTTCTGTTGCCTCATTAAAAACAGTTAATAAAAATAAAATAGTGAAATATTTCAACACAGGGACACACACAATCATGAAATAGATACGGAACTCTCGGTGCGCAAGTACAACTCGCACTTGACCGGTTTTTTTCACACCACTCATACAGTACGCAGTTTTGAATTACTGTTACATATAAATTCATTAATTACTAACAACGATGTTGTTATTTATATATATTTTAAAAATAAAAAATCAGCAATTAATAGAAGAGAAGAATTTCTAGAATGGAACTTAATTTTTTTTTAATTTAAATATTATAAGTAGATATTTCGACGTATGCATCATAGAAAATAACTTTATCCAGTAATAGTCATTTAAGAGAGTTAACTTGCACTTTGCAAAGTGCAAGTGCACTTTCACATATTAACTTTTAGAAGGGTAGGTAGAGACAATTTGGTTAAGATAAGTATAGAATTATGTTTCAATACCTAAATTAAACAAATGTATGGTTATATTCATATATCAGTGTAAATATACGGAAATCAGTGTTAAGACACTCCATTCCCCGGTTATTGGATTTAACACCGCATTTGTTTTCTACAGCGAGTTTATGCAAATGATTTAAATATGATTCCACCAAGTGGAGATAAATCTTGTGCTTATACTATAACACCACTACCCTACAATGGATTCAATAAGAAATGATTTTACCCCTAAATGCATATGTAGTATGTATAATTTTAGCAATTAATTACTTTTACGCAAAAGCGGCGTTCCCCCAATCAACGCGCTTCGTGAGTGTGGAGTGTCTTGACACTAGGGTTTCACGGTTCCTGCAGTTCCCTTTGTTATGCCCGGGATAAAGAGTAAAGCCAAACTAAATAAATCTATACAATATTTTCAATATAAAAGTATTGTATAAATATTCGTATAAAAGCAATTACTAAATTAACATAGTATAAACTAAATGCTCATCTGCAATTATTTTATACTATTATTGTTTTTTTCTTTTAGCTTCATGCTTTATCCCGCATATTGCAGGATAGGCAGAGGGGACTGCAGTAACTATATGAACATAGTGTTAAGACACTCCGTTGCTTAGTCCCTGCTTTCTTTGTCTCCGCTTTCCGCCTTTTTCGAGGCATTGCTTGTTGAGTGGCGGAACTCAACGCCGCGCTTCGCCTATACTAAAGATATATATATATATATATATATACATATATATATATATATATATATATATATATATATATATATACATATATATATATATATATATATATATATATATATATATATATATATATATATATATATATATATATATATATATATATATATATATATATATATATATATATATATATATATATATGTATCTTTAGTATATTATATATAATATTATTTTACAGAACATATTATTATAAATATATAGCCTCACTATTTAACTACTTTAAAAGAAAGTTTAAACATTAAGAAAAAAATGTTAATTGTACAGTAACATCAAACATTTAATTGAGATAAGGCAACATCCGTCCGCGTATTTGCATTGTTCTGTTCATCTCATATCCACACACTGTGGCAAAGTAATCCAACCACTTTTTGTGTAACTGATAACTAACAGGTGCCTTGTTTTCATTTATCTGTTGGTTTTGATAAGAAATTAAAACGATTGTAAAGGGTTTAATTAAATATAAGCCCACTTTATTGTTTAATTAAGTTTTTTTGTTGAAGAATTGTGTTTAGTTTGTGTGTTCATTTTTTTGTATAATATTAGAAGTATATCTTCACACTTTATACTGCACATGGCAGGGTAGGCAGAGGAACATAAGAACCTAGTGTTAAAACACTCTGTCACTTAGTCCTTGCTTTCTCCGTCCCTCCTTTTTCGAGGCATTGCGTGTTGAGTAGTGGAATTTAACGCAGAGCTTTGCATAGTTTCCAAAGCGAAGAAAATGTTTAAAATATTTAAAAATTTGTTTAGTAAGAATATATATTTTTGTTTTGCTCGACAATTTAGTAAATATACGGTAGTTTTTGTCCACCAACAATTCAGGCTCTATCGATGAAGCAGAAACTGATTTAAATCTTGACTCTTTATTGTATAGTTTTAAATGTTTATTGTAATTTCAGCTTCATACAGAGTTGATATTAAAGTAATAGTAATAGAATTAAAATATTCCTCCAACTGGGAATATAACCCACAACTACCGTACTAACATTCAAACATTTGACAACTGAAGCGACAATGAAATATGCTATACAAATAACATTATTGTTTTGTAATAAAGTAGTTATTAAATGATTAGCAAAATTATTATATTTAAAATTTAAAATATTACGAAACTTTAAACTTTTAAGTTCAAATAAATGAATATTAATAACAAAAAAATTAATAACAAGAAGGGGATTCCTTATATATATATATATATATATATATATATATATATATATATATATATATATATATATATATATATATATATATATATATATATATATATATATATATATATATATATATATATATATATATATATATATATATATATATATATATATATATATATATATATATATATATATATATATATAAATATATATATATATATATATATATATATATATATATATATATATATATATATATATATATATATATATATATATACATATATATATATATATATATATATATATATATATATATATATATATATATATATATATATATATATATATATATATATATATATATATATATATATATATATATATATATATATATAAACATTATTTATTAAATTCGTAACTCGCATAAAATGACAGACTACCCCAAACTACCCTGTATTCTCCGATTTACCCGCGAAATTGAATAGAGTGTTAGAATTCTACTTATATTAAAATGGAGAAAAAATAGCTCATTCATCTGAGTGACAATTGATACATATATAAATGCATGACTAAATATGATATTAAGATCTCATCTAGTACAAAAATTTCCAACTAGAAATTGACAGGTATAGTGCGTGCACTCCACTGTCTCTAAAATGATTATTATTATTAAATTTATTTCTTCTGTTTTGATTTACATTACTTATGGGGCACACAAATTACATTTTACTAAAAAAAAGAGAGAAAAAGTTACTCAATAGAAGTAACCGTGGCATGGAATGGGAAAAAAGAAATAAAATAAGATATGGCTATAAGGCCATTCCCAATAATTTAAGCATATTCATGTTTAAAAGTAGACACTACTAAGATATTTACAAATAAAAAAAGAATTGTTTTATTTTGTCAAGTATTGTAAAATTATATGAAAGTTAGTTAGTTAGTTAAGCTTTGCCAATTTATTGCAAAGCTCATTCTTAGAGCTATTGTAAAATAAAATCAATTTTGTTAAACGGACGGAGAAAGCAGGGACTAAAGTACGGAGTGTCTTAACACTATGTTTGTATGGTTCCTGCAATTCCCTCTGCCTACCCTGCCATGCACAGGACATATGCCCTGTACAGGATAAATCAATCGTAAATCTAAATTTTGTTAAAGATTAATTAATAGGCACCAAAAAATTGCGTTAAGGGTAGTGACCTCCGTTATTATAGTGGGTTGGGGTTATGGGATTAATAATTGTATGATTATTTTAAATAACATTGAAAATAAGTTAGGTATGTTTCATACAAGTTAATATATCAAAATTTCAGTAAACGCGTCAAATTTCTTTCGCTTGATCCCACATGTTGAAGGGTAGGCAGTGGGAACAGCAGAAACCATATGAACCTAGTGTTAAGAAACTCCGTTGCTTAGTTCCTGCTTTCTTCTTTCTTTCTTTCATTTATTACTTTTCAATGTTAATTATATTATCCAATTTATAGCACGCAATTTTGTTTGAGATTATGAAACGCTAAATCTCGTATTGTACCGTTTTTTTTTAAATTTTGTCATCTCTCAGAACTCTCCTACAACGGGCTGGGTTAGATATGCAAACGAAATCAGATTAAACATTTCACTCATTTAGTGGAAGAAGAATTTTAACCATTGATATATAATTAAATAAAAAATAAAGTCAACTTACAAAAACATTTTATTATTTACAAATCAAGTATTTGTGGGTTATAACGCTATAATTGAAATTGTGTGACAATGGCTTATCGTGGTAAGTAAAAATAAATTATTATATAGTTTTAAATAGAAAACATAGTGTCTCAACACTAGTTTCTTTCTGCCCCATCATAAAAAGTTACATAATATATAAAAATTGTTCTTAGTCATACTTTAAAATAAAACTTTTTCAAACTCATATGACTTAGACTTATATATAAACTAACCTTAATCGCTTCGCCTCATCAATGAAAGGTCTCTTTTCCATCTCCGTAAGTAGCTTCCACTCTGCGCCAAGACGTTTAGATATTTCTGAGTTGTGCATTTTCGGGTTATCTTGTGCCATTTTCCGCCTCTGTCCCCTAGACCACACCATAAAAGCGTTCATGGGCCTCTTAATATGATCAGATGGCTGTTTTCCCAGTGACATATTTAAATATATAGATAATTAAAATTTAAATTAAAATTAACTTTTTAAATTATTTTAGAATTTTATCACTCAAATTTAACATTGTTTCTATTTATAAAAATGCTTAGTAATCAATTTCTAATTAAAATAATAATTCAACACTGTATCTTTATAAATAATTAATAAAATAATGTATTATAAATAATAATAGAATTAATTTTATGACAAAATCCAAAAGTCGTATTCACGCGCGCAAGTGAAAAGCTCGCGAAAGCTCGATGCGGCGGTTTTCTTGACAGTGTCATGTTAACGCTTAGACCGTGCTCTCTCCCCTTCCTCCCCGTCCACCCCCCTCACTTTGGTAGCAGCCAATCAGGAGTGAGCATGGGCGGACGCTGGGCCCTGATTGGTCGAGAAAACGTCTCGCTTAGTAAACGTCTCGCTTACTACAACAGGTGTTGCGTGGTCTTGTTAGCATGTTTATTAGAGAGATTAAATTTCTTTTTTAAACCGCATCCTTTGATTGAAGTAAGAGTAATTCGAGTTAGATTTTTATAGATTATTTCGGTGTTTGGATTATAAAGTACGTATGTTCATAATAATTTACACGTTAACATATTATATTTTAATTATTACATAACATTACACACAAGAATTATATTAAAATGGGAATATTTAAAATTTTTTATTATGAACTACGATATATATATATATATATATATATATATATATATATATATATATATATATATATATATATATATATATATATATATATATATATATATATATATATAGAGGAAAGTCACCAAATATGGAATACCATTTTGTTTCTGGGATATATAAAAAAAATTTTACATAGATTTGGTTAGTTAAATGTTTTTACTGACCAGGCATACATTTGTGAGAAGTAATTAACAGTCTTTAATCAAATATATTAATTAACAAATTAAAATCTAACACAAAAACAAAATCACAAATGAGTAACCAAATATGGAATAGGACCCCAAATATGGAATATAAGTATAAATCAACATAACAATAACAAAATGGTCATTAATATCTAATATCTTGTGATAAATGAAAAACGTAATACAATTACTTGCAAAAGTTACAGATCCAAGTATCAAACTTTGGATCAGCACAATCATAATGTACCCAGAGCCTACACATCAAGCTTTTAATCCAGCTTTCTCCACTTTTATGGGAAAAAGTCTTGAACAGAAAATACATTCTGCATCAGAAGTCAGGAGTGGACATGTGGTCCATCAACTCATCATGTTCACTATCTTCATTAAACTGGATAGCGCCTAGTTCCTCAAAGTCTTGTTCTTCACTATCATCCATATTCTAGTTCGGAGCCCAAGATAGTTTTTCTTCCTAATGTAGTATCCGCTGCTACTTCTGGAGATTGTTCATCTTTTTGGCAGAGATGTAATAAAGTTCTCCTAAGCACTTGAAAATACTGTGCCGCTTTCAAATACCCTATTTTCTTTTCCCGGACGAATATTGTAGCTTGTGTCAATTTTTCTTCACTCCAGGTTTTTCATTTGGTTGATTGTGAAGTGGACATTCTAAAAACAGTCATTCCATATATTGTATAAAGAAATAATATCAATTATCTATCATATAAAATATTAAAATCGAATTATGGACTATTCCATAATTAGACACCGACGACTGTCCATATTTGGATTTTTATACTATTTCAAACTCTTCTAAATATTTTGTCAAGTCACAACATTTTTGTGACAAAAGATCACAAAATGGTGAAATAAACCTTATATCGATACACTAAATATATTTTGACACTTATATATACAAACATAATAGTTGGTAATACTTATTTATTACTTACTTTTAAAATTTATTGCACATAACAAATCAAAACACACTTACCATACGTGAAACATTCGCGCAACTGTTTCGATGGTGTGAATGTGATAGTAAGTAGACTAAATGGAAAAAATATATGGTCGAGTGTTGCGTTTCATACTTATAGTCTTAGAGAAATTAAGGAATTCCATATTAGGATACTATTCCATATTTGGTGACTTTCCTCTACTGCGGAAAGTAGAGAACAAAGAGTCTTAACTTTCCCTTTACGCTAGGTTCCCTTTCTTCCTGTGGGATAAAATATGAGAGATTTTTTCATACTCGGAAATCGAATCTACAACATTTAGTCACACTACAATAAATTACATGTTACTCTACAATAAATTATATAAAATCAACGATCCATAGAAATTATTTAGATTTCTACTATCAATTAAATTAAACATATCCTCACACAGTCGTAAGGTATTGTGAACAAAGTAAGGCAATCAGCGCAGAATAGCTGCGGTTTGAAATATGAATATGAATTAGTCATGTCTAAAGGCTTCAAACAATCATCCCTTAGTTACTAATGGACAGTCCATTCAGGGATGAAAGGGACAGTTTTAGTTTATTCCCATGTATATATGTAGTTGGGAATACCTAATTAGTTACAATTTATTTTCTGAGGCAATTATGAGGCAGCATCTGATTGTATCTGTATATGTATAGAAATGGTTGTGGGTTCAACCCCTATCGGGTATAATTATTTATTTTTACTAAGCCGCTCTAGTAATTTTCTGCCATTACCACGCAATATCTATAAATCAAGAGGACGGCATGTTTGCCAATACTAGATTTTCTCGGCCTTGCTTGTTATTATAATATGCACTAAATTGAAATAAAATTTATTTATTAGAAATTATATTAGAAAATACTCTGAATTATGAGTGTTCGCATCAAATTAGAATTTTTTTTTTTAGCTTCACGCTTTATCCCGCACATGGCAGGGTAGGCAGAGGGAACTGCAGGAACCATAAGAACTTAGTGTTAAGACACTCCG
This sequence comes from Dione vanillae, assembly GCA_037178615.1. Classification (NCBI taxonomy): domain Eukaryota; kingdom Metazoa; phylum Arthropoda; class Insecta; order Lepidoptera; family Nymphalidae; genus Dione; species Dione vanillae. The sequence goes on from JAZFAU010000020.1 coordinate 541,211, forward strand.
TTACTTAATCCTTGCTTACTCCGTCCCCACTTTCCGCCGTTTTCGAGGCATTGCGTGTTGAGTGGCGGAACTCAACGCCGCGCTTTGCCTTAGATGCCAGAGCGAAGAAAATGGAAATAGAAAAATCCATCTTCTCCGACTGGGGATCGAACCCAGTAACCGTCGCGTTACAGGCAGACGTTGCGCCTCTGCGCCACGACGGTCCTCGAGAAAAAATATATTATATTTAAAAAAAAAACAAAAACTTTGAGTCTGCTTAGAAAATTTATATAGAGTGATATATCAATAAGACCTCTATGGTTATACAAAGAGTATACTAGTTATTATTTAAACTAATATACTCAAAACTTATACAAGATCTTACTAAATAAATATTTAGGAACTTATTATGTGAAGCTTAATGCATTTGATTAACGTGAAGCTTTGATTTATTTTTCATTTGTTTTTTTTTTAGCTTCACGCTTTATCCCGCACATGGCAGGGTAGGCAGGAACCATACGAACCTAGTGTTAAGACCCTCCGTTACTTAGACCCTGCTTACTCCGTCCCCACTTTCCTTTCCGTTTTCGAGGCATTGCGTGTTGAGTGGTACCGTCATACAATAAACATTTATTTTTAATAATTAAATTGTAATTTTAACCCAAACGAACCTGATCTAAATTTATTAAAGTTTATCTATAATTATAGGTAATTTAAGTAGATGGAATATCTATAAAAAAATAATGATTGAGACTAGTTTATATTGGCTTTGGTGTGACTATATTTTTTGTACTCTAATCATCACATTCATATAAAAGCAAATAAAACATAAAGCTAAAGTAAATACACATATAAAAGAATTTGAACGCAGTAAAATTTGATCTCGCGTCTTTTGAAAGTATTCCGAGCACTCTAACCACTAAACCATGCGTTCTATGTATTCATACGTATCTAACCAGGCTGTGTCGATTTTTTTTTGTTTTTTTACAATATATAATTGTTACAAATTTTCTATAATTTTTTTTAAAATTTTAATATTCATCAAAGATTTAAGCACAAAACTGTCTTATCCCTTCTCAGTCTCTACACTCTATTTCTATATTTTAGCTCAGTTGAGTGACTCATTGCTGCACTTTGCTCTATCATATATATATATATATATATATATATATATATATATATATATATATATATATATATATATATAGAGGAAAGTCACCAAATATGGAATACCATTTTGTTTCTGGGATATATAAAAAAAACTATCTATAAATTTGATTAGTTTAATGTTTTTACTGACCAGGCATACATTTGTAAGAAGTAATTAACAGTCTTTAATCAAAAATATTAATTATCAAATTAAAATCTAACACAAAAGACAAAATCACAAATGAGTAACCAAATATGGAATAGGACCCCAAATATGGAATATAAGTATAAATCAACATAACAATAACAAAATGGTCATTAATATCTAATATCTTGTGATAAATGAAAAAATAATACAATTACTTGCAAAAGTTACAGATCCAAGTATCAAACTTTGGATCAGCACAATCACATAATGTACCCAGAGCCTACACATCAAGCTCTTAATCCAGCTTTCTCCACTTTTATGGAAAAAAGTCTTGAACAGAAAATACATTCTGCATCAGAAGTCAGGAGTGGACATGTGGTCCATCAACTCATCATGTTCACTATCTTCATTAAACTGGATAGCGCCTAGTTCCTCAAAGTCTTGTTCTTCACTATCATCCATATTCTAGATCGGAGCCCAAGATAGTTTTTCTTCCTAATGTAGTAGCCGCTGCTACTTCTGGAGACTGTTCATCTTTTTGGCAGAGATGTAATAAAGTTCTTCTGGGCACTTGAAAATACTGTGCCGCTTTCAAATACCCCATTTTCTTTTCCCGGACGAATTTTGTAGCTTGTGTCATTTTTTCTTCACTCCAGGTTTTTCGTTTGGTTGATTGTGAAGTGGACATTCTAAAAACAGTCATTCCATATATTGTATAAAGAAATAATATCAATTATCTATCATATAAAATATTAAAATCGAATTATGGACTATTCCATAATTAGACACCGACGACTGTCCATATTTGGATTTTTATACTATTTCAAACTCTTCTAAATATTTTGTCAAGTCACAACATTTTTGTGACAAAAGATCACAAAATGGTGAAATAAACCTTATATCGATACACTAAATATATTTTGACACTTATATATACAAACATAATAGTTGGTAATACTTATTTATTACTTACTTTTAAAATTTATTGCACATAACAAATCAAAACACACTTACCATACGTGAAACATTCGCGCAACTGTTTCGATGGTGTGAATGTGATAGTAAGTAGACTAAATGGAAAAAATATATGGTCGAGTGTTGCGTTTCATACTTATAGTCTTAGAGAAATTAAGGAATTCCATATTAGGATACTATTCCATATTTGGTGACTTTCCTCTATATATATATATATATATATATATATATATATATATATATATATATATATATATATATATATATATATATATATATATATATATATATATATATATATATATATATATATATATATATATATATATATATATATATATATATATATATATATATATATATATATATATATATATATATATATATATATATATATATATATATATATATATATATATATATGTGTATGTAGAAGCAGTACCATAGCGTTTACAGTTCGATAGCGATTATATTTAATTAATTAAGCTATTTCTTTTTAAAATTTATACAAACTATTTTTATCTATCTATTTCTGTGGTTTCTTCACAATAGTTAAACAATTTAAATTATCAAGTAATTTAGTTCTTAAGTATGCGTATTCTAACATAATACTTATTACAAACAGATTGATTGGCTGTTATAGCTATAGTTAACGTAAAACAATTCGTCTTGTCCGTTCCAGCGTATTCTGCCACAATATCGCGTTATGTGGCATTTTGCCGCTCTGTTGCCTTGCCGCAAGCGTTTTAAGCTCCAAACCGTCATACAATACACAGTTGTGCAATCCAGAAAGTACTTTATTTTAAGAGATTAGAGTGGATTTTAAAGTAACTTTTACTTTGATATAAGGCATTTTGATATAAACTCTTAATATATTGTCTATTATAAAGACATATTGAATGTTACTTTATATTTATTTATGTATGCGTATAATTTAGATATATTTTTTAAATGTAATAATTTTAAATAATTTGGCTACTGGCCAAATGCCAGTGTTCACTGGTAGTGTGACAGGGTTCGATTTCCACTCGAAATAATGAATTTACATTTCCCACTCTAGTATCTACTTATTGATTAAACGTATTAAAAGCGATCAGTACTGGAGTGGGAAAATGTACATATTTTAATTTACAGTAGAAAGCGGGGTATCTTAACACTAAGTGCCTTGCATACTTTATTTTATAAATGATTCAGACTGAAACAAAAAAAAAACTTAATTCATATTACATTTATTATGTCATATGTCAAATTATATATTTTCAATTTAATAAAAAGTCCCATAAAGGAAAATTAAGCTGTATTTTTCATATTATTTGCGCCAAACCGAGTCCATATGTTTATTTAAATAAATTAAGTACTTATACTTACTTTGGTTTTAGCTCTATGACACTATGGACTATTTCGTATTCATTCCAGCTTGAGACTTCGACGCGATCTTAAGAAAAATGTTGACCGACGGATAAACAGACATGTAGACGTATATAGCTTTTTGACGTGACAACGTCTTAAATTAGGTTGTGCGGCTCGGAGTCAAATATGAAAATGGTAACGTAACGATGTGTCAACTGTCACCGAACTATGATCGGTCCGCCGCGCGTATCACTTGACACATGTACAATGTTTTAGTAAACAAAATATATTTTCTATAGTTAAAATTTGTGCAATTTATACTATAATTATTATTCATATCAATAAATATTCTACCGAGACAAAGACGTTGTCACGTAAAATTTTCGCCCGTAAAACCCACTTTACAGGCAACCATTTTTTTTACATACGGGACCCTAAAACGAGGAAACGTGTTAAGAACCTTCGTGATTCACTTTTGCCTAATTACATGTTGCAGAATAAATACTGCACATTACATACAAAGTAAAGTAATTCATCGCTCTGAACGGGAATCGAACCCGCAACCGTCGTGATTACAGTCAGACACTCTGCAACTGCGTCATGATACCATATTTTTATATCTTTGTATATTATGAATCCCTAAAAATAAAAAATATATTTATAAAATATCGATATAAAAGTTACGTGTTGCCATATAAAAAAATATATTGAACTTTTTAAACTATTTTTAAGTGAAACGGCGATACTGGAACGCAATTGGTGTTTTCAGGGTGTCACGGCTGACAGGCTAACATTGTTACACAAACTACGTTACTAGCGTGGTCGTAGTATTATTATTTTTGATTGAAAACCTAAAGTTATTTTATATTTGAAATAAATAGTGATAAATGATTCTTGTTAGTGTCTACGCTATACGTAAATTAGCAAAACGATATTTAATTTCATTGGGTGGTACATTTTAAAGTTTATCTGAACTTCTATAGGATAAGGAGAGTTAGAGAAGGTCCTATATTACAATGATACAGGTTTAACTTACTGATTACATCAAATTTGTCTATTAGTGAAGGCCAGAGGTAACACTTAAATTTGAAATTACAAACAAGCCATCTATATTTTACACATATATATATATATATATATATATATATATATATATATATATATATATATATATATATATATATATATATATATATATATATATATATATATATATATATATATATATATATATATATATATATATATATATATATATATATATATATATATATATATATATATATATGTTATTAAATAAATTCATTTTACTCTATCCTCTTCATTATTCTATGTTAGAATTACAACCGACGCTTGGGATAACCTGACTCTTATATGATCAATATGAAGTTCTCGTTCGTCCAAAAATGGCTCTGATACAAAATTACGATTTGACAAGTCAATTTTTTTAAAGTTTTAGCTTAAAAATAAGGATAGTACCTATATTTTATCCTGTCTTATTTATTTTTGAATTTAAGTGCTTAAAAATTAGCCTAGTTTTTTTTCGTAGCCATAACGAATGCATAACTAATATAAAGTTTTTAAATTGACAGATATATGAGTTTCCATTCTTAATACACTATAGACACTTGGAACGGAACTCAAGTATAAAAGTGCTACGCCGTAGCATCCATACGTAGCTGTTTGCTTGAAATGTAACATTAAAATCTCGTCAAAAATCACAGACTACTACGGATTTAAATTACGTCTTTTTATTTGATTTTTTTACATTGGGTAAATTACAGGTTGTAAAGTTATATTTGATAGGATTTGAAATTAATTTAAATTAAAGTACACAAATTATGCTGTATAATTTGTAAATAAAATAGAATGTGTAAATTGAGCTGTTTAAAGTATGGTTTGAATCTGCACTTCTAGGTTCTATATGAAGGTTCTTACGCTGCAGTTACTTAATTTTATTGTTAGATTTTCTTTGGGGAATTTTTAATAAATTTCTCTTAGTCAAATTTATTCCTAAACATGATACTTTGGCAAGAATTACCGCTATTCATATAAAGTTAAAAACCTGTGCCTAAACAGTTCAAGCGGTCTAACCTCTAAGCGACTTCTTCAGAACGCCGTGTCGATGTTCTAATACTTACGAAGCTTTAAGCTTAAACACTTAAGCTTTTGTTATTCTACTTCCCATTAAAATTACCGTTACCCATTCATTTGTCAAAAGAGAATGCTATTTTATTGAATATCAATCATTTTTTTTTTTTAGCTTCACGCTTTATCCCGCACATGGCAGGGTAGGCAGAGGGAACTGCAGGAACCATATGAACCTAGTGTTAAGACACTCCGTTACTTAGTCCCTGCTTACTCCGTCCCCACTTTCCGCCGTTTTTTCGAGGCATTGCGTGTTGAGTGGCGGAACTCAACGCCGCGCTTTGCCTTAGTTGCCAGAGCGAAGAAAATGGAAATAGAAAAATCCATCTTCCCCGACTGGGGATCGAACCCAGTAACCGTCGCGTTAGCCGCGTTACAGGCAGACGTTGCGCCTCTGCGCCACGACGGTCGTTCATTCATACTTAATATAAATAAATACTTAAAGAGAGCAAATAAAATATATACAAGAGGACCTTCGTGGCGCAGAGGCATAGCGTCTGCCTGAAGATGGATTTTTCTATTTTCATTTTTTGCGCACCGGCAACTAGGCAAAGCGTGGCGTTGAGTTCCGTCACTCAACACGTACACCTTGAAAAAGGTGAAAAGCAGGGAACGGAGTGTCTTAACACTAGGTTCCTATGCTTCCTGCGGTTCTCTCTGCCCAGCATAAAACATACTGATGTACATACATTTTATGTTTTCTTAAGTACTTCTATCCACAATCAATGCTTTAAAATATTTATAAAAATAAGCTTACTTAGTTCAAATTCAAAATACGTAGACTTAAAATCCCGTCTAGGATATATATACATATATGGGAAATTTGCTTTCTTTGTATATTATAAGTGAATAAGAAAGCAGAAAAGCTCGTACAAAGCGGGCGTCTTGTATTGAACGGAGGATATAAAAATATCACATCAATAGACACATAAAGGAGTCGAAAATGCTGTTACACATGATATGCAGCTATGAGGATATATCTTAAGATAAAATTAACATAATTTTGGTATTTGTTAGATGACACTATATTAAAAATGAATATTTATAATGCTCAGTCGTACTTAGTTCAAATTCATAATAGAAATTTTTTATGAAATACTATTTTTTTATGTGAAAAAGGACACTACAAAAAGGAAATTATTATGCTATAGGGCCTTTATCATAATTTTACATAATGAAAGTATTCTTCTTGTTTCATTCTGTGTACAGTAGTGTTCCGATACTCGGCTCTCTGCTTTCCATATTTCGAGGAAATGCATGTTGAGTGGCGTAACTCAACGCCGTAACTTGCTCTCGTCATAGAGTCTTGTTATGATCATTAACTTAGAAATATTCAATTATAATCAAGTTCAATTTTCAATATTATTAACTATAGATCTTTCTTAAAAAAATCTTCGGACAGCTTTTACAGTAAAGCGTCGTGTAAAATATGACACGAGCGTTATTATCGGCGCGAGGGCGACATTTCATTCTATTCTATTTTGCATTTGTATTTATTTGTTTGTTATTATTATACGATACAGAAGACTTTTTTTATTATATTTTTTTAAACTTTTTCACGCGTATGGTATTTATAAGGAAGAAAGAGAGAAGCTCCTTTTCTCCGCTTTCCTTCCTAATATATTAAATAAATAAACGCAATGCCTCGAAAAAGGCGGAAAGCGGGGACGGAGAAAGCAGGGACTAAGCAACGGAGTGTTTTACTAGGTTCCTATCATTCCTGCAGTTCCCTGTACCTACCCTGCCATGTACAGGATAAAGCGTGAAGCTAAAAAGAAAAAAAAAATAAAAATAATTCAATCAGATGGATATCGAACCCGAACTATCTTTACACTCAGACGTTATTCCGCAGCGTCAAGATGTCTCTAAATCTATTAAAAAAATTATACATAAGTATTTTTTATGAAACTGTTATAATGAACATATCTAATAAGTAAAAATAACTCATGTTTCGTCTTAAACGTTGTCCAATAAGCTACGTTAGATAGATAGAGAATAATCGTACTTACAAGGGCGAGAGGGAAGGTCACTCACTGTTTTTAACAGGGGTGAATATTAAGTGTTTTTATTTAAATTTATTGTTATTAAAACAACAAATTGTTTATAACTAAGCAAATTTCGATTAAAACACGTAGCTTTATGTGCACAGTGCTTATATCCGGGAAGTTTTAGTGTCTAGACACTCCGTTTTCCACTTCCTGTCGCTTCTTGCATTACTATAAAAAAGATTAGAGACATAGAGACCAAATGATTGTACAAAAGTTCCCACTTGGAGACTTGTGTTTACTGCCCCATTGTGCTTGACAGCTACGGGGTTGACAGTCATATAACCATCAAGGTGTTTCACGATTAAAACAATCCTGCCACACCTTAAGCTATTATATAACGGCGTCAGTTAAAAATTCTATTCATATTTTTTTGGGCAAATTTAAAAAACTGGTAAGTTTTTTGATATAGTTGCTAGAGCCTAATGACATTAAAGTAATCAGTAGTAGAGGAATCTACTTCAATACAGTAGTAGTATCGAAAAATATTCTTTGAAAATTATAATTATAATACGATTTTAGTCCAAAAGCTTTAAGATTTTCCAGCAATCGAAATCAAAACTAAACTGAAATAAATGCTTGTGAAATTATTCACTCTCGTAAAGTTGCAGTAACACGGGTGTTTGTAAATCACCGCCGACATAAAGGGGGTATTTAAGCCGCCATATTTATGAAAATAAGATCCTATAAAGCTATAATGTGAAATACAAAAAGCGCGCTTCTGTCGTCGGAGGAAAATGCTTGTTTAAGCGTTACGATACGATTTTTGGAAATTTACTTTATTTTTTGTATAATTATAATATTGTAGTCAAAGTCAAAGTCAAACAATTTTATTCAAAATAAGAAGTACAAGCTTCATTTTTGAACGTCAAATAATTAATATAATTTACCACCGGTTCGCTAAAGTTAATGCCTCAGACCTGAGAAGAACCGGCGTAAGAAACTCAGCGGGACTTAATCTGTTTATATTTTTTATTTTTTTTAGTTTTATAGATATTTACAATTTCACAATTCTTATTATTGACAACGATACTTTTGAACTAGACAGTAATTTGCTGCGTTTAATAACATGGTTGACGCGTTGGCTTATTATAGATTGGCAAGCTGAAATCATGGGTACGATTTATACTCAAAATTGTACATTTGTTTGTTGTTACGTTTTTTACATATTGTAGGGTACGCAGAGGGAACAGCTCATCCATCTCCGCTTTCCGCCTTTTTCGACACATTTCGTGTTGAGTAGCGGAACTCAACGCCGCCCTTTTCCTAGTTTCCAGAGCTGAGAAAATAGAAATAGAAAAATCCATCTTCTCCGTGTGGGAATCGAACCCCCAAACCGTCGCGTCGTTACATATTCGTAAAGATTGTTTAACTAATATGTACCTATATTACTCAAGGCAGACTTACTAGGATACGGCACTCAAAGAGTGACTTTGTGTTTTTTTTTATTGTCTCTCCGTTTATCAAAACCATTTTGCTTAAAAACAACATAATACATTGAAATATCCAGTCCTATGGTTACGTTAACCTAGAACTATGAAGTTAGGCAACGAAACGAAGCTTACATTGGATAGATAGAGAAAAAATCTTAATAAGCATGATACTAAAAGGTTAGGAGCAGGTTTGAAGGCCCGTCGTAGTCATTACCAGCAAATCGGCCAAGCTGCAGCTACATGATAGTGTCTCGCATGCGATCGTAGCAATATCGCGACACACCAACAGCTGCACATACTATAGCGAGGGCAAAGACGATGTAGTCTACAACTTGAAGATGGCCATGGCCCATGAAAGACAGGAACTAGCGGTCACAATTTCCATTATAGCGGACATGCCCCAATATTTAAGATATAAGTCATATAAAAGCTTATTTTTTGTCATTATTGTGTGACCCCACCATCAAGTGACCCTAGTTTACTATATAATTTAATTTTATTTATAACACCAAAAATGAAATGTATAAACTTATGTAATTCGCTTATCAGCCATAGCCTTAGTTCTAAGTTATATTAAATATAAAAAAATGTAAATATAGATGTTCATTATGATAAAATTAATTCTATATATTATGTATTAATATCAATATAATTAATATTTATGATAAGGACATATAGTATAAGTACATAGTAAATCATTTTTAAATAAAAACAAAGATAATAATCTGTATTTCTATGTAATAAATCTGTGAAAATAAAAAAAAGTGTTTATTTGGCAATGGAAGTCGTAAAGTGTAAGCAAGGCATAAGCTGTAACTTATTGTTATTGCGGGTTTTAAGCCTCAGTTTTATGTTTTCAAATGGTCCGCCGTGAGGCTGTGCATCTATTTACGTTTATTGAGATTTATTACTGAATCATTGCCAAGAAAATACATTTGACAAGTTTTCTCAAAATGTTCAGTTCTGTATAGAGATTCTATTGTACCTAAGTATAGATAATGAGGCAGAGAAAAGAAAAGTAAGTCTCAATGCCATATTCTATCCCATCAGAGTTTATTTTCAGAAACTTGACCTACTTTTATTTAAAAGGCCTAAGTAAAGGCATTAGTAAAGTAAAGCAAATTTTAAAAATTATAATATTTTATAACGAAAACAAATAAATAGATATATTGTAAGGTATTTTTTTAAAATTTCAACAATAAAGTATTTAGCAAGCAATCAAATTTCGAATTTTAAATATATTTAATAAGTTACAAAAAATTAAGAAATTGAATTTTTATTTTATAAAATATGTTTTTACAAAGTTAAATTAATATAATAAATATATTAAAAATTATATGTTTGTATGATATTTTATGAATTATAAGTTTATAACATATTTTCTTTTATATTTATAATATATGCACATATTATAAAACAAATGATCGTTAAACAAAATTTATAATGATCTTACAAAGCGTATAGTGTTGCCATCTATGAAATGTTATACACAACTGAATATCAAGTATAGATGGCGCTACAAATAGCGTACAAAGAAGTGCTAAAATATTATGCTAGATGGCAGTATTATAAATGTTTCACTACTTACTACGTCTCTAAGTAGAGACGGGGGCTACCAAGAGATGTCGCCAGTAGTGTATATTTGAATATAAAATAATACATTATTATTATGATCTATCTGGATCGATTGAGTTTTCGTTTTAATCTGGATTTGGGGATCTAATATATATATGTTATTACTATATATTTTTCTATAGGTTTTTACACATTTTTCCTTATGTTAGTACAAAACTTAATTAATATTAAAATTTATAAGCTTAATGAAGTAATTGGCTGTGGAAATATGATTCTAAGATAATTTTAAATATGTAGCTAAGGTGGCATTTACTATATGATTAAACTGTATAAAGAAAACTGTCTTTCTTGTCGTTGTTTCCGGCTGCATACAGTATAGGTAAGTATATTCATTTTTCGTTTCCACCCGATATTGAATGACTAAAGCCAATTTTTTACATACATATTACGTTGTAGAGGGGCATTCGAGACGACTTACCATCACTATATATATCTTCATTTATCATATATATCCTCTTTTAGATATATTTAGAAAATATCATTATGTCCTAGTTGAGTGGTACTTGGCTGAACTTAATTTTACTTCCGACATGATATGCACAACTTCTTTAATGTCTGGTTATGTGATAAATTTATCTATTTTGCTAAAGTTCTATAATAATAAACTCCAGAGCAACAAATTTAAATGAAATAATATTATTTACATCCAGTGCTGTCATAGCAAGTCTTTAGTGAAATACAAAGTATTATTTAATGCTGGTAATTTACAAATTATTACAATAACAAGTATAGTATATTGCCCCACACAAAACCGTCAGTTACTTGATACCAGATAAGCTATTTGTAACAACCAAGCCTACAGTACAACAATCGGTGATATATAGTCTATAGTGTAAAAAAGGAATTATAAACATTTTTTTACAAATTATTTGATATTTTATTACAAAAACATATATGAAAGAGTAAGATATATGAATAAATAAAAAAAACATATATCTAATAGGTTTTTTTTATATGAAAGTCACTTTGTACATATCTTAAACTTTGAATTATACTTAGTAAAAGTGGCTCTGATCGCAGGTACAGTGTGTTAAACCGGAACTATTCAAATATTATACTCGTAGGTATATTAGAACATTGAACTAAGCGAGCAAAAAGTTGACGCGTCAAAAATTGTTAGGCCCATAGCCTTCGTTCTAGTCATATTCCGCATTTCTCATTAAAAAAGTAAATCCTCCGAAATGTAAATTGTGGTCAAGGTGAAAGTGGTATGCGTTTGGCGCTCCGTTCTCTCTGACTACCCCTCTAAGGATAAAGCGTTAAGATATGTATGCATGTATGTATGTAAACTGTGTGAATTATCAATCACAACCATCTACTCCATTTCTGTATTAGTGGAATGAGTTCACAATGCTGGAGCACGTCAACAATTGTATCTTAGTTTCAAAATAAATTCTATTTTGGATAATTTTTCAATGATTACTGTCTTATTTTATGGAGTCTAAATTTTTGTATAAGTGTAGTGCACGTTTTACATAGTTTTTAGATTAATATTTGTTTTAAGGGAACGAAAAGAACCGACAAATAAATCTAAGCGAACTGTATAATAATAAAAAATTAAATCTATGTAAAGATCCTAAAAGGTTTATTATCTCTGGTCAATCGTCAATACAGCATTATGAGCGAAGATTAAGCCACACCTCACTACACCTTTATACTAGTTCATAATACAGTATACATCTAATCTACATTTCAATTGTGAAAACAACTATATATTTGTGCTTTGTATAAGATTTTCATAGATAACTGATAATAATTTATTTACGAAATGGCCATTTTGCTTTTTACTGAAATGCTGGTTTGCTATATTAAAGTGAAAATATTTCTAGTAGTACTTAATACGAAAAAGATTATAAGTTTAAGCTCTATTTTTTTATAACATGTTCTCTGATGGTACGAAGAGGCGCAGAGTTTGGCTAAACGCGACAGTTTGTGGATTTCAATTCAATTCTCACTCCTGGAAGAGTGAGTGAGTGAATGAGTGAGTGAGTTATTTCTTTTCCATTTTCTTCCCTCTACCTACTCTGCTACGAGCTGGTATAAAGCGTAAAGTTTATTCAATTCTTATATAAACATTATATTATATATAATATATATGATATAATGTAAATATGGTAATATTATTAACTTACAGACAAAAAGAAAATTGTCACTTTTCAGATATTAGACTAGAATAAAGAAGGAATCCTTTTGATTTATATTTTTTTTCACTTGAAAACCTGATAGCAAGCGATACCATTGTGTTTACCACTTCTGCAAGAAAGAGTGTAATATACTTATAATTAAAGGAGTATGGTTAGACCTCGAATAACCGAACCTACTTTTATATGCACAAAATAGTATTAAAAGGAAAGAAAGGAAATTTGTAGGTACTATTATTATGAAATCCATATACCTACGATATACTTAAGTCTTTATTTCTTTTACAACATAAAAATATAAATAAATGAAGAAATTCCCGACTAAATTGAGGACATATTGCTATTTCTCCGCAGTCATTGGGCAATTCGCCGGTCGTACAAGAATACAGCGGAGATTGTTTAACAGATCACTCGCGGGCGCGCCTCATACAAAACATACGGCAGTATCATTTGACAATTTGTGAGCAATCAATGCATTGTCGCCGCTCTTTATTCAACGTCAAATAATACATGGAAAATTGTCGTCACTATTGTGCGCTGACCATTGTTGGTCTAATGACAGCGTTCAGAGCCGTCGGCTTCGGAACCGGTCATCAGTACTAGCTCGGTCGCGGACTTGATAGCCTTTACGCGATCTCAATTGTTAGATAAATCGACCCATTTGTTGTAATCCACGCAATGTGCAATACAAGACTGTGATATATTAGTTTTGCAAAATCACGCTAAGTCATGATATATTTGTAAAGTAGTTGGGAAATCGTAATGGCATATCAACTGGACTCTTCACCACCCAAATTGTCTAAATTATCTAGAAATTCTAATCCTTATCACATCAAGCGACCTATGAACGCCTTTATGGTGTGGTCGCGGCTGCAAAGGAAGAAAATATCTATGATGAACCCAAAGTTACATAACTCGGAAATTTCTAAACGACTCGGCTTAGAGTGGAAGAGTTTAGATGAAACGGAGAAAAGACCATTTATAGACGAAGCAAAAAGATTAAGATTGAAACACATGCACGACTATCCAGACTATAAGTACCGTCCCCGTCGAAAGAATAGACTGGATACGTCTTATGGGAACCCAGCTTTATACACGACGAGGGAAACCTTCATAGAAATTGAGCCTCGAGTTGAACCTAATTACCAGATACCAGTAAACTATTCAGATCCTCAGTATATGTATAATAACGTGATAAGTTACTCAGTGCCAATAAGTCAGCCCCCTTTTATGTCGCCTATGAGGAGTAAGGAGGAGCCTCTGCCAAGTATTGATTTGAGACCATTGCCTTCGATTGAAAGTATATCTTCGCGCCCCTTTGCTGTAGTCAACCAGCAAATGATGGTGAAAGCGTACCCCAACTTACACTATGTGCCCGAAGATGTGGCCAGAATATCCTACCACTATCCGTTCAGTGTTCAGTAACATATGGGAATATATAGATGATATGTATGTATGTATGTACGTTTGTATGTAATATGTATTTAGGTTATGTTATATTAATAAAATAATACTTGTTATGTAGTTTCATAAGTATTGCATGAATAGATTAATAGAAAATTAAATTTAATATTTTGTTTAGTTATTTACAGTCTAATACCAAAGTTTATGTTATTAACTTAGCTTTTACGCATTTTATTTGTTAAATATATTTTTATATGAATACAATTAAATATTGATATTTATCTTCTACTTTTTTACATTCCTTTACACAGGAGGCTTCATTTTACATTTACGAATATCATTAGTATTGTAAGTTAAGTTTTAGGAATATATACTATGTGTTATTTAAAGGTCATCGTTGCGTAATGGGAAGCATCTGACTGTAACATAATAAGCATGTGTTTGATTTTCACTCTCCGGAACGATTATTTTAGATATTTTTTACAATTTTTTAAAGTAATCCACACTGAGGATAGAAAAAATACTAAAAGGAAACATAAATTCCCGTCGCGTTTAAATTTTTAGATGTTGTAAGCCAAAGTGCGTAGAGATCCTCTCAACTACCAATGTCCAGGTGGAAAGTGGAGAATAAGATAAATGGACAACTTGACATTGGCTCTTTACCTACTTAGGTAAAATATGCGGGATAAAGCGTGACGCACTCAAATAAAATGTGTGGTATAAAGCGTGAAGCTGTAATAAATGCTATTCGACGTTTATTTATTACGATACAATTTTATCTTGTATACAAAATATAACATTGTTACATACATTTTTATTTAGCTTCACGCTTTATCCCGCACATGGAAGGGTAGGCAGAGGGAATTGCAGGGACTGTGGGAACCTAGTGTTAAGACACTCCGTTACTTAGTCCCTGCTTTCTCCGTCCCCGCTTTCCGCCTTTTTTCGAGGCATTGCGTGTTGAGTGAAGAAATTGGAAATAGAAAAATCTCATCTTCTCCGATTGGGAATCGAACCCAGAAACCGTCGCGTTACAGGCAGATGTTGCGCCTCTGCGCAACGACGGTCCTCAATACATACATGTCTTTAAACAAATACACGAAAAAGGAATTTGCATATCGCTATATAAGGGCTGGTTTCACCACTTGTTGATAAAGTCCCAGATAGGAAATATGTGCCTTATATGCAGATATGCAACAAATTTTAGTTTCACAAGTCTCAGATGTAACTATCTAGCAGATAAAGACCTGTTTAATTGATTGGCCCTTATCTACCAAATAGTATCAACTTCCAGCTTACCATCTGAAACTATCGGTGACCGGTGAAATTAGCCATGAAAATTGTATCAATCAAAGTAATTACAACTCTTGTAAGTTAATCAAAAAGGACCCCCATCATTAAGTAGTGGACCAAAAATATTTTCCAGCTCGATTCTGTCACTTCCTTTCAGCATTAAAAGATCGTTCACGAATGATTTGCACAAGTACACGTCGGAAGCTGAAGGAATAATGTGCGTCAGATGACGAGACGATTTCGACCCGATGTGAATCTAAATTGATAATGCTCAAAGGATATCTGTTTGGATATTCGAATTTGAAAGTTTGCTTAAGCTTGTGTGAATGGTATAATTGATTGTTCTGTTCTTTTGTATTTGGGAATGACTGAATGTCATTTTTTTAAACTATTTTACAATTTTGGTTAGAAAAATAGTGTACCTATAATAAATTTATAACTTTAATACCTTTTGATATGTTTACAAACGTAACTTTTAATTAAGAAGATCTTAGATTTTAATTTTTTATTCTTCACGCTTTCTCTCTCGCTCGCACATAGTACGGTAGGCAGACGGAACCCTAAGAATTGTGGAAACCTAGTGTTAAGACACTCCGTTCCTTACTTAGAAGTTGATTGCAGAACATTGTTTTTAATGTTATTGTATCGCAATTTATCATAATGCTAAGAGAATAAAAAAAGTACATAAATAAGCCTAAGTTAAGTAAGATGATTTTTTGAACTAAATTACTATAAAATGTCTTTCTAATATCTAAAACAATACATTAAACGATTGAAATACCAAGAAACCTAAATAAACGTATAAATTACATCACATACTCATTTATATAGAATCTTGAAATTAATAACATAAAGTAGCACTCTCATATTAATTATTAAATACCCACCAGCCGTTAATATGAAAATGTTACAAATCAATTGACACGTGAATGAAAATCTGTAATTACCAAGATTGGATTTCGCATAAACGTGGCTTACAACGGACCCGTAAGCGTGAAATCTGACGAGCTTAATTAAATTGTCTCCCTCGAAATCCCCCTTCTTGTGTACAAAAAATCAAGTTTTGCTCTAAAAGCAATGATTCTAATTTGATTATTATAGCTATATTAAGTTGTTAATGTTATATTTTTAATTTCCCGTTATGTCAATGTATTTTAAAAAGTATTTTTTATTTAAATTTCAAACGGGAATCGAACCCACGATCGATTCGTGTATAGTCACACAATGTGGTGCAGCAAGAACGAGGTGGTTTTTGAGTAATGACTTAAGTTAAATTATTCTCTGCCAATTTCTCCGGAATAAAGTTATTTTGATAAATTATTGCATATTAAAAGAGCCATCTCTGTTATTTACTTAATATATACAAATATCTCTCCTTCGCTTACTTATTTGATACATTATATCTCTCCTTCGCTTTCCCTTTGTCTTGTCAGAGTTAACAAATGATTATATTTATTTCTTCCAGTGGTAATTGAACCCACGATCATCGTCCTTACAGCCAGATGAAGTAAAATGCACCGCGATTGCCTGAAACATCTTTAACTTAAAATGTATTTGGATATTACGTTAGCTGACGTAAGTTCAGGCCACTTATTTCTAAATTTAATTTTCTCTACATTTAAAAGCTCGTATATAAAGCTTTTTCTTAGAAGAGTCAAATATACAGTTTTATTTAATGTTCACTCACTCAACATACAGTGTCTCGAGTGTGGAAATTATTTAACAAAGTGTCTTGACGCTGAGTTTGCTCTCCTTGCCTTCACTGCTGTGTAGGATAAAGCACAATGTAAAAAAATAGGGATGACTAGAATAGTGTGCTTAAATTTAAATTATGTAAGCCTCCTAAGAAATTTTTTTTTTAGTAACTTCACGCTTTATCCCGCACATGGCAGGGTAGGCAGAGGGAACCGCAGGGACCGTGGGAACCTAGTGTTAAGACACTCCGTTACTTAGTCCCTGCTTTATCCGTCCCCACTTTTATGACGGTAAAAATATATTTTTCCAGCTTCACGCGTTATGCTTAGCTTGGTATGCATTTCATTAAAGTGCTAAATGCTGTGGTTCCTGCATATATCTTTCACATTTTCATACATCTGGGAAGTCCTCTTGCTGAAGTGACCTTCCTCTGTTATCTTCAACAGTGTATTATCGCTCTGTTATCTTTGTTTTTTAGAATCTAACGAAGTGTTTTTTTAATTCGTTACATGTTTTGTCATTTCATCTACTACCTTTATGGTCTCCATTTGAAAGTCATTGTGATTATGAAAACTGACGTCAGATATTTCATGTCCTCATTATTTTTCATATTTTCACATGATATCGAAAGTGCACCGGTTCTGTGACGGAATTTAACGTCGCACTTTGTTTTAAGTGATAATATTTTTTTTAACTTCACGTTTAATTCCGCACATGACATAGTAGGCAGAGGGAAATGCAGAAACCATTGTTCCTAGTGTTGAGACACTCCGCTTAAAAGTAATAAATGTATTTACTGAACTAGAAGTTGGTAATATCTGCAATCGTAATATCATAACTTCTTAACAGCTAGTCGCCAAAATAAATTAAAGAAGCCCTGTAACAGTCGATGTAATTACAAACGTGTCGAATAATTTCACTCTTTTGTACTTTAAGTGATTTCTATCGTCATTCAATGCGAAATTAACCTAAAGTAAACTTTTTTTTCAGCTTCACGCTTTATCCCGCACGCGGCAGAGTAGGCAGAGGGAACTGCAGGAACCATACGAACCTAGTGTTAAGACACTCCGTTGCTTAGTCTCTGCTTTCTTCGTCCCTGCTTTCCGCCTTTTTCGAGGCATTGCGTGTTGAGTGGCGGAACTCAATGACGCACTTTGCCTAGTTTCCAGAGCGAAGAAAATGGAAATAGAAAAACCCATCTTCCCCGAGTGGTAATCGAACCCACAAACCGTCGCGTTCACAAGCAGAGAGGCTTACGCCTCTGCGCCACGACGGTCCTAAAGTAAATAAACTCTAAATTGTTAAACACATTTTAAATCTGTTTTAGCTCAAAGCCTAGTTTAAATGGTAAAAGCTCTAATTTTTAGCTTTATTTGTTTATTTTAAAAAGTGCTAAAAAAATACTTTGGAATATTTTTCGCTAAAAAATTTTCGATACTTAAGTTTTTTAGCTCTATGCCTTACTCCTATATAGTAAAGAAGACAAAGGCGACATATATACATTTTTTTTTAGGGTAGTTTCAACATATTGTACGATAAGTACCGCCGCGCTTTCTTACAACAATCTTGTCAAAGTTAAATAAAAAAATATTCTTCATCTTACTTCATCATTTTCATCATCATCTTATCATCATGATACAGTAATCACGTTGATAGAAACTTAAGTGATAGGTAACAAGTGGGTATATTATAAAACTGCAGAGTAAAAATAATGGTACAATACTAGGGTATTGTATTTTTTTACAGCTCTCCACTTTATTTTGCATATTTGGGCTTTTGCAGAGAGATATGAATTTTTTTTGTCAAATTTCCCTCAAAAACTCTTAATACATACTTATCATATTAGCAGTAATCTCGAATTTTGACATAAATTTGGAAAAAATTAAACAAAATGAAATTAAATAAAAATAAACATATTTTCATCAAATCTTGCTTGTTTAGATCAATACGAAACATATCATGTCAAAACATCATTGCATACATGTTACATATTGCTGCTGAATCATCATAAACTCCTATGTATGTCCTAGACTATCAGTTTTCTACGTACTCTGCTCCACACTACAACCACCCTTATTTCAAAACCCTAAGACACTTCTATACTCTCTCTCGTTGTAAATTTAAACACGATTCTCTCGAATAACTGGAGTATTATCTAGGCTTAGTTACGTCTCATTCGCATATCGAAATGATGCAAAATCATCTGCTTATATGGAAGTTTGATCCATAATACTTAGCATATAAGGCAAAAAATCCTAAATAAGTAATATTTCAAATGCCGCAGTATGCACAAAAGTATCTAAAGTACTACAAAGTAAATTATTATTTGGATTAAGGCAAAACAGAGTTTATGTCAAGGTATTAAAAGCTAAGTTGTATGCATGTAATAGTTGTCACACCTAAGCGTACGACATAATCGTCACGGCGTCTTTCACACCGAACACGAAGAATGAATGATGGATGAATCGTTCTCAGATTCCAGCTTTTTCCTGCGTATGCTGCAACCAAAAATCAAAGCCAGTTGAAATATTTATGTCAAGCCAAGTTAAGCTCTATCACAATGTAGAAAAGGATAGAGTTATTTCAAAATTTTCCAAGTTAAAGTGGTTGTTCTGATCTATGTACATTCAAGCAAGTCGCAAATGGGCCAAAAGTTGTATACGGAAAATAGAAAATAGGACGTGCCAAGATGTGTGGGACGAACTGGAAGCATTCTAATGTTTATATTTTTCAAGTTTTAGGCGTTTTGTACCCTTTTGTCGTGTTCTAGGGCGTGGGTTTTTATCATGTTTTCTTGATTTAAAACTATTATTTTGTGCCTATTTGCGTAAAAAGGGTAAAGTGAAGTGTTAAAGTACTTAGAAGAATGAATTAGTTCCGTAACATTAGGAAAAAACATTTCTTTTTAGCTTCTCCGTCCCCACTTTCCGCCTTTTAAGGCATTGCGTGTTGAGTGGCGGAACTCAACGCCGCGCTTTGTCTAGTTTCCAGAGCGAAGAAAATGGAAATAGAAAAATCCATCTTCCCCGAGTGGGAATCGAACCCTCAAACCGTCGCGCTTACAGGCAGACGCTTACGCCTCTGCGCCACGACGGCCCTCAAAAAACATTTTATAGTACAATTTTAGTTTTTTTGGAGAAAAAATTCTTTCGTAATATCGATATATGCACTACATGTGATGATAGATTAACTTATTTTGTGTATTTTAGTTTTATTTCGCAATTATTTCATTTTAATATTTTATTGTAAATAACGTAACCATGTATGCGACATAGTGGGTTCTGCCACTCTCACACACAATGCCTCAAAAGCGGAGAACAGAGTATTTGAACACTAGCTTTTCTCTACGAATACGTACAGTAAAGCTACATAATAAAGAAATAAATTCTAAATAGTATGTTTATCTCCAAGTTTAAGCCTAAGCGTTTTAGTATTTGGTACCGATCGTCTTTGTTTATATCACATTCAACATTTGTGCTCATAACGACCTCCCTTGTAAAAGGTGCCCTTTTGCGATATGCCACTGTTTCAAAAGCTTACATGTACTTTAGAAATTGTGAATGCGCTTTTCAGGTTCTGAATTTTATGTATGGAGGCTTAAAGAGACAGTAAGTTTAAAGGTAAAATGAATGTAAAAATAGAAGTTGTTATACTCATACAGTGTGAGAGCAGTAACAGTTCTAGTATCTAGAGCGTGAAATTCTGAAATTTTACGTCATATTTTGTTTGTGTTGAAGAAAAATAATATAAATGTAATGTGTTTACATATAAGTAATAATAAAAATACACGTAAAAATTAGTAATACTTAGAGTATAACCTCGAAATAACTAGATTCTACTCCAAGTACGATTTTCTTAAAGGTCGAGGCTCTTGGGCCGTTTAGACAAAAATCAATATGACATATATATATGTTATAAGAATATGATGTTATTATTCATTAAACTTGGTACCTCAGACCTGAGAAAAGTCGCAAAAAGCTGAGTAGCTAATGTTTCAAGGTAGGCATAGACACTACTGCTAAGCGTGTTGGGTGACAGATTTCAATGTTGAGCTTTGCCTTGTTACCAGATCCAATAAAAACCACTCATTCTCTGGAAATCGGATCGAACTTACAACTGTCGTGTATATACAGTCACTGTGCTACAGGCGTCTTCTACTATCTATACAACGAAAAAAGAAACATTATTCTATCAACATTCATGTTACATTACCCGTATCACAAAACTACTCAAACCATTTAGAGAATAAAAATAAAAATCACTTACATTTACATAAAAGGGCCATCAAAGACAATTTGTCGGTTATATACAAAATAAAGTTAGCAAATGAAATATAAGTATATCCCCTAATAATGCCCTAACTGTGTTACACAATAGGGGGTGTAGTGAGATGGACAAAATGTAATGTGTACGGAAACGTATTACTCGCGTCAAATGATTCGGAACTGGAGATCGTCTACGTCATTTTTGTTTACTCTTGCTAATGATATATTATGTTATATATTGTATTAACATATTATGTGTTATTATTACATATTATAATAGCTTGATACTATTTGTTATTGTAAATACAGCAATTTTCTTGTTTTTGTCGAGTTTTTTTATTTTCACACTGTAGTAGGATAGGTAGAAGGTATTGTGTGTAGAGTGGCCAGAGCGAAAGGTTTATTAAAAAATTATTACAATAATTTTCTAATTGACGCTTAGTACGATATATATGAATACAAAATCTATTACCTTCATAATAATATCGATCTTTTTAGGTTTGGTTACAAAAAGTTTGCTTTTAAGAAGATTAAGACGACGACGAGACGAAAAGTGAAAGTAGAGTTCTCTAATGAATCTTTAACCAGCTGATTTACAGCTATAAATGTATAGAAAAACTAAAAATGTTGGAGCTATTATTATACAGGAAGACTTTGTCAAACTATAAATGCGGTGGTTCTGGGTTCGATTTTGAGGGAATAAATGATATTTATTCTAATTCTCCTTTATATAACAAAACGCGTCAAGAAGTTCTGCATTTTAAATGCAATGTTTTTTTTAATTTTTTTTATGGGAAGGACAAGACAAACGAGCGGTTGGGTCACCTGATGGTAAGTGATCACCGACGCCTACGGCCCTGTGTAACAGCAGAGGTGTTACAAGAGCGTTGCCGGCCTTTAAGATGGACGTAGACGCAATGTCAAATGTAATGTCAATGTTAAATGCAATATCTGTCAACGAGAACTCAAAACACAAATCACCTCTGTCAACACTGTAATATGCTGGATAAAGCGTGAAATTAATAGAAAAAAAACGAAATTTATCACTCCATTACAAAACTAAACAGTACATAACATATGATAAACGTAATTTAAACCCAGAACATATCGCGTAAACAATGTAGGTACCCCGGGACCCTACCCCTGCTGCGGCAGATGTTCAAACAGCGAGAGAGTAAACACTCATATTGATTCTATTAAACTTTTCAATTAGCTCCGCATGATTTAACGCCTTGACCAATGGACTTTATATAGAGATTTATAACTGAAGGTTTGAACTCAATTTTGATAAAGCTTAAAAGTCGATGTTAGCCTATGACTTTTTGTTAGCTGTTGCTTCTAAAAGTTTATTTTCTAACCGTATTCTTATAATATTTCATATCATAATTAAATAAAAAGACAATAAAAATAAAGTGTTAATAAAAAGCGAGGACAGAGAAAGCAGGTACTAAGCAACGGAGTGTCTTAACACTAGGTTCATATGGTTCCTGCAGTTCCCTCTGCCTACCCTGCCATGTGCGGGATAAAGCGTGAAGCTATAAAAAAAGACTATAAAAACAATGACTGTACAATTTCTATTAAGCTAAAATGCAAAATTCGTTAGCCGTCGTGCGGTCACTTTATAGCTTCAAAGTACTGAGTTAAGTTATCAACGGAACATAAAATATATGGAGTAGACATTCTAAAAATATTTTCCGTAAGTATTTTTTTTCATTAATGAATGAGATACAATATTGCTTTAATTTTATCTTTCTAGTAAAAATAATCGTATGACATTTGCAACGCTACTGTAATATAAGCGTTTATTATAATTTCATTCGCAAATCAGCTCCGCGCTTCTTCAATGCCCAAATATTTTAAATTATTACGAAATAAAAGGCTTTATACACGTTTAATATATAATTAAATATAAACAAAATACCAATTTTTTTATTTGCTAATATCATAACAGAGGGCATATTAAGAATATATTAAGTTATATATTTTATGATATATATGTTTGTCTAATTTGTCTGTTCTATATATGTAATGAGGCACTTTCTGTTCCCATATACCTTCTTATTTTCGTAGGAAGAGAAATGCTTAGAATTCCAAATTTACCATAGGGTGATGCGTTCCAGGGAAAGTGGTTCGGAAATGAGTCTAGAACTTTATTCTGATCTTCACTAAGTGAGATAAAAAAAGAGAGAGAAGGAAAAATAGAGAGAGTTCTCTCTTTTCTGCTAAATACCAAAAAAGTATAAAAGAGAAATACTTAAAACATAATTTTTATGTTAATCAAAAAATATGTTATCTCAGTATACTCTTCGACAATCCTTGCAATTCTTTGATTGAGTTAGAAGCAACTTTGTCTCTCATTCATTCGCTAAGTGATCGAGGCCGTATAAAGGAGATCGGTTAAAGCGTTTCAGATAATGACGGTTTTATTCCACAGTGCGAGCTAAATAGCTCATTGTGGAACTTTTACTTAGTGTATTGAAAAGTTAGTTTCTTGAAAGCTTTCAGAGCTTCTTAATTGATTATTGTATTAAAAGGAGCTTTTGCTGTTGACACTGTTCTATTCTATGTTTTTGTATTTTTGTTTTTTATTATAAATATTCATTATAAGTAAGTGAAAATTTTATATTCCTCTTTAGGAACGTTGCAGACAAAAAACAGTGGCACTCAACGCCTTGTTACGTCAACTACTACAACAATCTCTTAATAACGTGTTATTGGAAATCTGCTCCTTTACAACATTGTAAGCCTAAATAAAATATAAGGAGTTTCTGTAGAAGTTATAGAAGCTTTGATTTTTTATTTATATTTTTTTTTGTTTTCCCAATTTTCGACTTATAAGTTAAGTACTAGAATGTAAATTTCTACACTATTATAAATTAAAAAAAACAAAACCAATTACATGTCACCCACACCTGTCAACTCTACAGCTTAATGATGTTTAATATGAAATAAATGCAACTCACAAAACTTTCTACTGAACATTCGCTTTATTTAACTTCCATGATATCAATTTATTATGATTAACTTAAACTATTTGTAAGATATTACAGCGTTGTGCGTGAAAAGAAAATATAAAAGCTTCCCTCCGATTAAACCATAAAAGAGCTTGGAAAAGGGCAAAAGTGAAAATAATCCATAATATTAATGTTGTGAAGGCATTAGGCGGCGGAAATGTACGTGAGCGGTGGAGAGTGACGTCATATCATAACATCCTTTATGACCGCTTGGCCCGCCCTGGAGCAAAGACTTTTAATTCAGTCCAGATACGACAAATAAGGCATATAGAGATGTTTTTAAATGTGTTGCCTTCTAAACACATTGAACACACTTAAAAAAATAAACTTAAAAAAAATTAAACGACATATAAAAATTTGAAGCGGGAACGGAGATAGTAGGGACTAAGCAAAGGAGTGTCTTAACACTAGGTTCCTATAGTTCCCTCTGCCTAGCCTGCATATGTAGGATAAAGCATGTCCGCTGTGTTCAAATTTTTGTGTTCTCTTTAGGGATTTTTTGAATCCTCAATATAGATGAGTAATAAAAAAGTAAATATTATTTACCTACATTTTTATTTATTTTTCATTTTTATTTATTATTTCAGGTAAGTAACATAAGAAAATTCTTAACCGCTTCATTCTTTCAGAATAATTCTTGCTACTTTCACTCTAATTTCGAGATACTGCTTGTTGTGTGGCAAAACAAAAAAAACCCTACTATGATGTAACTTTTGACATGACAAACAAAGTTACAAACACATATTTAACATACATATATATCCATGAAAGTTGAAATAAATCATACATCATACTTAAATAATATTTAATTATTTTTTATTATTAAAATCAATTAAAAGCTTAATATAATTTTGAAGCTTTATGTCAATATCGGTACTGATTCCAACTGTGAGTTATCTTATAGTCTTTGCACGTACTCATTTAACCCGTTTTTTTATTTTCACGCTTTATCCCGCATATTGCAGGGTAGGTAGAGGGAATTGCGGGAACCATATGAACCTAGTGTTAAGACACTCCGTTGATTAGTTCCTGCTTTCTCCGTCCCCGTCCCCGGAACTCAACGCCGCACTTTGCCTAATTTTTTTAAATAAAATTTTTCAAATTACTATATTACTATATTTATAAGACGAGTAAGTATGACTAGAAATTATATTTTATTAAGACACAATGTCGATTGTTAGCCTCTTAGTCTTTGCCAAATCCGCCCTACGCAAGACAAATCACAGCTGGTCATTTGTCAAAAAACCTGCATCCGCCTACTGAAAGCGGTTATTGTCAACATTGCCCATTGTGTACACAACACCCTTATTCCGTACAACATACAAACCAAAGTACAGAATATGTTTGTATGAGATAATAGATGAAAGAATATAAAGAGCCTTTTCGCGTTTTGTCAAAATATGAACGTTTACGTGAAATTTTTGGGTTATATTTTTGTTTTTATTATAAAAAATATTTTATCTACAGTCCCTAAATTAAATTGTATAATTTTTCACATACTTATTGCGTAGTGCCGGAATTTACCTTAATTGCCAATGTCTTACGGACTGTTTTCACTTAGCATCTACGCTAGCTTATATAGAGACTTTGTTTATAACGTATACATATTTAAAATTGGACCGGTTGGACCGACATTTCCTTTAGTATTAAATGATTTGGTTTTATCTTAACACGAATCCCACATAAAGCTTGCAAGATGCAAGCGTGCATATATATTTACTTGGTAAGTAAGTAGTTAAACAGCATTCACGCAATTTCAAGCATATATAGCGGGATAGACAGCTTGATTACAGTCCCATTTTCTCTCCCTTTTTATCCAATTCTGAGGCATCACGTGTTGAGTAGCATAACTCAACGCCGTGTTTTATCTTCACACCATGAGTGCAAAAATGTATAAATTTATTCTCTCCAAATTGATATTTTTTTACGTCTTCAAACTTTAACCCGTACACAGCGCGGTAGTCAAAGACATTAAGACATTCTGTCCCCCACTTTCAGCCTTTTTCCGAGGCATTGCGTGTTTAGTGGCGGAACTCAACGGCGCGCTTTGCCTAGTTGCCAGAGCGAAAAAAATTCAAATGAAATCTATCTTTCCCGAGTGGGAATCGAATCCACAAACTGTCGCGTTTACAGGCAAACATCGTGCTTACATACCTACATACACTGTGCCGCAGCGCCATGACGGCTTGTGAATTGAAATGTGTACTATTTATCCGAATCCGGAGAATCTCAAAACAATTACTATATATGTTATTATGAGCGTATAAAAAATATTATAATGATTAAACTAAGGTTTAATATATTTTGTCTCCTTGTGTAGGTTTTTTTAATTTTTACCGATAAGTCAGCTTCTTATGTTCTATCTACAACATGATGTTTATCAAAAAGCTCCGTTCTCTAAACTTTAGTACTCATAGTTCTGAGAAACTAAACTGAACTGAACTCGCAAATGATATAGTTGAGCTTCGTTAAAATAAGAACAAGAACACGAAAGCAATAGATATGAAAAGCGAAAGTTGATTCGTTCTTCAGTGCCAGTAATTCTGATTCTGATTACTTTTTTATGCAGATACTTTATCTTATTTTAATCTCTGTACCACTACGTACCTAACGTAAACAAATTTGAAAAGATTTTGTTAAAAAAATTGCAACGTTGAGTTCCGCCACTTAGTACGCAATACTTCGAAAAAGGTGGAAAACAAAGGAACGGAGTGTATTAACACTAGGTTCCCTATGGTTTCTGCGGAAGCGTGAAGCTAATAAAAAAATTAATTTTTTTAGTAGTATAGTTGTGTATAAGGCAGATACTGACCCACCACACCTCAGTGGAATAAAAATAGTTATTTAGTATAGGTTTTTATATTTTATTTTGATTTTTTATCTGTTGTTGGTTCCTAACAGAATGATACATTACTATTTAATACATAAAAGCAGTGGAACAGATTTGCATGAAATTTTCTCAAAAGAAAGCTTTAAGCGGTGATTTCATAGCTTTTTTATTTCAATAAATATTGTGAATTAACTGCTGCATTCTTTAATAAGTGAAATGTGCAATAAAATATCATATTTATTTATTAATTTCACGTTGCAACCGGCTTATTGCTCGGAAAGCAGAAGAAATCGAGGGAACCTAGTGTTAAGACCCTACGTACCCCAATTTCCACTTTTTGAGGCGTAATGAGAGGCGAAACACAACGCCGCGCTTGCTTAGTTACCAGAGTAAAAAAATGAAAATATACATCGTCTCCAAAAAGGAATCGAACCCACTACCCGTCGTGTTTACAGGCAGACCTGCGTCACAACAGTCAAGATAATTCTACAATATACATACATATATAACTCTGTTGCTTTTGTAATATATATATATATTTATTTATATATACATACGTGTAGCAAATTACAATGGTGGAAAAAATTAAGTGGAATCGCCTATAAGCACTTTTTATGGTAAACAATTTAAAGTAGAAACTGTGGACGATATTTTTTATGTAACGTTTCAGTTAAAGAAGTATAATAGGATTTTAACGGACGCCACAAAAAAGTGTCACTTGGCCGTTTAGTCATTTTATCAACTTACATTTCTTAGAGCCATGACTAAGCTTAAATTGTTATGACTTTATGGTTCCATAGACGAGATCTAGATCAATTTGAATTTTCGTACACACAATTCAGAAGACAGTCGCTTAGGTTAAAACTACACTGTAGGTAGGTAAGTCAGGTAGTCTAATCTACATTTCAAATATGCGTGTAGGTACCACTAAACTTTAGAAATATTAAGGTAGAATAATAATACTTGAAATTGCAAATGAGTTATTTAAATAGTTTACAAAGAAATAGTATTTGTACTTTTCCTTAAAATATGAGTACTAAGAGACGTAAGGGAAGACCTCGGATAACCTTTGAAATTGCAATCTCTTATTTACTGGACGAAGGCCACTTCAAACATGAAGTCTTCCCAGAGGGCCTATATGTGAAGACGTTAATGACAGAGGACGAGGCAAAATAGGGTCCATACATACACATGGGTGTATGTGTAACATTTCTGTAAGATTTTATAAATAGTTACCCTACTTATAATATTAAATATTTTTTTTTTAAATTCGGTATACCTAAATGCATTTCTTTTTAGTTATAAACTCATTTCTTAAAAGTAAGAAACATAAATTGACGCTTTGTCCCGCTTATAGCAGGTACTTAGTGTTAAGACACTCCGTTCCCCGCTTTTCGCCTTTTTGAGGCTTTGCTCGTTAAATGGCGTAACTCAACGCCGCGCTTTTGCCTCGGTGCCATAGCGAAGAAAATTTCATCTTCCCTGAGAAGGAATTTAGCCCTAAGTAATCGAGTAAGCAATCATAATTGATATTCTATTTGTTCTTACAACTTTAAAATTCTCCAAAAATATTTTACAAAGTGAAATATATAGTGGTAATTCATTTTCTTTAAGCCCTGACCATCAAATATATATGAACTTTTAAATAAACTATACGGAATCCAATAAATATTTAAACTAACACCCTTAACCAATCTTAGTTAATTTATCTGCAACAAGTAACCTGTCACATTTAATAACTTTTTCTGCAAGCTTTTTCACGGAGTCGTCGTAAATAATTGCGAGTATGCCTTTTTGCCTTTGTATAGAATTAAAATTAGCCAGCGTCGTGTTTTTACTGAAATAATCGAGTGGTTTAAATTAGAAAATAACAGTAAGTAGATGACAACAGCTTGTGTTGCATCTGCAAGTCATTGCTATGACGTTGTTAAACAGGCGTTTGGCTAAATAAACATGTTTATTTACCATTTATATGATTTTTTAAAGTGTTAATCCACACTGAGGATAGAAAAAATACTTAAAGAAAACTTATAGAAAGTTGAAGGTAGCAAGAGGGCGCGGGTTCGAGTCCCGAGTCGAGGGAGAGAGTATGTTTACTATTTAATATTTTTATGCATCTATCGACTTTTATTTTGCAAGAATATTTAAAAGCAATATTCAGTTTTAGTTATGCAATAGTCATTTTATAAATAATATATATTTAAAAGTGAAACTTTAAGGAAAAAAAGGTACATACCTATCTTCCAATGGCACCTTACACCTGTACTTACCTATACATAATCTAGTCGGCTTCTATCTACATATATCATATTATCTTTTTCTCTCATTTACCATTTAATAATAATAAATAACTGCCTTTTAAGTTAGTCTGCCGAATCTTTTATATTTTTGACTTGAATATTTTTATCAACCATTTTGTTATACTGGTTTAGGCGTTGATCAAAATTACGTTATAAGTTATAACGTTAAAGAAATATTATCTGTGGTGATGACAAGACGACAGCTTCATCTGTTTCGACTTAGTATATTGCACCACTCGTCTAACGTATTCAAATAAACCAATTGCAAATACAGAGTTCTCTGCCAAAGAAGATTAAACGTCTATATTTTTATTTCTAGAAATGTTTTGTTCTTAAGGATATTTCTGGAAATAAAAATAAATTTTCGATAAATCACGAATTTTTTCCAGAATAAATCTCCCTGAAATTACCCGGAAACTTTTTCCATCATTACCTATCCCGTCTTGTTTCCCGATCAGTGTCCAGGGCGGTGCAAATCGAATCATCCGCCTAATTGAGCGCTAATTCGCACTCGAAGCGCCACACCCGTGGGAGCCGATCGCCGCGGGCTATACACTCGGGCGCTGTGTGAGTATAATTTAGAAACTTTGTGGACATTATAGGCGGTAATAAAATGTTAGTAAATATATATTGAAAAGTTGATTATACCTATTTTAAATATGGTTAAAAAATAAATAATTACTTTTTGATATCCGTTTAGAGTTCCAGTTATAATAATAATAATATACTTATGTGCGTTATATTTCATTTAAATATGGAAAAGTAAAATGATTCTGGGAGTGACTACACTTTACTGTGTCCAGAGTAAGGCTGTTTGTGTGAGCTAATTAAAATTTAAGATACTCCGTTTTCTGCTTGTCGTCCAATTTTTAATAAATTACGTCCCGAAAAGCGGAAAGACCGTTGAAAAATGAAGACTATCGTGGCGCAGAGGTGCAACGACTGCCTGTTGACATGACGGCTTGTGGGTTCGATTCCCATTCGGGGGAATTTGAATTTTTTCTTTTCTATTTACTTCGATCTGGCTACTAGGCAAAGCGCGGCGATGAGTTTCGCACGAAATGCCTCGAAAAGGCGGAAAGCAGTGTACGGAGTGTCTTAACACTAGGTTCCCAAGGTTCTCTCTGCCTACCCTGCTGTGAGCGGGATAAAACGTGAAGCAATATACATAAATATAAATGTTAAACGAAACACCGCGCTTCGCCTCCATACCACATAAATATCCAGATTTTGCTGAAAAACAATTTACATTCTTTTTAAGTACAAAATATAGGTAAATCTACATATATACAGAGTTATGTACACCCTATCAACAACGGCTCCCTTCAGCGTTCCTACCAAAACATCACCCCATGAGAAACCGCGGGCACTACTACCCACTTGAAGATGTAATCGCGCCTTTTTTGTTTTCACCATTTCTACTTCCATCCCCCATTGTTTCACGCCATAACGGGCAGTATTTAAAAAATGTTTTTGTAA
The DNA here is from genome assembly GCA_037178615.1 of Dione vanillae. Classification (NCBI taxonomy): domain Eukaryota; kingdom Metazoa; phylum Arthropoda; class Insecta; order Lepidoptera; family Nymphalidae; genus Dione; species Dione vanillae. The sequence goes on from JAZFAU010000020.1 coordinate 572,494, forward strand.
GGACCTCAAGAGTTTTCAAGTCGATATTCACTTCACTTTGCGCTATTGATATATATATTTCTTTATGAAATTTTTATATATATATTTTATTTTAATACGATTTGTAATAGACCCTAGTAATGTTGGAATTGCTTTCTTGAGAACTAAGTTCAGTTTTTTGAGTGTTAAACGTGTTAACTTTTGTGTGTGTGTTTTTTTTTGAATAAAAGTTAAACGTTTTCTTTGATTCTTTTGCTATTAAATTTTCTCTTTTATTACATTCAATGAATATGTATGTATGAAATATGAGTATTTATTAACGTATGTTATTATGTTAGATGGGTATTGCATTATGCAATGGAGAAAGAGCTTTATTTTAATATAAAACAAGTTGGTACAATAATTTATTTCACTTTTGAATATTATTGTTTTTCTTATGAATATCAAAATTCAAATTTTATTGAATTGATTACAATTGCCTGAAGCTTACACCACGGAGCTTAAGCTTTCTAATATTATAATAAACTTAAGCTTAATAAGGTTAAGTTTTTGACCTTGAAGAAAAATTTAAAGGTGAGACGAGATGGGAGACAAACGTCTGTTCCATTATAACTATAAAAAAATCATTTATTTAAATTTTAATTACTTAAAATTTTCAGAACTTCTGAGAATCATTTTTATAATGTTTTCACCTTCATGAACACATTTATTTGTTCAATTTTATTTTCAAAATTACGGTCTTTCATACATATTATTATCCCCTATTTTGACTCCTTATGGGTAATCCTTTTTTTAAATTCCTGTTAATCGGTCAAAAAAACACTTAAAGAAGACATATCATAATTTAAACGCAGCAGGATTTGAACAGGTGCCACTTGCAAACCGTGCAAGCGCTCTGACCGTAAAGCCGTGCGCTCTCTCTACGCAGAGTGATTAAAAACGTATGGCTTAGCGGTAGTTTGCAAGAGGCGCAGGCTTAAATCCCGCTGCGTTTACTTTGAATATATCTTAATTTTATTTTTATTACTACGCAGTGAACGATGTTATAAATACAAATTCCTTTCAAGAAAAGCTGCAACGCTTCTAAAAAGCGAGATATTGAAGTTCGCTGTTTGACACGCATCATTGCGTTAATTCTGTTTAAAATCGTTAAGTCAAGCTATATGAAGATCATTGTTATAAGGCATTTTAAGTAACTAATCTGTTGGCAAATTCATTTGCGTCATATGAAAATAATTAAGTATACACATATTGAAAAATGTATATTTTATGATATATATCCACGCTTTATCCTGTAGATATAGTAAATTTGGCAAAAATATTAAGCATCAGACTACCATCTCCTACCCACTTTCCATTGCCTTTGATTTTGCAGAGACGCAAAGAAATGAACATAAGTCATTCTTCTGAATTTCTTTTATACTTAATCTTAAAGGACAATTTAAAGCCTTAATTTATTTACTTTAAATAATCTGTTGTGTTGAAGCTATCTAGACTATATATATCTACATATCAACTCTTTTCTTTACATTTATGAATTTAGTAGCGTAAGTAAGTTAAGTTGTACATCTTTTAAATAAATTAATAAAGCAGAGTAGGCAGAAGTAACCCCAGGAGCTGTGAGAACCTAGTGTTAAGACACTCTGTTCCCCGTTTTTCGCCTTTCCGGCAACTGCGTGTTTAGTGTCGGAACTTGTCCCGCTGCCAGAGCGAAAAAAATAGAAATAAATCATTCTCCCTGAGTGGGAACGGAACCTACAAGCCGTCGCGTTTACAAGCAGACACTGGGCCTCTGCGCCACAACGGACATATGATTCTTGTTCATAATAATAATTTAAAATAATAATACTACCGTTTTAAAGGAGTAAATATAATATTATTATCCATACAGAAAACTATGGTCGGACATAAAAAGTGACAAAGCAGATACCGCCTCTCAATCCGCTGTGGATACAATTCTAAGTTTTTATCTGGACGTAATGTCAAACTGTCGCATTTCGATTACATTTCATTTTACATTCTGCTACGCTTTGCATTGATTGCATAGTATTTTTTGTGTATATTTTTTTAATTTAAATAATGATTATTTTAATAGCTTGAACATATCTACATATATATGTACATACTATTTTTTTTAATAAATTCTTTAATATTTAAGACCAGCATGTATAAGTTTTTATCATTTTCGCGCTTTGGGAAAACAAAAAACGGTTTAGAGTTAAACTAGTTGTCTTGTATTTAGTCCAATTAGAAGTTAGAAAATATAGATACATGTATGATTGTATACAGAAATTATTATTAATATTTTCTTTTTTAGCTTCACGCTTTATCCCGCACATGGCAGGGTAGGCAGAGGGAACTGTAGGGACTGTGGGAACCTAGTGTTAAGACACTCCGTTGCTTAGTCCCTGCTTTCTCCGTCCCCACTTTCCGCCTTTTTCGAGGCATTGCGTGTTGAGTGGCGGAACTCAACGCCACGCTTTGCCTTGTTTTGCCAGAGCGAAGAAAATGGAAATAGAAAAATCCATTTTCTCCGACTGGGGATCGAACCCAGTAACCGTCGCGTTACAGGCAGACGTTGCGTTTCTGCGCCACGACGGTCCTCTTTACGACGGTTATTATTAATATAATTATAATATATTAATATAAATATAATATAATAAAGAAAAAAGAACGATATTTATAACATTTTTTTCCGAATATCGATAAACGCACTATTTATTATTAACTATTAACATATATTATATTTTAAGTAAAGTATTAAACATTATCCATGGTGGATATCGAGCTAATAACTATTCATCGTCTCTTCCATCCGGAGTAAAAGTCTCAACGCTTTCCTTTTCGAGATATTGTGTGTTGAGTGGCGGAACTCAACGCCGCGCTTTATATCATTACTAGAGAAGTTACCAAAGTTTACGACCAGACCAAAGTTTACGGGCTGTCAAAGCACTAAACCTTTGCTTTTATTTAAAAGGGAAATTAAAAAAAAATAATTTAATGAGACCATTGAAAGTGAACGTGTGAATAACGCGGCTTACATCATTACAGGTATCGTTAATAATAAATATCGATTACAGTACTCTGTATACGTACTCGAGCACTCGAGTCGAACCCCCTACCCCTGCGTTATGAGAACCACTCGACTTAACTATTGTTTTTGAATAACTTTTATTTTGAACTCAATCTGATAAAATCCTGATTTCTTTATGCTTGTTGTTTATAAACTTTGTTAGAGATGGAATGATAAGAGATAAGAGATTAGGTGGCTACTGTGTAGAACTGGTTTTTATGTTATATTCTGTTTTGAAGGTCAGTGAGCTCTTTTTGAATAGAAAAAAAATTGAATTTTGCTTTTGTATGAATGTATATACATACTTGATCTTTGTTGTTTCTATTTCTAGTTGAAATTGTAGAGTTTTCAAAGTAATATGTTATTTTGTATGGAAATTATTATACAATATTATGTATAGGGTTATTTGGATAGCCTATTGTTTAGTGTAACGTATCATAGTATTTTATTTGTTGAAGCTTTTTAACTGCGCACACTTAGAGACGCAATTTTTGATCTAGAACTTTACTTTTGATGCTGTTTTAAATATCTCTAAAAGACGGATTAGTGAAAATATAGTCGATGCTCGAACGTGAACAGTGCCATTGATAACTGATTAAAAGCGTACATTAGCCAATTGGATTTGCTTGAAAAACATTTGCACGCGCTTTTTGTTGTCGCAAAAATTCTGTCTTTGCGAAAAAAAGATTTTTAAATTTACCATCTCTAAAATGTGATAAGATAATAAAACGAAACCTACTAATATTATATAATTAGTTTAGCTCACAATAATTATGTTATTATAGTTTAGTGGTTATGTTAGTAATTAATGGGTTCAATTCCAATTTCAGTGTGAAAAGAAAGGAATAACGATACGAATTAAAACAAGGCAAAAAAATATTTTTTTTTTGTTTATCAAAGTCACAGATTTCTAAAACTTTACTGTCAGTTAGATTTCTGCATTTAATTATATTTTTTCCACACAATCAAAGATTGACTTAGAATTAGTTTTATTTAAAACGGATTCAATATATTTATGTTATTTTGTAATGATTTTAGTCTGAATAACTGACAACTTCTTTCTTAGCCACTTAAAAAAAGTTGATTACTTAGTTCATCTCAGTTCAGTTTATTCTCTTTAATATCTTTTTTGTGACACTATTGCTGTAAATTATAAATTTAAAGTTATACCTATTGTATTAAGAGGCATTTTGTAAGGATAGAAGTAGAACACAGTGAGGTAACGTATCCTCAACGACTCTCAATCAATTTAGGTTTTATCATTTATTATTTTATTTGGTAAGTAGTGGAAGAAATTCTATAACATTCTTAAAGAAAATATAAATATTTAAATGCAGTATTTGAACCAACGCTTCATATAACCGTCTTAAAGCAATAAGTTTTAAAAAGCATATAAGAATTTCGACAAAGCTAAATTGAACATGAACTCGTGACATAGTCGTTAGAATGTTGCGCGGGCTTATGTTTTCCATAATTTTCTATCCTTGTTGTAGTACAAACAGCAGGAAACGGAGTGTCTTAACACTAGATTTGCATAGTTTCTGCAGTTCGCTTTGCAAACCCTGCCATGTGCGGGATGAAGCGTGAAGCAACAAAAAATGGACAAACATAATTTTTGATCAGATCAGATTTTGTGAAGACAAACTTATATAAAATGTAACTGCCAACTTTGTCAAACATTAGACAAACTAAAAGCTTAACAACTCAAAGCTGACTGATCTAAAGCCTGTAATTCTGCTCATTACCGGCGCTACACGATCACGCGGCTAGCAATTTGTTTCCAGTCTCTGCAGACGCAGATCCATTGTACCCGAAAAGTAAAATTAAAAAATAAAAGAAAATTTAAAACAAATGAACATTGAGGACCGTCGTGGCGCAGAGGCGTAGCCTGTAAACGCGACGGTTTGAGGGTTCGATTCCCATACGGGGAAGATGGATTTTTCTATTTCCATTTTCTTCGCTCTGGAAACTAGGCAAAGCGCGGCGAAATAACATGTGATCGATCAATTATCTCCCTTCTTTTTTTTAAAAAAGAATGTTATACATTATAGACGGTAGTTATGAGTTTCGTACTTTATAAAAACTAATTGTCACGAACATGAGCTCCGTTACTAAATAAATATAAATAATAAATATTTTAATATATTTTCTGGTGTTTTGAAAATTGTGAAAAATAAGCCTGACATATGATTAATGGAAGACTTAATATTTTTATCTTTAAAAGAATAATATAACAGAGTATCTTTGCTATTTTCTTTATATCTCTCAATCGAAATCAGTACAATAGAATTTATAAAACACAAATAACATCAAAAATGTCTCCATTTTAAAACATCACAGTTAAGTTTAAAATTATTACATTTAATCAATTATTATTATAGCATTTGAATGTTAATTACCGTAATATACACAGAATCAAACCCTCAACCTCTAAGCACAGTAGTTATCGGCCACGTCGCAATATTTCGTAGGCGTTCTATGCAATTTAGCTGTCAAAATCCATGTATAATGCAACCGCACTCATCCACAGTAGCTTTGGACTATAATCAGAGGTGTGTGAAAACAGGCAATTGTGTAGCGAGCTTATTGTGCCGTTTCGATTTGTTGATAAATAAGCCATAAATTAGCGTAGTGATTAGTATAGGGGCGGTCTGGGCGGGATTGCACGTGTGGTGTTAGGTGTTAGTACTTTGATGGGAATATAGGGAAAAAAATTGGTAAAAATGACATGAAAAATGATGAAGTCTGGTTAAATGTTTTATTTGCGCCGTCGTGGCGCAAAGGCCTAGCGTCTTATTGTAAGACTAAGTAACACTAGGTTCCTATCTATCCTGCCATGTACGCGATAAAGCGTGAAGACATCAAGATGTTCTTTAATAACCAGTTTTCTGGAGAAGAATCAACAAAAATACAGTAAACGTTGTTTTTTCTTACATAACATTGTATTCGAAAATGAACTCTAAAATAAACATTATTCTATGCAAACGTTTCAAATATCAGAAATCAAAATTTCCAAAAGCTCCAAACATATTCAACTTATAGGTGACTTAGATAAATTATTACGAATATGTAACATGTCCGAACGTGACCGCACACTACACGTTGCTTACCTAAAGCCAAGCACTGATCCGTTAACCGGATTCGTCCGGTTATAACCGGTTTGGGGCGGTTCCGACGCTGCTTGTATCCGGATTTCGCATGGATAGATACGATGGACACCGGATGAGCATCTAGCGTGCATTTTACTACGGGTTAGAAAATTGGGACGTCTCATAGAAACGTTCGAAATAGGTATCTATTTGTATAAATAAATGTTGAATTTAAATTGCTTAGGTATAGCACTATCTGTCTTCGAAATAAATGACGTTTTATGTTATACCAGTTTATTTAGAGACTTGAGGCACAGTTGTATATTAGATATTTGTAACTGAACAAATCATAAATTTTCATTTGTAATTTACTCGTTGGACTTTTTCTCTGACATAATGGTTTTAAAAAATCGAACATTTTCCTTTTCCAGAAGAAAGTTTTTTTATTACTTAGAACTAAGACTATGGCTGATAAGCGAATTACACAAGCTTATATATTTCATATTTGGTGTTATAAATAAAATTAAATTTTATAATAAATTAGGATCACTTGATGGTGGGATCACACAACTGTCATTATAAAGGACGAAAATTGAATTTCACTTGGATAGAAGATTAGTAGAAAACTAGTGGATCCCGACGCACACCTGCTTCGTTTTACTATGTTTCAAAAGATGGTAAATTTAGAAATCTTATTTGGGTAAGACAAAATTTTTGAGATGGACAAAAAGCGCGCGCAAATATCAAGTAGCAAACGCCAAGCAAATCCAATTTGATAATGTGTATGATTTGTTCAATCAACTATCATTAATTGTTCAAATTTCAAAATTTGCTATATTTTCGCGCGTTATCCCGCACATGGCAGGGTAGGCAGAGGGAACTGCAGGGACCGTGGGAACCTAGTGTTAAGACACTCCGTTACTTAGTCCCTGCTTACTCCGTCCCCACTTTCCGCCGTTTTCGAGGCATTGCGTGTTGAGTGGCAGAACTCAACGCCGCGCTTTGCCTAGTTTATCAGAGCGAAGAAAATGGAAATAGAAAAGTCCATCTTCCCCGACTGGGGATCGAACCCAGTAACCGTCGCGTTACAGGCAGACGTTACGCCTATGCGCCACGACGGTCCTATATTTTCCACCAAGCAAATTCACCAAACGAAATATTTTAGGTCAATAATTCGCCTTTAAAGTATCTGCAAAAATGAAAAACGAATAATAGAATAATAGAGATAAGAAATAAATATAAAATGTTGAAGACATTTTGCCTAACATTATTTTGTATACCAACGTAACATATATAAAGATATATATTTAAAATAGCATTCAATTATAAATAATCTTTTATTCATAAAAAATACCATCCCATATTACCACGCATCTCACTGTCTCCACAATTCATTGTCCTCGCAACAATATTAAAACTAAAACAGTATCACGCCCTATCTATAAGCTCGCCTTTCAAATGCCTTCGTTCCCTAATGAGCATAATCAAATAGGTGGTAGGGCCTAGTAAGGTACAACGGAAAGGCCCAGAGCTTACAATGACAAGGCAGCCGCGGGCATACACTAATTGTCTAAGTGTATAATGAACTTATTTGTGACAACCCTGTGCAACTTTGAAACTACTTGCTGTGTAAATTTTTACTTTATTACGAAGGATTAGAGATCAATTTGAATTAAAAACCAATTTTAGTTACTCCTTTGGTTTAGTTCACGATTTGCAACCTTATTTTTCGCGGTTTTAGGTAAAAAATGGTATATTTTTGAATAGTTGTATATAATTAAGGGAAGTACTATTAACATTTCTTGTCACCCTCGGTGTTGTTTATGTGTGGCTCATAGTTATTGTGTTCGCGGGTTAATTAGAAAATTTCGCAAAAATTGTAACAAACTTTAAGAAGCGTTGCCTTTCGCTCGTATTCACATTGTTTTTGTACTATTTGATGTATAGCGTATGATGTGACACTTCGTTAAAAATATTGTTTGGTTAAACAAAACATGATTTCCAAATGGATCTGAAAGAATCTTATTATATTTCAAAATAGGAAAAACAGATATTTTTGATAATTTCTTGCATACTTACAATATAACATGGATTTATTTTAACACACTCTGTGCCTCGTGCTATTATAGTATCTTTTTAGATTTAAGTATCAGTATATCGATATATATATATATATATATATATATATATATATATATATATATATATATATATATATATATATATATATATATATATATATATATATATATATATATATATATATATATATATATATATATATATATATATATATATATATATATATATATATATATATATATATATATATATATATATATATATATATATATATATATATATATATATATATATATATATAAGAAGAATGAGGACTTTATTACTTTTTGTTTTTGAACAAAAAGAAACAGTAATTTCAACAGTTTGTCGGCAAAAACTAAACACTATTTATAAAATGGACAGCAATTATAAACAAAAAAAAATGTTTTATTTTAAACTCTAACTTAAAAGCCTTTAGTTTCAGAGTTATGTGTTAAGAAAAACAAAGTGAACCGTTAGATACAAACAAATAGCTTTATTGCCACTATTATCTTCAAAAATTGAAATATTTATTATTTTATTGGTTGGATGCTTATTATGAAATTATTATATATTGACAAAGGCTTTTGAACAAAATGGCTATAGTCTAGCATTGTCCATTATTTGTTTTTGAAAATTACTTTGAATTTCAAATTATAATGATAAAACTGTCGTTTAAGTGAAAGTGATCAATATTCAATTATAATTTAACAAGTTCTAGCTTATTTTAACCTTGTGTGATCACAGTTTTAACAATAGCCACGTGTATATACGCTTTCTCACATCTTGTTGTAGTCACTTCATATATATTTTTTTAAATTTTTAACAATAGAAAAAGAAATATGCTTTTTTTGAAGTATTTTTTATGTTTTATTTATTAATTGTATAAAAAAACTTGTATATAAATCTACAAATCACTACAAAAATATAATTTCAACTATCAATACAGATATAAAAACCGCCTAAATTACTCAATAGAAACATATCTTTTTTTCGTGCACTGGCAACAAAATAAAGCACAGCGTTAAGTTACGCCACACACTACACCTATTAAAAGGCGGAAAGCACGAAACGAAGCGTCTTACTACAATACCTGTCCTCTGCCATAACCTAACCCATTGCCATATACCGGATATACAGAGAAACATATTTTCAATACCGTCGCATTACCTTAATAAGATAATATTAAATACTCTTGAGTAACAATGTATACATTATTGAGATTGCCCGCGAGACGAGCCGCACAAAAGACATTATCGTTGGTGGGCATTAACCGAGTGCATTCTGCTGAATAATAATAGATCCCTCCATATACGAAGGCCTGGTGACAACGTTGAACTTGGTTTTACGTTTGTTTTAATATTTAATATTCATATTTATTTTTAACTAACGCTTTTAGGCTTTATTTTTTAAATTATCTACATATTTTATGAATTAATATATTGAATGAATTTTTTTGATTTTTGAAGTGAATTAATGAACTAAATTAATAGTTTGAAGGTGCAGAGTTTTGCTACTTACCTAATACGCAATGATGAAACAGGATGGAAAGTTGGGAGCCTCACAGTGTGAGGCCAAATTGTAGCTATTTCTCTGTCATATTTTCTCTTATATTCCCACTCTCAAACTCCACCTTTCTCCAGTGGCACAAAATGTTGGTGGCTGACGGTGAACAGGCAAGTTGTCGCACTCTCTTCAGTGCTAAGGTACTTCAATTCCTCTAGCTCTCTCTCTCTTCTCTATTTAATTTTAAGTATAAGTTTTATTTTGTTTTTGATGCCAATTTCTATTTTCGTCCAAATGTTGTTATGACTTCATTAATTATAACATATTTACAAAAATGGTTTTTACATGAGATTTCTTGTCAGCCGGGAACACATGTGAAATATTCATATGTTACAACATTAAAATGTATTTTTATAATTATACGCTACTGCAAAAAAAAACTGCCTTCGTAAGCCAAATAGCTAATTTTAAATTTAAAATTAAAAAAAAAGAACAACAACAATGCCTCTGTATGACCTACATGCTGTAATATTTAATTTACACCACGTTCCCTTGAAATTGAACAAAAAACGAAACTAAAATTCTAACATACATATACACACAGACATACATATATATAAAATATATATATATTTTTAAAATGAATGTTTAAAAAACATCGAGATAGCGGGCTAGTGAAAAAATTTAATGGCATGTAGAAGAGTGAGGTGTCATGGGAAATTTGAGTAAATTAAAATAGGAAGATAGGGCGAATAAGGTTGCGGCTGCTTTTGTCATCGGGAGTAGCAACTAGCTTGGCTACGAACCAGCCCCCGTTGAAACGACGCCTGCCTCATTGTGCTCTCGTAAGTAATTAGGTGCGAGAACTATTATTATATAATGTTATTATATCATATTTTATTATATAGGCTGGCTTTTTTATATATATGTATATGTTTATGTATATGTATATAGAACCTCCACGAAAGGGTGGGTTTTTAGTCATCGTTAATTATTTTTAATGACATTGTGCTTATATCTGTAGATGTATATATATGTTTCGATTATTTTTGAATGTTTGGAGTTTTGTTTTTCATAGTACAATTGTTTTGTAAGAAAATATGCTTTTGGAGATACTTTGTGTAAGCTCCTGATAATTTTAGGGTAATTGTGGGATGAGTTTAGGTCTGGATTAGGTTTGAGGGTCTAGGGAAGACCTTACATTAAGCTTTACATTTGTCCTAGTGTTAAGTTCATTGTTCTTTTAGTAACTTTGTTCCCTATATACTGCCTAATTTTATGTTGAATACTGAAATTCAAATGTGCTTTGTAATTTAAAGCGGAAATATTCAATAATTTAATTATAGTCATACTCTCGAATGAGGATCGAACTTAAAACCACTGCGTTACTGTTATACGCTGTCTCATTACGCAGCGATGGCATAAAATGTAATATGTAATTAAATGAGCTTTTTATATAACAACGATAATTACCTGTTGATATAATAATTATCCCAGACATTTTGAGCTTTTTTTATATTATTATATGTTTGAAAGTTTGTCTTTCGTACAAGTTATAAAGAAAGCTCTATGGACAGTTTACCTGTATCTTACTGTTTGCTTACTGTATACTGCTATTTGTGGGTGGAAAATAAATTGAAAGTTGAATTTTTTTTTAAAAGTGTAACTTTTTTATTTTTGGAATTTATCACTAAAAAGTCGTATGACTTTAAAAAAAAACTTAAAGAAAACATAAAAATTTAAATGGGATTTGAACCAGTTTCATATAACTTAATTGACGGCGAGCTTTTGAACGCAGGCTCATATCTTTTTAAGTAGTAAAGCTTTTAAAACCAACATGCAAGCTGGGGAATGGTGACTTTACAGATTCCCTCTGTCACCTCTTCTATATGAAGTCTAAGGGAAAGAATAGCAATTTGCGTAATGTTATGCGATTACAAAGGACATTGTATTTTTCATTATTTTATTTTATTTATTTATTTCTTAATAGGACGTTTCTTGCTTTACCTGGTCTTTTTAATGATTGCACTAATGTTTACTTTTAAACTGACGTAATAAAATCGGCACACGTCAAAGTAATAAAATATTTAAAAAATTATGCCCATTGTTAATTTTTTGTACCGAGTATTATTTAAGCTGTAAAACTATTGTAGCTATTTCTTTACTGTATTTTGATCGTTTGCCGATTGATGGCGTCAGAAATGCTCTTCGCTTTTTGCAAAAATTCATACTTTGCTTATTTTTTTGACGTGACAACGTCTTAAATTAGGTTGCGGCTCGGAGTCACATATGAAAAAGGTAACGTAACGATGTGTCAACTGTCACCGAACTATGATCGGTCCGCCGCGCGTATCACTTGACACATGTACAATGTTTTAGTAAACAAAATATATTTTCTATAGTTAAAATTTGTGCAATTTATATTATAATTATTAATCATATCAATAAATATTCTACCGAGAAAAAGACGTTGTCACGTAAAATTTTCGCCCGTAAAACCCACTTTACAGGCAACCATTTTTTTTATTAAATATAATTATTTCTTTTTATTGAAATACTAATCATTTGAATTTTTATAATATTATTAAGCTGCCAACATTTTTGAATCAACATATATGTTAAACTTTAATTTTTACTGGAACCTGATAAATAAAATATTATTACTATAGTTCCCGAATGAGATTTGAACTTGTATACGTTTAAGAACTTATCCATTACGCTTGCTAAGTCACTCGATTTATGGTGATATGGATTTAATGTCGTCGATTACCAAAAGTTTCACTAGATGGCGTCACTAGTTTCATTTTTTTATACAAAAACGTGAGAATTAAGAACTATTTAGTATGTTTGTTTACAAAAATTCGCTAAAGATTATACGTATAGCTGTTGTAATAAATTTCAATGTTTTAGTAAACAAAATATATTTTCTATAGTTAAAATTTGTGCAATTTATATTATAATTATTAATCATATCAATAAATATTCTACCGAGAAAAAGACGTTGTCACGTAAAATTTTCACCCGTAAAACCCACTTTACAGGCAACCATTTTTTTATTGTAATATTTTATTTAAGATTTTGTGGATCAAAATATAGATTTGAACTACATATTTATATTTCTTTTTCTTATTTAGGTTGACAGAAAGTGTACTCTAATATTTTTGTTTTCAACATTTGACTGGAGACCGATTTTAGACTCCGCCAATTCATATATATTTGGGTAAAACATAATAACTTTTGACGAATATAAATAACCTAACTAGATAGGAGATACTTTTAAATTGCCAAAAATCCTATATGTTAGTAATCTTAAAATGTATTTTTAAGTTTTTCCATAATTTAGCAAGCCTAAGCGATAGATGGCGTTGTGTGTAGCGTTCTAGTTACATATATAATAATCGTATAGTTATTTTAGATTTTTTATATTAAAATTAATAATTAAAAATTGTTTAAATTTTTCCAAAAAATGGTTGCCTGTAAAGTGGGTTTTACGGGCGGAAATTTTACGTGACAACGTCTTTTTCTCGGTAGAATATTTATTGATATGAATAATAATTATAGTATAAATTGCACAAATTTTAACTATAGAAAATATATTTTGTTTACTAAAACATTGTACATGTGTCAAGTGATACGCGCGGCGGACCGATCATAGTTCGGTGACAGTTGACACATCGTTACGTTACCATTTTCATATTTGACTCCGAGCCGCACAACCTAATTTAAGACGTTGTCACGTCAAAATCTGCCAGTTAAAATGCGATGTTGACTTTTTTGCTCGACACCCAAGATCTTAGAAATTTATACTGACTATCTACTTCATTGTACAAATTACGAACATTGACATCTTTAATGTGTTTTTTTTCATTACACAGCTTTATAATGGACTACGAGTATCTCAAATATAATACAAAGTGAAATATTAGTGTTTGATTTTAGGTGTTAACACACTCTGTTCTCCTTTTTCGTCAGATTTTAAAACTTAATGAGAAATGAAACTTCATCGCCTACTTTGCCTAACAGAATAAAAAAATCAAAATAATTCAATAGATGAAAATTTTCATCTCCACGTTCTTTTCTCTGGTAGCTAAGTAAAGCTCGGCGTTGAAATTTGCCATTCAACACACAATGCTTTAGAATAAATGAGGAAACTAGGGTATAGAGTGTCTTAACACTAGGTTCTTCCGGTTCCTGCGGTTCCCTCTGCCTACCCTGCTACGTGCGGGATAAGACGTGAAGCTATAAAAAAATCCAAACAGGAACAATCAAGACCCTCAACCATCAGTGTCTGTCAGATTAACTACAATAGTCTAAAAAAGCTTTTCATATCATAATAATTATTAATTATAAAAGATTTATGACGACTTTATATTCCTCCATTATATATTTAATATTTGAACTTAAGTACATTTGGCACGTCAAAGCAATTTAAACTACTAACAATAAATGACAACGCTTTTCAAGCAATAAAGCTTACAAGAAATGCCTAGCTTAGGGTATAATTATTATTTTATTATTCGTATAAAGGGGTTTCTTAGAAGTAAGAAGCATCGCTGTACAATGGTAGAGTGCGAAGATCGACTTTGAACTCTACATAGCTAGGGCATAGAGTTTATTTAGTAAAAAACAGGTTTCTAGTAATATTTTTATGACGCTCTCTAATATTTTTATGGTGGTCATCCCGTTAGCGAGTTCAATTGTTTTTGTGCCGCAAATGAACAAAAGTGATAAAGCGTGTCTGACGCCTCTAACAAAAGGTAGAAATATATCTATACTGAATGCTAATAAACAGATTTAATGTTTACAAAGAACGGAATAAAATTATTTATGAGAAACCATCGTGGATCAGTAGATATTTGCGTGTAAGCACGATGGTTGTCGATTCAACTCCGATTGTGGGGAACGATTACAATTAAATTATCTTTACTACCACATTCTGGGAATACAAAAAATGAAGTTAAATGTGGATGAGGGAGCGTGTTGATATTTAAAGTTTTTGCCAATGAAGTTTCAACAAGTGTTAAAAATGTCAAAATTACCACCCTACTCCTTATCTACTTCTCGCATGGTACATATAGATAGAAAATATTTTTTTTAACCTGATAGTGGTAAGAGAGGTAAGGGGAGACCTCGGTTGACTTTCGAAAACACAGTATCGAAGACACTGTGGGAAGGTCACGTAAAAAGCATGAGGACTCCCCGGAGAGCATGCATGAAGAGGTTAATGACAGTGGACGAGGCGAAAGAGGTATGCAGGGACCGCAGCGTTTGGCGCTCCGTTCTCTCTGACTACCCCGCTAGGGATAGAGCGTGAAGTTAAGTTAAAGTTGTCACTTATAATAAAACTATAAGCTTTTTTAAGTATAAGCTTTTAGGCAGTTTATAAGTTTTGTCTATTTTGATAATAAAACATACTTTAATATATTATATATACTTCATTTCCTTCTAAATGGTTTGAAGCTGCGATTATTAGATAAATAATATAAAAAAACCACCATACCGTTAGATACCTTTTTTTTTAGCTTCACACTTTATCCCGCATATGGCAGGATAGGCAAAGGGAACTGCAGGGACCGTGGAAACCTAGTGTTAAGACACTCCGTTGCTTAGTCCCTGCTTTCTCCGTTCCCCCTTTCCGCCTTTTTCGAGGCATTGCGTGTTGAGTGGCGGAACTCAACGCCGCGCTTTGCCTAGTTTGCCAGAGCGAAGAAAATGGAAATAGAAAAATCCATATTCTCTGACTGGAGATCGAACCCAGAAACCGTCGTGTTACAAGCAGACGTTGCGCCTCTGCGCCACGACGGTCCTAAGATACTTACTATACACAGAAAAGCCAATAATTTAACGAAGCTTTATTATCAATTAATCGATAAATAGTTTCATTATTTTAAAAGTAATGAAACTGTCTGTCTCATTATTTTCACATTCTTCGTACTAAAATAACATAAGATTAGTCTTAAAAGGATTTTATTTATGTTTGAACTTAACGATGTATCGCTTAGCGGTCGTAAATCTTGTAATGTTAGTCTTTACATTTCTAGCACCTATTTATGAAACTTATCTACATTGAGGACCGTAAACGCGACGGTTTGTCGGTTCGATTCCCGTTTAGGGAAGATGGTGTTTTCTGTTTCTTTTATTTTTTTCCGTCTGGTAACTAGGTAAAGCGCGGCGTTGAGTTGCGCCACTCAACACGTAATGCCTCAAAAATGGCGGAAAGCAGGGAACGCAGTGTCTTAACACTAGATTCCTATGGTTTCTGCGGCACCCTCTACCTACCCTGCCATGTACGAAATAAATTGTGAAAAAAATCTAATTATTATTTAATTATTTTTATAAATATTTAATATGTTTGTTTGATTGATTTGCATTTATCTCAAGAACACCCGATTTAATTGACTTTTCTCATTACTTGATTTCAGAACACTACACAGTCACTTACGGTATGTTTAGTATTGTATACAATTGTTAGGACGTTAATTATTAAAAAAATGTACGAGATATATTTTAAGTAAATATTTTTTATTATGAAAGCTCTGATACTGGCGTTTACACAAAATAATTGATAGTAATTAACTACATAGTATTTATATATAAATAACTTGATACCAACGTTTGACAACTTGATAGGGACTTCAACCGGTCGTTCCATACCACAATGGAAATTGATCGTTTAGATCATAAAACGAAGCGGAGAGCTAAGAGTAGACAACGGAATTATTTGACACTAGTGCTACTTATTTAGTTATTATTGTAGACGGACGACGCATGAAGTTAAATAAAAAGATAATAATTAAAAAATATATAAAAATATATTATTTTTTTAGTATTCTTTGTCCGTCTCTGTCTGTCTATCCGTTTATTTAATAGGTTATATCTCATGAACCTAGTTACATGTTTAAAATTATACAATACACACGTCATGTATTTCTATTGCCACTATATGACCAGATAAGTAATAATAAAATAAATATATTAAATGGCTGCTTTACTAAATTCCTTTGTAACTGACATGATTTTCTATTATTTGTATAGACAATGGTACAGAACCGTTTGTGCGAAACTCCGACTCGCACTTGGCTGATATTTTTTCTATATTCAAAATTAAGTCGACATACGCGAAATAAACGATTCTATCTCTTTCTTATATGAACGTTAAATATTTACACTAAAATTAATATGTAAATAGAATAATAATACTTGAATGGTAATTAGGGCCGAGTTAGCGCAGAGGCGTAACGTCTGCCTGTAACGCGACGGTTTCTGGGTTCGATTCCCAGTCGTGGAAGATGGATTTTTCTATTTCCCATTTTCTTCGCTCAAAGCGTGGCGTTGAGTTCCGCCACTCAACACGCAATGCCTCGAAAACGGCGGAAAGCCGGGACGGAGAAAGCAGGGACTAAGCAACGGAGTGTCTTAACACTAGGTTCCAATAGTTTCTGCAGTTCCCTCTGCCTACCCTGCCGTGTGCGTGATAAAGCGTGAAGCTAAAAAAAAAAAGAATGGTAATATATCACCACGTGTATCTTTACGATATTATAAATCAAATTTTTGTATGTTTTATAGCACATTGAAAAGTGATTTGTTCAAACATATAATTCTAATAACTATGAATGTATATATATGTACCATCAGTATAAACTTATATATATTTATAGATATGCATATCTGTATGTACAGTGTAAAGTTTTTTAGAATTTGACATATAAAAATCTTTATTATAGTTTATATGATATTATATGTACAAAGAAATAAAACTTAGACATAAAGGTAAATTTAAGACCGAGTTCTATTACAGCGGTTATATCATGCATAAGAGAGCTTGTGATATGCCTCTAAACAGCTGTACGTTCCGCACTACCAAGGGGTATTGGTGCGACAAGGAGAGAGAGCAAAATATATGAGGTAGGATAGAGACGACGCTAGTTAGCGAGGAGGGGCTCGAGATGTGCTCGCCAGCTAGTCATTGGTAGGGGCAACGCCGCCTCGACCGCGCCCCCCTCTGTGAGGCCTATACCGCATCACGAAACACCATCAGTCTACCGCCCGAGTCCGACGCGACACAGTCTCTCGTCTGTGCTCATTCACCATTGTGCCATAGTAGCTAATGTTCTAACAGAACTCAGTGTTTATATTATTTGTCAATATGTCAACACTAAGTCATCATCCGTACGCGTTCTCCATGCATCCTGGTATGCTACCGGAGTATCCGAGCGCGCCGCAACCGCTGCCTGCCTCCTCGCCGCAGTCAGAAGGCCATATTAAGAGACCCATGAACGCTTTCATGGTGTGGTCGAGGCTCCAGCGCCGACAAATCGCCAAGGATAACCCGAAGATGCATAATTCAGAAATATCTAAACGTCTCGGTGCCGAATGGAAGTTGTTGACCGAAATGCAGAAGAGACCCTTCATAGATGAAGCTAAAAGACTCCGTGCGCTGCACATGAAGGAGCACCCCGACTATAAGTATAGGCCGAGGAGGAAGCCGAAACCTCCTACACCCGGCTCTGCTCCCGGCGCTGGTGCTTTTCCAAGCTTCCCACTGCCATATTTCGCGGGTCCTGCACCATCTGTGGGGCCGCTAGATGCTCTGTCGTATCCTGCTGTGTCACCATATTTTCCGCATCAACTAGATCATCTACAGTTCTCCAAATTAATGGCCCCGACTGCTGAGAAAATGCCGACGGCATCTTCAGCCGCTGCAGTGGTGTCTTCATTCTACTCGTCGCTATATACGCAGCCGGCTCCACCCAAGCACTTCTCATCGCCCCTGTTCCACCAGTACGGCCCGGCGCCGTCATCACCAGTGTCTCCGGTCACGCCGACGCAGCACAGCCCGCACGACGACCAGCTCAGACGGCCGGTCTCAGTCATATATTGAAGACCAACGTGCCTTCCTTGAAGGACCTCAATCTTTTAGGGTATGGCAGTGAAGTGTTATAGCAAAGACGATAAAATGAGAACATTATTTATTGTTTTTAGATTTACGCTTAGTTGAATATTGTAAATCCGGTGTGTTTCATATCAGTGCTTGTAAATATGTTGAGACGTAGGCCCGCTAGTGGGCGTCATATTAAGTTTTATAGACTGTGATTTTTGTTTTCGCGCGTCTTCAGATGTTTAAGTTGAAACCGTTTTATATTGTGAAGTGAGATCGGTACCAAAAAGAGATTATTTCATGTACTTATGTAGGCAGGCGTCAGTCACACTTAGCTGTAGTTATTCAATGTGAATTCTGATTTTTGTTCTTATCTATTAGTAACGTAACGTGTTAAGTTTAATCGATTTACTCGAATCGTCCTTAGTATCCGATGATTGATTCTCGCTTTTCTTCGGTTCATGTAATTTATTTATTGCCAGTGTAGATTGTATTTGGAGTAATTGTAAATTAGTCGATTTAATTGTAAGTGAATAGTGGCTATCAAATGTAAATATTAGTTTGTAATTCAAAATCGATGTCAGTACCAACGATGTATTATAGATTATGAAGAATTTGTTAACGCCATACGAATAAACAAAATTGTTTTTATTTTAAACTTTGTTTCCTTTTGATTTGTTTTGTTCCTTAATTAGAGGATTTGTGTCTCGGCAATGAAACCTATTACGTAAATTCAAGTAAAATATTAGTATTGTGCTAGAATTGCCAAAATTAAGTTTGAACTTGATAAAAAGCTCGGAAAAGTATAACAACTTTAAACTTTTTAATATAATTGACGATTTTTGTATTTGTATACAGACAATTATCTGATTCAGTTCAGTTCTTCTATTATCTATTTTGTTTTGTACTTTTAAGATATAATTAATAGATGAATTTGCTCAAAACAATTTATTGAAAATTAAAGTTAAAACCATTGAATATTATTTTAAAAATATATCAATAATTTATTTAAAAATAAAAGCTAACAAATTTAAGCAACACTTTATTGTAGGCGAAATTCTTTTATAGATTTAAGAAATCGAGTTTCACCGATGTCCGACGGCGTTTGAACATTTTTGTAAGGAGTGAACAATTACGTTGAAAATTTCACATTTAACAAGTAGAGGTTGGTTAAAAGATTTTTTTTTCTATTTCCGAAAACAATCGAGACATTACATTCCGAGTGCAAGTAGCGGAACTCAACGCCGCAGTCTACATTTAACCAGAACAATTACGTTGAACAATTACGTTGAAAATTTCACATTTAACAAGTAGAGGTTGGTTAAAAGATTTTTTTTCTTTTTCCGAAAACAATTGAGACATTACATTCCGAGTGCAAGTAGCGGAACTCAACGCCGCAGTCTACATTTAACCAGATTTCCTTAAATTAATAAACTCATAAGTATCGCAAGTCTTTGAAACTTAGAGAATGTTTTACTTTGGAATTCGTTTTGAATTAAGTAAACTACCTAGTAATATTTTGATATTCTTATAAATATATTTTTTATAGTAAAAACAATTTTATAATTTTTTAAGAACTAAAAATCTAACATACTCTATAATTTTTTTTATTAACAAAACAAAGAATAATTGGAGAATAATAGGAAAAGAGGAAGGAATAATAAATAATAAGAGAAGAATAATAGGATTTTCAAAGGATAAAATAAAGTTTAGAAGAAAGAAGGTTAAAGCCGAAAATTTACACTTAATTTTACAATTACACCTCTGTGCCACGAGGACCGTCGTGGCGCAGAGGTGTAAGCGACTGCGTGTAAACGCGACGGTTTGAAGGTTCGATTCCCGCTTGGGGAAGACGAATTTTTCTATTTCCATTTTAAAACTAGGCAAAGCGCGGCGTTGAGTTCCGCCACTCAACACGCTATACATCGAAAAAGGCGGAAAACAGGGACTAAGCAACGGAGTGTCTTAACACTAGGTTCGTATGGTTCCTGCAGTTGCCTCTGCTTATCCTGCAATACACGGGATAAAGCGTGAAGCTATAACTTTACAATAGTTAAATAGTAAGAATTTGAGACATTCTCTGTTGAATGGCAGAATTGAATGCTTTTTGTCTTGTTACCAATGCAAAGAAATAAAAAATTATTTTTTTTTATCATCCCGCACATAGCAGGGTAGGCTGAGGGAACTGCGGGGTCCATGGGAACCTACTGTTAAGACATCCCATTTCCCACTTACTACCTTTGCGGAGAATTGCTTATTGAGCGGCGGAACTCAACACCGCACTTTATCCAGTTGCCCTTATCATCATCTACTATGAGCGGATGATGATTCTTTTTCCAAGCGCGAATTGAAACTACAAATGTGCCGTTCACAGTGCACTGCACCACTGCACCAAGATGGCCTTATACCATATAAATGAATAATATATAAAATAAAGCAATTAAAACTATTTCCATAATAATGTCTGTATACATTTCGCAATTATCGCAATTATTTAAAACGAAAAGCTTTGTAAGCTCAAGTCTACAAGTAGAAAAACGCAAAAGCTCGCTAGATGGCGCTACTGGTTTTTTACGAAAGGATTGTTGGACAGCTTTATGCGATATTTTTAAGAAATTGCAGTTTTATGTACGGCTTTATATATACTGTTTATTTTTTAAAGTAACATGTTGTTTATAAATATAATGGTGTATATTAAGTGATAAGTATGTAGTTATAGAATTACATCTACCTGTTTTCGAACTCTACACGTTTTATTCCGCATATGGCAGGGTAGGCAGAGGGAACAGCAGGAACCATAGGAACCAAGTGTTAAGACGTTCCTTTACTTAGATCCTGCTTTCTTTGTCCCCGCTTTCCGCCTTTTTCGAGGCATTACGTGTTGTGTGGGGGAACTCTTCCTATATATGAAAAAAATATTGTTTTAGGCATTTATTACACGTTTAATTTAGTTTAAGCAGGCAAAGCCTCAGGCAGGCCGTAAGCTGGTAAGCTGGTATATAGCTTATAGAAACATTATCATCAAATGGAAAAGGACACAGTATTGTCATTTTGCTCTTCGTTTATTAATAAGGTAGGCGCTGAATGAGACGACGCCCGGCCACCCCTTGCTGATACAAACTCGGTTTTCAATATAATAATTACGCCCAGCTTCCGGGGGCTTTCGATTCAATTCAATTGTTTTGTACCATTTCATTCAATTGTTTTATATTAAATATATTAAAAAAGGTGTTTGTATTTAAGAGTGGAACAAAATTTGCATTTTTTATCCTATAGTGGCAGCTATTTTTTCTTTTTCTTATATTTTGTCTACATTTCACTCTAGTAGTGACAGATTTCTCCTCTTGTCAACTTTTTAAATTAAATTAAATATTTTAAATTTTAATTCAAGTAGTTTAAGATTAAATTTAATAATAATTGTTTATAAAATACAACTATTTTAATACTAGGCAAAGCGCGGCGTTGAGTTCCGCCATTCAACAATTATATGAAATGTGTGTCTAGACGTAATTTGTTTTTTGTTATTAAAATTTAATATTTCTTAGATTTTGGAGTACCTAGGTCGTTTCGATCCGTAAAATACTCGTACATAAGTACCGCTGCAATTCTTAACATTTTAATTTATGGCTTTCAGATGTAATATATTTTGTAATTACAAATTACACAATTTATACAATAGGCCTGATGCAGAGGCGTCTTTTTGCATGTGACGGTTTGTGGGTTCGATTCCCACTTCGGGGAAATGGATATTTCGTTTCCAGCTGGAATGAACTTTATCGAAATGTTGGCTTAGCTGGACATTATAACTAAAAGTTATTATTATATATATTAATTATTGAATCAAATATAATTTTACTGTCGGAAAGATTATGAAAGTACTCAATAGTTCAAGTTATTAATTATTATTAACAGTTGACTTGAAAAAATACTCTGTTATATATATATATATATATATATATATATATATATATATATATATATATATATATATATATATATATATATATATATATATATATATATATATATATATATATATATATATATATATATATATATATATATATATATATATATATATATATATATATATATATATATATATATATATATATATATATATATATATATATATATATATATATATATATATTACATCTAAACACACTTAAACTGTTCTTTTTATGTTATATTATGTTTGTGTATATAAGAAGAGCTTCATTACGAACTATTCATTCACTCTATTATGTTATCTATTTATAATGCAACCTTGATAAAGATTAATTGCTTCTTTAATTGATGTATGACGTCACTAAGTTACGACAATTTTGGGGTTAAAATGGTGAAATATTGGATTATAAAAGCAAGGTACTAACTAATATTATGTACAATATATGGAAAATCATAAATGTAATCTTTTTTGTATAAATAATTAAATCAGACTTTTCAGAAAACGTCTTAAGTGTATGCATGGTATTTTAACCTGGACCCAATGCTAAGTATTACCTAACACTAACAGGTACTAAGATCTGCAAGTAACCTAACTAAACTATAGTTTGTATTTTGAAACATAAATATTGATATGATTGATTGTAAATTATTTATATACTTTCCATTTTGTGTTAGAATTTTATTATACATATGTATATCTAAACCAGCAGAGAAATTGAAGCAGAGAAATAAATATATTTTATATATTTTCTAAATTTATGAGTTTAAAACTAAAATTATGTACTTAATAAATATAATAAAACCGATCAACATATACGATCGTCCAAAACCAACGAACCAAGGAAGTAAAGATCCCGTCTAACATTCCATCTTCTTCCAAATGATAAATGATATATCCATATACAAGCGTTGTCAAGATTAATTAAAAGCTTTTTGCCTTAATAGATAGTTAGGCAAGAACGGGTAGCATTGTACACTCGCCATTGCACAGTCATATTCTTTTATATTACATCATTTTCTATATAGTTCCTTCATTTCATCGTTTGTATTGTTAACAAAGCTTTGTTGAATTAAATAACGAATGGTGAGCTTTTGATGGGTAAAAAGCTCTCTTTTATATAATTAGGTATTGGTAGTGTTGTTTGTTATGTAACAATTATTATTGAAGATTTCTGAAAATAAAAGGTATAATTCTTGTTTTTCTATTATAATCTTGCAATCGGATATATTATACACGTAACCGAGCTGTAGTCGTGTTTTTTCCCATAATCGTTGAAATTTTGTGAAACCCTCTCTCATTCAGCACTCCCTTGCACTACTGAAAGAACCTACATGCCAAATTTCAGGTAGGATTTACGTATTTACGGCTGTGCGTTGTCTGTCAGTCTGTAAATTGTTGTAAGATTTGAAGTAAGCTGGTCGTTTCAGTTATATTCCTATGTAAAATAATTAAAAGATAATTAGTAAAATTAGTAAAATATTTATTTTTAACTTTAAGCCGTATCCGTATTGTAGTAGTGGACGGGTAGAACAGTTAGTGGAAGAAACATGGTGTTTAGACTTTTTATTCATCGCTTTTCGTCTTTTGAGAAATTGCGTATAACGTAGCGGTATTCAACGCCCTGCTTTGCCTTTTTACCAGAAGTTCGAAGAAGAAATTGAAAATATTTCACTATCCCTTGACAGGAATCGAACCCAGAAACCATCGCGTTTACAATCAGACAGTGTCTCGAAGTCACGACGGCCTAATAAATAAAATTGTAACGTAAATAATTCCATTTCTGAAGACTCACTCCCTAGTACCTGCGTGTATTAAAAAGAGTTATATAAGTAACAAAAAATATATACATATATACATATTTTGTTGTACTTTCTCATATTCAGGCCCTTATTTCGAGTCCAATTGTGCTTTGAATTTAATACCGTTGATTTTGTATTACGATTCGTTTATACGATATTTGAGTGAGTTTCTGTGTTCAATAAGAATATGTTGACGACGTAGGGGAAGTTTATCGATATAAAGCGTAAGATCATGCGTTGACATCTCGAATTCTATAACCTAGTATTTAATACTTAAAGAAAACTTTTGAAAATTGTGAACCCAGTGGGATTTGAACATGCGCCTCTTGCAAACCGCGCAAAAAAATTTTCTTTGTTGTCTTTAGTTATACCTAGTGATGAGACACTCCGTTTTCTGATTTCATGACGTCACGATGGTCACAAATTGAAATCACATTTACAATAAGTAAATTAATACAACAAATTATGACATACATACTTACAAACTTTTAAGTCAGTATCTTTGAAAATATGATTAGTAAAAATCCATATATTTATTAAAAGCAAGATATACATTTTATTGTCATATTATTTCTAATACTATAACAATACAAACGTTATACGTGTCAAAAAGATGATCGTAATATAGTGACACAACGCTTACCTGTAACTGCGATGGTTGTAGGTTCAACCTTTCAGGATCGATATGGTAAAAAGTAAAGAAATCGGGCAGCAAAATGGGGTTACGGATTCCTAGGTTTCCTTTACTATTACGTTATGCAGCTACAAGAATAGTGGGCCCAAAATCGAGGGCTTGTTTGGTCAAGAACTTAAATATAAATATGTTATTTTTATTTTATTAGAATTAGATTTTGAGGATCGTCGTGGCGTAGAGGCGTAAGTGTCTGCCTATAAATGCGACGGTGTATGGGTTCGATTTCCACTCGGGGAAGATAAATTTTTTATTTCCGTTTTCTTCGCTTTGGAAACTAGGCAAAGTGCGGCGTTGAGTTCCGCCACTCAACACGCAATGCCTCGAAAAAGGCGGAAAGTGGGGACGGAGAAAGCAGGTACTAAGCAACGGAGTGTCTTAACACTAGGTTCATATGGTTCCTGCTGTTCCCTCTGCCTACCCTGCCATGTGCGGGATAAAAATAAATTTCGATCGTCATTTCGTAAATGTATTAATTTTCAATAGATGTCAAGTACATTTTCAACTGCAATTACATTACCTCAAGGAAAAGAGTTAGTGCTTTTATCTACTTATAAACAGATAGGTAAAAGGTGTTTATACATATACAAAATTCAGTCAAATATAAAAAAGTCATTTTCATATAAAAGTACGTGTAAATAACATTGCGTGACTGACACGAGTATGATGGGATCGTCATACCAAGAAAATAGTACTATTAAGTTTTGGCTTCCTCAATTTAAGCTCATTTTACTGTACACTCTATGTACTGACCTAAATGGTAATATATTAATTAGTGCCCTGCAAGTTGCTTGTATATGGATTTAAAATACGATATTTAAAAAAATATAATAATAAATAAGAAAGTTCAAGAAAAATATAAAAATTCTATCATTCGGGTATCGGAAACCCACGCCTCGTTGAATTCGTCTATGCTCTCTAATCACTAAGCTATACGTTGTCATCCAGCTACGCCGAAATTCATATACGAGTATGCTTGTGACAAATTTTATTTGAATTTGACTCTTTTTATTTTAACAAGACTATAATAAAATTATAAACTATATATTATTTCATCCTAATAAATCGTGAAAAATTAAAAATAAGTGAATATAATGGTTTGAACTTAAACTTTCTGGAAACTTTCCAAACGTTATCTAATTTAATCTTGTCAATTAGCCATACATTCCTATCAAGCTAAGTATTGTTTTTGATAATCTCTCTATATAGGGATTTTTTTCCTTAGCTTACCTTAGATATATGCTTTAGAAATACTACATAGTAAGAAAGAGTGCCATTTATTAAAATTAAAATGGTTTAACTTGTACATGATTACAACAGTTTGTATGAATATAAAATATATAGGTACATAAGACAAGCGTATAACATTTATTAATAGTTGCAATATAAATAATACATTAACAATTCAATTATTACTATTACAATACCAAATGATCGTTCATTATTAATAACAGCAAATCCATTATGTGTAAAGTTAATAAAAACCAATAAGTTTGCATAACAATGGTATACAGTACGACTAATAGTATCGCTATATATAACAGTAACAATATGTTTGTTTGTCACAAAAACCACGTGTGTAGCCGCGAAATAAACGTCACCAACGTACATATATCCTAATTTATCTTTTCTACAATCATTTTTACAGCGCTTGCAACCCCCAGTGATTAATGATGGATGGATTCCTGAATAATTACCAAGACTTTTAATATTCAAGTGACTTGTGTTGAAGCTTTCATTTGCAGCTTTAAAGCTCGGTTATAAGGTTTTAATTCTAATGTGATGCCGAGATGACCCTTGATGTGCTTTTCAAATGTGAAACGTCGTAAGCGACACGATGTTTTTTGTTAAATTTTTAATATTCAGCGGTTGAAATAAGATTGCTTTTGTCTGGATTCTTGCAAGAATATACAACAAAGGCATAAACCATTGAAGGCAAATCTCCACTCGAGTTTTAAGGGCGAGTGTACGTTATTAATTTGTTATAATTGTCCCCCCGTCTCATATTTGCACGCATGTGGCATTTTTATTGCGAATTATTCACAATCATTAATTTTGTTTTTCTTTTCAACACTCCAAAAGCTAATGTGTTTCGAGTGGCGGTATTATATCATTTGTACTAGAAATATGCGTATTAGAATATGTATGTATATTTTTTTGTTTGCTTCAAGTGATTTCTTTATAAATATATCGGTTACAATGGTTTTTATTGGCAAGTTGGGCAGATCGTTTCATACGATTTTATTGTATTAATTTTTGTACAACGCTCGTGTTGTTGAATTGTTTTATTATTCTTCAAGAACGTTATGCATTATATATTGAATATATAATAATTATTAATAGTATTTTTAAAGCGACACTAAATATAATAAAAATTAGATATATTCACTGTTTTTTCTTACGTAAGTTAAAATATAATTTAAAAATTCCAAAAACAAAACAAATATAGCTTTTTTTAACACGAAGCAAGGCAGGCAGTGGGAACCGAAGGAACCTAGTGTTTGTGTGGAACTCAACGACTAGCTTTGCCTAGTTGCCAGGAGCGAAGAAAATAGAAATGAAAAAATTTTACCCGATTTTACATTTTACCCGAGTGGGAATAGAACCCACGAATCGTCGCGTTTACAGACAGATGTTACGCCTCTGCGTCACCACGATCCTTTATATATTTTGTTTAATTAATTTGAAGGATATTATAGGATATGGTCGAGGCCGTGGCAAAACGACTTATCTTCTGCCTATAAACGATGTCTCGTTGACTCCTGGACTGTCTTCCGGGGTTCAATTCCCATTCTGGGTATTTTATTACTTAATTTCTTTACTATGATAAGAAAATAAAGAGAAGTTAAAAACAACTTCCCCTACTCAACAATGTCTTGAAAATTGGAAAAAACTAAACTTTAGCTTTCAAGTTATATTATAAAATTGGGCCACATAAATACAATTAAGAACAAATCAAACAAAAAAATAATATGTATTTTTTACATTTCTTTACATGACAAAGCCGATAAAAATACGGCTCGTGCGAACCCGCGACCACCGTCATAAAGAACAATTCCGAGCCATTCATATAAAAATTAAAAAGCTTGTCACATATAATATATATTTGTTCAAAGGCATAATCGGTAATTTTATTGCAAGTTTCACACATCGAGCACCCTCTGTTTGAGTACAGATTAATTTGCATAACAATTATGGTGTACCCTCCTATGTATGGTATGGCTGTTTACTTGTCAATTTCGGTTTGTAGGGATTTAATAAAATCGCGAATGAGTATCATTATGAAATTGCCGTCGCTAATGCTCTTTTATGCGGTTTTTATTGGGATCGTTTGACAATTAATTTATGTTAGTGGTGAAATTTTGAAATTTGACAAGTTTAGAGAGGAGGAAGAAGTTTCTGGGTTCGACCCGAGTCGGGGAAGATGGATTTTTCTATTTCCATTTTCTTCGCTCTGGCAAACTAGGCAAAAGCGCGGCGTCGAGTTCCGCCACTCAACACGCAATGCCCCGAAAAAGGCGGAAAGCGGGAACGGAGAAAGCAGGGACTAAGCAACGGAGAGTTCTCACAGTTCCCTCTGCCTACATATATGATAATATAGTAAAATAGCGTGAAGCTAAAAAAAAAAGTTTACATAGTAAGAGGAGGTTTTTCAAAATGATTTCTTTTTAATAAATTTTATAAATTTACTATAAAAAATTGATGAAAGAGATAAATAAAAGACATTGGGTTTTTTCACTGTGGGATTAGATGACAAATTGAGGATGGTGTAGTGATCCATCACTATACTTTTTTGTCTATAACTTAAACCGTCTTCTTAAACCGTCGTGGCGCAGAGGCGCAACGTCTGCCTGTAACGCGACGGTTACTGGGTTCGATCTCCAGTCGGAGAAGAAGACTAAGTAACGGAGTGTCTTAACACTAGGTTCTTATATAGTTCCTGCAGTTCCCTCTGCCTACCCTGCCATGTGCGGGATAAAGCGTGAAGTTAAAAAAAAAAAAAAAAAAAAAAAAAAAAAAAAAAAAAAAATGTAAAAAAATATAGTTTAAATTCAAATATTTTAAAGTGTTATTTAAATATTTTAACCAGAACTTAGGTTGGTATTCCTAGTAAGGGCAATAAGATTTTTTAATTTCCTTCCACCAGGATTTAAACAGAGGGTGGCGTTAAGTTTCATTTCCTATATATATAATATCATCTATTTTCAGACGCTGTGCCTCTGCTTCAAAACAGCCTGTAAACTTGAAGATTTGTGGGTTCGATTCCCACTGGAAAAAGATTTTTTTCACTTCCAGTTGTTTCGCTCTGGCAACTAGGCAAAGCACGGCGTTGATTTCCGCCACTCAACAAGCAATGCCTCAAAGAGGCGAAAAGCAGTGAACGGAGTATCTGAACACTAAGTTCCTAATAACGCTTACCCTGCTACGAGCGGGATAGAGCGTGAAACAAAAAAACAATCTATTATCAGAACAATAAGTGACATAATAGCTTAATAGTTTATATCAAAATCAAAACATATTACGCGTATAAATATCACGAACACAAGCCATCAATAGGTATAAACAATTTAATCGATTACCATTAGCGTCGCTAACGGTGTGCTTTCTTCCGTGCAGTTTGTCCCCAAGAGCTACGAGTGCCACTAAATATTATAACGAGACTTAAAGATCAGCGATTCTCAAATTTTTATATCCTGAATATGGTGTTTTTTTTAGCTAATGTGTCAGTGATTCTCAAAATTACGTTATAACTGTTTAAGATAGTATATGTGGGAGAGATTTTAAGAAAATTCATATGTGAAATCGTAATATACAAGTAAAATTGAATGTTGATCACAAGGAAACGGAGTATCGTAACACTAGGTTCCTATGGTTCCTGCCATTTCCTCTGCCTACTCTGCCATGTGCGGGATAAAGCGTGAAGCTAATAAAAAAATCATATAAAAATTTCAACGCAGCGGGTTTGAATCGCTCGGATAAATATAGGTATAACGTTCTTTCATTGAAAAAACAAACTATATTATTATTTTTTTTTTGTCTTCTGCTTTATCCCGTACATGGCAGGGTAGACAGAGGAAACTGCAATAACCATAAGGACCTATTATTAAGACACTCCGTTGCTCAGTCTACGCTTTCTCCATCCCTGCTGTCCATCTTCCACCTTTTTGAGTCATTGCGTGTTGAGTGACGGAACTCTACGCCACACTTTTACTTAGTTTCCAGAACGAAGAAAATGGAAATAGACTACGCCTCTGTGCCACGATGGTCCTCACAAATTATATAATCTAGTCAATATATGATATCTAATCGAGAATCAACGCAAAATACTACAAAATCTGGCATCATAGCATCTTGGCCATGACGATATCGTTCTACATCCTTTTGCTATTTTGTATATAATAGTAAACATTTGAACGTTACTCGTTCTCGTTCAATATTATAAATCTCAAGTGATAAAAGTAGGTCACGTATTGTGGTGATAGATTCTCTACAAGTGGAGACGGACGGAAGAGGATGTAAGTATATATATATATATATATATATATATATATATATATATATATATATATATATATATATATATATATATATATATATATATATATATATATATATATATATATATATATATATATATATATATATATATATATATATATATATATATATATATATATATATATATATATATATATATATATATATATATATATATATATATATATATATATATATATATATATATATATATATATATATATATATATATATATATATATATATATATAATCATCATAAATATCATAAGGACGACGTGAAGTACAATTTACACATTCATAATATTTTTTAAGAGAATAATTATTAATATTTAAAGAAAGTATATAACAATTATGAACTGGAACTCACAATTCTTGGAAATATTTGTTAGTTAGTTAGTTATTTATAGTGTTCGAAGGTAAAATATATACATACCAATTAAATTAACTACAATAATCATTTTCAATTTTCTTCAAAAAAAAAGAAAAAAACTTTCTACAATATTCCGCCTACATTAAATTATTTGTATAGTAAATCTTTATATTTTTCATAATTTTAGAAATATTAATATATTCTGTTGTAATATATTTATTTTTAGAAAATAAAATCAATATTTATTATATATTAACGCTCACGTAAATATATTTTCACAATAATTTTTCTATTCTAGGCTGTAGTTTGTATTATTTCAATAAACACAATTCAAAATAACTATTATAAGACTGAAAATGGAAAACGGAGAGTTTTACCGCTTCTGTTATCTCTATCCCTACGCTAGCTCCTTATATAGATGACAAACTGAAGCATTGTAGCATGGTTTGTACAATATATTACAATATATTGTGCCCAACTGGTTTCAAGAGCTGTAAAAATAACAGCTAAACAATTATTTATATTCTATCTAATACGAAACAAATGGCCACTTCAAAGCTTTTGAACGTAAAGCCCAATTTTTTTATCATCTTTTGTTAAACCCATCTACCTATCTATTCATATTTATGAAATTCCTTTGTATTTATTATTATATTAAATTGATATGTATTATATACGTTAGGATGTATAGCGAGTTAGTAGTGCGCGAAAACTGACGGAGCTTTCCGGTCTTCAAGTGGCTACTGTTTAAACGAGCTTTGAAATTGAATTAAGGAAAATAATACTTATTTGATATGAAATTAGGTTTAAATTTGATTGAAAATAGCGGTTAGGATAAGTTTTTAAGTTATTTTCAAGTTGCCGCATCCGTTTTGTAAGTGATACCTTCAATTTTGAAATAGGGGAACGTAATTTTTGACTGTGTGTTCAATATGTTATACTATGTGGTTTTATTATATTATGTTATTGTTATTAGATTTCAAGGTTGGCAGTACATTGCTAATTGCGCAATTAGAATATTTTGTTATAAATAAAACATATCTTATATATATTCTTTTACTTGTATAATATAAATATTAGTATAGCTTTTTTTGTAAACATTTTATTGCAGAAATTATCTTATTTCATTAATGAATTCAAGTTGTAAATATTAATTAAATACTTGTAAAAGTTATATCTCAAACACATTCAAATACCAATTTAATAATTATATGAAGTTATAATAATTAATTAATTTAATAATTTAATAATTATTTATGTAATTTGTATCACCATATGGCTCAAGATGTCAAATTTGAAAGTTATCTTTTTTTCCTTTGCGCGACCTCAAACCATTTTAACAGTAGCGAAATAAATTACACACAACAGGCACTCTCGTAAATTTAATTAAAAAGAAAAATTTTTAATAGAGAATCAACTAAAAATCTCTAAACAAGTAATAAGGCCGATCAAAGTTTCCATCGCATTAAATTCTGAACAATTTCACGGCGATCCTAATCGAGGAGTATGGGCTATGCATAGCAGATCATCCCTTGGGACTGGACGCGTGACTTGCCAGTTTAACCCTTAAATTTCCACCCTTTGTATATTTCACATTAAGTGGTTCTATGATTTTCTTGAATTTATCTTTGATATATAAATATCCGCTTAGTATTATTAGATATTTGTTATTTTATATATTTGACTGTGGGTAAAATCTCGTACAAAGTAAGCTAAGATTGTTGTAATATTTTTTTTTAAATTTAGTATTATCGTTTATCTGTATCGGTCCAAAATGCCCTCTGAGAGGCTGTAATTTTTTACGTGACCTCTTTTCAACATTATCAACATTGACCTCCAGTCAATGTGTACAGACCTCTCCCCAAAAAGGGTCTAAGATTGATTGTCTAAAGAGTCATTTTGAATACGTTGAGACTTGAGAGTTACTCACGGAGATTACGTGTTGCAAATTTAATAAGAATATTTACTTGGAAATTTTATTATGTGACATTTTCAGGCTGGTTTAAGACCATTGAGGTATTTGAGGACCGTCTTGGTGCAGAGGCGTAAGTAGGCATCTGCCTGTAAAGGCGACGATTTGAGGGTTCGATTCCCACTCGGGGAAGGTGAATTTTTCTATTTCCATTTCTTCGCTCTGGCAACTAGTCAAAGCGCTGCGTTGAGTTTCGCCACTCAACATGCAATGCCTCGGGAAAGGCGGAAAGCGGGGACGGAAAAAAGCAGGGACTAACCAACGGAGTGTCTTAACACAAGGTTCATATGGTTCCTGCAGTTCCAGCAGCATCCTACCCTGCAATATACGGGATAAAGCGTGAAGCTAAAAAAAAGAAATTATCCATCCTCTAAGAGTGGGAATCGAACCTCCAAACAGTCTAGTTTACAGGCAGACCATGTGCTGTCCTGAGTCTCGTCAACGGATTATTTGATATCCATTTTCTTCGCTCTGGTAATTAGGTGTCTCAAACGGAGGTGAAAAACTGGGAACGAAGTGTCTTTACTTATTCGACCCTAGGTTCTAACGGTTCCTTCCGCCTACCATGCTATGTGCGGCATAAAGCGTGGAACGTAAAAAAAGTAGTGACTAATCACTGTGCTCTAGTATATATATTGTGAAATAAAGTTAAAAATCAAACACTCTGCTGATATATTGAGAACTTGACTGACAAACGCTAACATTGTACAATAATTTCTTTCATAAATTTCGTACGCTCTTCAAAATAACGTTGAAAACAAAACTATTTATCGGTGTCTAACTTTATGTAACAATATCAATAACGACCATTTCTATTGTACAAAACTTAAAGTTATGTTAAAAAGGTTATAAATTACTGTATTTTTAACTCTAATACACAATATTAAGAGTTTTGGAGTAAGTTTGAAAAATATTTTAAAATTTTCTAGCTTTTCTATACATATTGCTTGTGACGATTGACATGAGTTTTTGACAACGCTTTTGACGTATACATTTAAAAGGACTTATTGTGAGTTTCCCAGTCGTGTGTGGTTTGTTAAAGAGTACAAAGTTAATAATGGAATGAACACCGTTTGTGTTTTGTAACCTGAATTTGAATATTGTCGCAATGTATGGAACACTTTGCAATTGTATATACTTATTTGTTTTTTTTTTGTGAAAAGTTAAAGGCTATTTTGTATAATAGGCAGAATATTGCATTGGAATAAAGGAAGCGATCCCCAACGAGACAAAATTAATCCTATTTTTTGTTTTTAGAAACATTAAGGATTAATTTACTGTTAGCTGATAAAGCTTCAGATAAAAAATATTTTCCTTGTTTGCCAGATACATAATAGATATATACAAATGTTTTTTTCACATGTCTTCGATAGAATTATCTAGAAGATAAAGATTTACCAGGGTTTATCTTGTAGATAGATAGTATTTACTACCACTCTACAATCTAAAATTTTACCTCTAACCAGGGAAATTCAAACATTACTGGAAACTAACTAATGGAAATTAAAAAAAATATTAAAAATCCTTACATAAAAAGTAAGAACAGCGAAAAAAATGCAGTAATTTTACTATAATAAATGACTCTGTCCCGTGTACAATAAAATACACCACCGGACAATGGGGTCCGAGTTAAAATAAAACAAGATATACTTATCAGATTTAAAACGAGCGTCATTAGAGAGATATTCGTCAAACAATAATAACTATCATTTACTTGTCACATACGGACGAGTGTTATTGTCATAACCGCCCTTAGTTACTATTGCGACAATGTTCTAAGTGATGTGGATTTATAATGAACGTGGAACGTTGTCGTTGTAAGCGAAATGTCACTTAGGATATTTTACATTGGTAGGCTTGTAATCTTGATTTTGATAAGAAAACGTCTCGCAGGAGAGTCATAAAGAGTGCTCCATTGTGCATCTGTCAATCATTGATCAATGAAAGAGGCGGTCTGCGGCGGTATCTCTATGCGAGATGTACGCGATATTTGTGTGTATGATCGTTTTTAGGAATTCTTATTCTATATGTAGGAGAAACGATAAAATTAATAACATTTTGATTATAAAAAAATTTGAGTGTTTAGTAATCTATATTTCAAGGCACAGCTTGACGACTTGTTAGAGTTAAATTCGATTCGTCTTGTCCCAATTTCGATATTTATTCTTAACTAGCAATCTGTCATCAGCTTCATCTTCAACTACACAATAAATTAATGAAAACTTAAAAAAAATATAAAAAATTGAACGCAGCAGGATTTTTATATGCTTTGTTTAATATTTGTTTTACTTAGTGTAGATTAACACTTTAAAAATCATAAAAATATTTTATTAACAAACATAGATTATAATTTTAATATAAATATAAACTTCGTGTATAGAAACGTAAAAAACATATAACAACATTTCATTATTGTCATAGAAATATATTAAATTAATGTCATATCATAGATCCGAATTTGAAAATTGAAGATACTACATAAGCAAACGAAGATGAGGTTTGAAGGTAAGCTAACTGACCCTCAATCGAACCCGCACCCTCGCCGCCCATTGTTGCCTGCACCAGACTATCTATATGTAGTTTAAATAAAAACTTGTCATCTGCCCAACAATGGGTAAGAGATAGGGAATTTTCAATTTTGCGCTATATTATTAAAAGTTATATCTTTGTGAAATAGAATAAGGCTTTTATAGATAGGGTAAGTTATATTTCTAGTATGGTTTATTCTTTCTTAGTAAAATTAATTGCATGTACAGTGTTCATTTTAGTTTTCTGCAAATAGAGTAAAATAAGCAAATTTTAAGTTAAGTACCCTTATTAATAACCTTAATTAAATTTAATTTTATCGTCATCATGGCACAGAGGTCTGCCTTTAAACGCGACGGTGTGTTGGTTCGATTCCCACTCGGGGAAGATGGATTATTTTATGACCATTTTTTTTATCTTTATAAAAAAAGCTGTATACTTTCCATTGTTTTTGAGAGTTTGAATATTCGATTACAGTCACAGACTCTCTACACAATTATTAACTATAACAATAACTGTAACACAAACGTCACACGAGTAATTTCGGCAAATGAATGATTTTATCTTCCAGGTTTAAAGGCAACATTCCTATCTTTCGATAATGGCCATCGTTAATATTACGTGCAAACAAACAGTTAAATACTTTTACGAGAGATCGCTCGTAAAAATTGATTGAAGTCCCGTTTAATAACTTCGCCACAATACGATGAGTTATGGACGTCTAAGCATGTGATAGTTGTATTTTACGACGTTTTCCTAGCAAAAGGTATGATTGAATCCTTTTAATATGTCTTCTCACACCCTCGTAGCTCAATGGAGAATAAAGTTAATAAATTTCAAAAAGATATTGGTTTCAATTGTTATAAGTATTTATTCTGTTGTATATGTTATGTTTCTCGCTATTTTGAGCTTCACGCTATATCCCGCATGTGAAAAGTAAGCGGTAGGATAGTGCTAAAACACTCTGATTTCTCTCCAATGCTGGACATATTGCGTGTTAAGTGTCAGTACTAAACGTTGAGCTTTGCCTATCTGAATGGAGAAATGTAGATAATTTATTCTCTTGAGTCGGGATCGAATAAAAACTAAGTTAGAAACTATGCCATTCCATCACTATGATTCTACGTGATGAAGAGTGCATTACAATGCAATGCCTACAGTTAATACAATATAGAGATATATCTTTCGCTTTATCTGTTATTTATACATTCAATATTTAAATTTACTGACCATCAATTTGATGATTTCATTGACTTGACAATATCAGAGTATCTTTTTTAGACATATATAGTTCATACCAAAAATATAAAAAAGAATGTTCATACAAAACTATTTAAGAATTCAAACTTTAACAAAACGCGTCACGCTCCTGTCAAAAACAGTATAAATACATGTCATAACGATTTACTATCTAAGTGTTTCACTTTTCCCTACAAATCGATACGCCATTGTTACAACCATGGGAATTTCAATCAGGGTTCTTAGGAAGCAGCGGCCAACAAAGCCCACCTGAACCCTTCCCTAAAAGAAATTCATTAACTGGTTCCGCATAATAGGTATTTAAAATACATGTGTCCGTGCGTATGTGAATACATTATTGATATTATATGATAGTTTATTTTACTTACAATGTGTCTTAGAAAATAATGTTTTGTTAGAGCACCCTAGTGATGGGCGATGCGACTCGAAAGTGGGATAATTGAGGGATTTTGGTCTAAGTTGTTAGTTCGGGTCGACGCCCCGATAGGATTGTGTCCAACTTTTGACGGGAACGTCAGCTATTATTAGCTGTGATTGACAAGCTGGCCAACGTCCTGCTTGACTTGTTGTTATACTTTGTTACTGTACATTCATTGTATGTTAATTATTTTTAATTACAGTTTTTTTTTAATATTTCTTTTAGGAGCAACAAAATGTTTGGTTGTTAATGTGGTGGTTATCTTATTATCTTCCTTAATTCGTCATCTCACGTAGAAGAGAAACTAACGTTAAGATATGCTTATATCCACTTTACATTTAGCGTTCGTAGCCTATGAATTAACATTTCGTCCCCAACCTCTTTTGGTTAATTTATAATATTTTAGTATGATCTCAAAATGCTTGATTTATGCATTGTTGCTATTACAAAACTTGGTACTTAGACACTACAATCTTTCCAAAATACTACAAAAAATGTCAAAAATGTGTGAAAATAATATACTTAAAAATATTTTTCTAAGAATCATAGTTTACAATGTTTGTATAAAGTTACAAATTTTTTAACACAAGCTACTGACGTTTAGAGCTGGCCCAATTTCATGTTTGAACCTCAAATTAGTATACTACTGAGTTTTGTTTATTTTGTGATACTGTGGACTTTGTTGTGTTGGCAGATAAATTTACGTGAGACTTCTTTTTTGTTAAGCCTATGGCTCAGTGACTTGTACGGTGCTTAGAATATAATTGTAAGTTGGTATATCGAGGGTTCTTTTTTTATATATAGAAATGATTAAATTTTGTCTCATATTTTTTAAAAATTTAGCTTAACGTTTTGTTCTGCACTTGGCAGGGTAAGCAGAAGCTAGAACCTAGTATTAAGACATTCCGTTGCTTAGTCACTGCTTTCCACGTCCCCGCTTTACGTCTTTTGCCAGGCTTATTTGCCAGAGCCAAGAAAATGAAAATAAAAAAATCCATCTTCCTCGAATGGAAATCGAACTCAGAAACCGTGGCGTTACAGGCAGACGTTTCGCCTCTGCGCCACGACAGTCCAATTAGGATCGAATGTTAAAATTTAAATCAAAGGAATTGTCGTCGTGAGGCAGTTGAGATGTCTCTAGTCGAAACTGATAAATAAGTATTCAAAATTTTAAAAATAGTAGCGAGATACAAGCTATTTCCCCCTAAAGCCTTGATATGATGACCAAAGAAAACCTAAATATAAATATGTATGGCAAATGGAATTTGAAATAACATATCTTATGTCATCCATTCGTTCCAAATTGTACCAAGAAGATTTTTAATCGGCATAATTTTAAAAAACCCTATTAAAAGTTATATAATAGAATCCGTAGTTAAGAAAAGTTAACACTTACCTTATAACAGTATACCAATTTTTTAAAAGTGTTAATTTGCCCAAACAGTGATCATGGCCCCACTTAGTTTGTGTGTGACGTTTCTAAGAAGGGCAGTTTAGTTTAGGAAAATAAAGAACAAAATGTAGAAAGCCCTATAGAGACCACTCGAAAGAAATGGAGAAGATTATATTTATTAATTTATTAAAATATAAGTGTTAAGATGAAGTGAATCTTCTATGATTGATCTAAAAAATCATTAAATCATCTAAAGGTCCTATTTTTTATTTAAGGTCCGTAACACTAAAAATTGGTACAATTTGTTGCATTGTTACATATGATTATTAAATATGTTCATTAAACAAAACAACTCAAGTTTATTAATATGAAAGTATATGTTACGGTGAGAATGTTAAATCTATAAATTAATCTAATTGCTACTATATAAAGGTGTTTCAAATGGATATCTTTATGACTTACACGATAATATTTAAAAATTTGATGAAAAATCAGCAAAAGCTTTTCAGGAAAATATAGCAATAGTTCAAAAATATTAAGGACTTAAAAATTATAGATCATTCGTTAAGTAGGCGCTCTACGTCTTTCATTGATCTGCTCTCAATGTTCCTGGCAGGGTCCATTACTTAAACAAACCTGATGTGTGTAGAGCCTCCACTTCTCACCCACATGGGTATGGGTCTGTCCTATTCTGTACAACTGCAACAGGCAATATATTAACTACAACAACTTATATATCTAGAAGACCGTCGTAGAGTATAGGCGTAGCGTCTGCATGTTAACTTTTGTGGGTTCGATTTTCACTAGGGGAAGATGGATTTTTTGTTTTCTTTTTCTTCACTCTGGCAACTACGCAAAGCGCGTTGATTCAACGACACGCAATTCCTCGAGAAAGGCCGAAAGCAGTGAACGGAGTGTCCTAACACTAGGTTTCCATGGTTCCTGCGGTTTCCTCTACCTATCCGTTCATGTGCAGGATAAAGCGTGGAGTTATAAATAAAAAAAATATCTATACCTAATAATCTATTGAAGAGGTTCAACAGTTATAGGCTCGATTTTCGCTCTCGGAAATAATTTGTTTTATTTTCCTATGTGATGTTAAAGTTAGGTTGTATTAATATGAAAAATAAGGATTAGTAGTAAGTGGATGAAGTAGTAAGTATTCGTGCGAGATACTTGCGGGATACAGTGTGTATATATATATATATATATATATATATATATATATATATATATATATATATATATATATATATATATATATATATATATATATATATATATATATATATATATATATATATATATGTATATATATATATATATATATATATATATATATATATATATATATATATATATATATATATATATATATATATATATATATATATATATATATATATATATATATATATATATATATATATTTAAGCAAACATATTTAAGATATCATATTTAAAGATATTAAAGATAGATATTTCAGTCAGATATTGTTTTGCCTACAATCTTTACATAATTATATATTAAATAAGACGTGTAAATTACACCAGTAGTTACTAAAGCAACAAAAAAGGAAATCACGACATTGCTTCGGTTTCA
Source organism: Dione vanillae (assembly GCA_037178615.1). NCBI lineage: Eukaryota > Metazoa > Arthropoda > Insecta > Lepidoptera > Nymphalidae > Dione > Dione vanillae. The sequence continues at coordinate 612,642 of JAZFAU010000020.1, forward strand.
AATTGACAATGTCATAGCTTCATAGTGTTTATTTACTTACAAAGGGACGATAATATGTTGGTATTTGTACTAGATTTTCATATGTATGCAGTAAAACAAGTATATATATATATATATATATATATATATATATATATATATATATATATATATATATATATATATATATATATATATATATATATATATATATATATATATATATATATATATATATATATATATATATATATATATATATATATATATATATATATATATAACACAGCAAGCAACGTCTTGTTACTAGCGTAGAAAAAGACAAAAGAAAATAATTAATTTTCCCCTCATATGAATCAAACCCGCTATTGTCGCCTTGACTGTGCGACACTGTTCTGCTAAGCTATGAAGATTTCCAAATTCAAAAATATATTTAATTTATTCGAAAGCATAAGCCATATCTCATATTTATTATTATTTCTATACAGAATATTTATTAGCCGTCAATATTGCACCTCTATACAAAAACTATATAAAAAATAAACAATGAAAAACGCGTGCCAGTAAAAGTAAAAAACTTAATTTTCTCAAAAGTAACCATTCATTTATAGGCACTAAGCAGTTAAGATGGTCGTAAAACTCCAAGTTTATGTAGACGAAACAATGGCAGATAAATAGTGAAACTGATCAAGACACGACGCCTGTGAATGAGCAAATGCGGTAAGACATTGGCTCTATACTCACATACAGACATACAAGCTCAAATAGGGGATATGCTTACTTGTTTATATATAATAAACGTTGATTTATATTCACTTGGCTTGTTTTAGAGATCGGTGGTAAAAAAATCTTGTTTTCTCCTAGTTTCGTAGTTAGAGCTTTGCGTGTTAAATAGCGAAGCTTTACAACGCGCTTTGTCTCTCAAGTTTTCAATAATTTAAGTCTATCGAGTCCCTCGAGTGGGAATTGAACCTGTGACCGTATAAACAGTCTTACGCTTTCCCTTTGACCATGACCAAATATATATAATATTAAATTTCAAATTTACTATCGATGAAAGCTTCTTTTAATTTCTATATATAAACAGATTTATTTAAATATTGAAGTTTGAGTAATCTTTAATAAGTTATGAATTATTTTGTTTTTCCGCCCTTGGTACTTAGCAACGGTTTACTTTGACATCGTTTTTAGTGGATAGTGAGGAACAAAGTGTCTAAACTCTCCTTTTTATTCTACATATGGGATAAAACATAGAGCTTTAAATAGATTCAGCGTAATGCATTTGCTAGAAAGACGTGTCTATAGACCAGTTCAAATCGTGAGTTGTTTACATTTTATTGTTATGTATCTAAAAATATCTATACACATTAAAAAGGTGCCGCAGATCTGATTTAGAACTCATTTAACGGTTTTTGTGCTTAAATCTTGAGTAAGGTGAGACAGCTCGAGTTAAACACTCATAAAGATATATGTATATAAGCGTATATATTATTTAAGAGATATACTTACTTAAAATATATATTTTTATATTAATATATACTTTGTTATAGCTAGACTGACAGAGAAGTTAGTGTCTAGACAATCTGTCTCTCTCTTTCTGCCATAATTAAAAATTTATGCTAGATATTGATATTTTTAGCGAGAAATGAATATTATTTCTCCCAATAAGAGCTAATTTCCAATACTAACCGGTGTTAAGTCTGACGTTGTACCTGAACTATTATAGTATCAGTATAAAATTTTTAATTCTTGTTCCTTGAACAAATTTACAAACTAACTTACAAATAACTGTGCAGTAAAAAAAATCCTTAATAACTGATTTTTGTTGATTGATTTCATACTTAATCTGTTTTAATTCAAGATTATGTCCCATCATGTCTTGTCCCGTTTATATCTTCACGCTTCATACTGCATAGGTTAGGCACAGGGAGCCGCATGAACCGTTGGGACCTAGTGTTAAGATACTCCGATCTTTATTTTACGCCTTTTCGAGAACTTGAGTGTTGAGTGGTGGAACTCAACACCGCGCTTTGACTAGTCGCCAGAGTGAAGTAACTAAAAATTATAAGATCCAACTTCCCTGAGTGGGAATTGAACCCACAAACGTACGCTTCTGCGCTAGAACAGTCCCATCTGCAATGCTTGCTAACATGATTTAATGATTCTAGAAGATGTTCCAATAACTTATAATACTGCTCTATTACGTTCCCACGAACCAAAACCATCTCTTGTCGATTGAACAAAATACATGTATTTCGACAGACACAAGTCTTACTAATTAGAGCTTTAAAAATTTTTATCTTGCATTGTGTTGTCGAAACAAATGGAGGCTGGGTCTCGTAAGCATATTGATATATCATCACATAAACTTAGTCATTCGTTCTTAGCCCACCGCTATTGACGTACGGCTTCATTTAACTCAGGACCTATAACTTGGGACCAAATTAATTGTGCATTCCAGAAAACAGACAATTTTCTTATTTTCTCGTCAATAAAGCTCAAATTGTCTTGTGTTTTTCAAATGAACAGCGTACAGAGTGGTCTTGGAAGATGATTTTGAAAGGGTTTCGACCACAAAGCAATGAGATCGCGTCGTATTGTGGAAAACAAAGATATGTTTTGATGGAGTTTGTATGATTTAGTGAACTATATTTTAAATGCAAATATAATATTGTGGTTTTTGTATATTGTGTATCGTTTCAGTTTGTCCGGCTTAAAAAATAAACTTTATAATTATTTGTTGATTTGTTTGTATAATAATCATCTTTATATATTCATAATTTAACCTACACAAAGCAGATTGATCAGATAGAATCGAAGGAACAGGGGGAATATCTAGTGTTAAGACACTCTGTTCTCCATTTTCTGCGTGTTCGAAGCATTATTTTATTATTGAAACTGAAACTGTGTTGAGTGGCGGATCTCAACGCCGCGCTTTGTCTAGTTTCCAGAGCGAAGAAAATGGAAATAGAAAAATCTATCTTCCCCGAGTGGGAATCGAACCCTCAAACCGTTGCGTATACAGGCAGACGCTTACGTGTTCTATTGATACAAGAGTAAAAGAACCATAAAATTTTAAATGAGTATTTTTGGCAGGATTTATTTTGACATGGCACGAGATTACATTTTTGTTTATTCACTGTGTTATATTTTTACAGTTATTTGCAAAAAATAAAAAAAATAAAATTAATTGTAGTAGAAAGAAATTTAATTTACCAGGATTCGAACCCACACCTTAGTAAAATAAGATATCGTTTATGTCTATAAAGTTTAGTCTAAGTATGCAATATACATCATGTATATGTACTATGGCATATTAATATGTTACTTAAAAAATTTGAAAATATCTTCGCCAAGCACTTGTTTTTAATATATGTTATTTCTTTTTTTATTGGAACCTAAGGTCTTCGCATCATATGCATTTACAAAACGCGGCGGGCCAACTATTGTGGTGCCTTTTATGATGGATTTACGCGTTTATACCGTGACGCCTTGCAGCGTGGATTAGCATTTTGCGATATATGAGATGTTAACATGCGAATTGAAGTACCTGTATTCGATTCCCAGTTAGTGATTTATTGAATTATTTGCTTTTTTTTAAATCTGCTACTGTGAGCAGGCTTTATGTTATTTTTGTGCTTACTTCCTGGTTATACAGGTATGGAAAAGATAAATATTTATTTTTAATATGTTTATGACATTTAAGATATATATAGTTATAGTTTTTATCTGTAATAAAGAAGTGTTAAATCACTACATTCTTCTCATATTATAATAGTCCATAGACAAGTCGAAATAATTCCAAGTGACCCTAATAATACCAATAACAATATGTATGCAGAGGTTTATCCGTTCAGATGAACTTAGGAGCTTTCCATTTTAAAAAGAGCTTTAAGTTAAACTTTATTTTAAAGGTGCATATGAGATTTAAAAATTATAGAGGTCTCTCACCATTGGTCATATGTTACCCTATACAATTGTTTCATAGTACAGTACAATGAAAGTAAAGGTATTGTTTGGCGATTTTGATTTTGTACAGAGTACTTATAACATAGAGATATACATAAATATTAGAAACAAGTAAATATTATATTTTTCTTTTATTCTACGAGTTATACAATTATAAAATGCGTTATAAAATATAAATATATTTAATCTTTTAACTTTTTATATGTATTTTCGGTTAAATATTCAAAGGAAATATATAAAAATATGAACGCAGCAGGATATGAACCAGCGCCTCTTGAAAAACGTCTAAGTACTTTATCCACTAAGCAATATGTTAAAGTATTTTTCCATCAGTGTAGATTAATATTCTAAAAAGCGACAATATATTTTTTGTTTTTTATACTAATTTCCATAACGTAATGAAAAATTTGGAAAATTAGATCACTTTCACACTGTATAACTCTATGATAGTTTATTCTGTAACGTACACTAGTATCGCTAAATACTCTCTACAATTGATCCTGTCGCACCGCGTTGGTGTCTAGAAGGGCTTTAATTTTATATTCATGACGTCACTTTGATCCCCCCTTTGTATTTAACAAAGGGATGTGCAAAAAATATTAGAACGGTGAATTGATTCAAGCATTGTTCAATGTATGAAAAACGATTATTTTTTTCATTCAACTTCTTTATACGCGCTGTATATGGCTATTATGATAGTGCTAAGTTGAATTAATTTAAAAAAAAAATATTTGTACAGATTTGAACTAAATAGATATAAATAATATGAAATTACTCGAATTATAACTTATTATGACTGCGGTAAAAGGTTTACTTTATTTAAATCCGATACTACGAATGGTATGTGTCGATTTGAAAGAGGCCTTCGTGGCTCAACAGTGTAGATGACGACTGTGAGCGCAATGGTTATTGAATGTCTAGGGTAACGTAGTGTCTTAACATGAGGTTCCTGCGGTTTCCTCTGCTGAGCCTGGGTTATGTGGAATAAAACGTAAAGCTAAAAATCTGCTATGCAAGGATTTATTAATACTTAATACCAACAAACGTAAATAACAAAATAGAAATCTAAACAATTACATTAGAATTGTAACTCTTCTAACAAAACATCTTACAAACACAGTAGGATAATAATATCTATGGTAAGGTGTAGTATAGTATAGTATAGAATAATAATAGTGAAGACATCAGCTACAAAACAATACTTCTACAGAAGTGACTACTTGTAACAAAGTCACTCATTAATTTTCAAAGTCAGTAAAGACTGGCGTTACTAATTAAGTGGATCTACAAAGAGCTAAAATTCCAAAGGCTGACCAGTGCTTGTGTGACAAAAGCTTGTGGTACACGCTCAGTGTTATTGTCATTCAGATTGTATCGATACGCTGCTTGAATATTTTATTATTGGTATATGTATATATAATATATATTTATATATATATATATATATATATATATATATATATATATATATATATATATATATATATATATATATATATATATATATATATATATATATATATATATATATATATATATATATATATATATATATATATATATATATATATATATATATATATATATATATATATATATATATATATATATATATATATATATATATATATATATATATATATATATATATATATATATATATATATATATATATATATATATATATATATATTATGTTTTGGCAATATATTGAAAATTGGTTAGAATGGAGAATGGAGTGCGTTAACAAGTTTTCTGTCTGCAATGCGGGATAATGCGTGCAATATCTTGAATTAAGTTAAGTTCTATATATTATGTGTTGATTTCTAATTCCATAATATTTTGTATATTTCATTTGAAATTTAAACATATTAATTTATAATTACTTAATAATAGATATAATAAAATATTTAGTTGTAGTACTATAGTATTGGTTTTTTAAAAGCATAAAAATAAAAAAAACGCGGTGTCTTAACACTAATTTCCTGTGGTTCCTTCGGTTCCCTCTGCCTACCTTAGCTACGTGCAGAATAAAGCGTGAAACAATAAAAACAATTCTCTGCTAAATTTTAAACTTTTCCCCTATACTAATTATAATAAATAAATATCCGAATATTTTTCTCTATATGTACAAAAATTTCCCATCTTCACGATCCATAATGTCTTAATATTTCAACCAAAACTACGTATATATGTAAGTACTGTTAACGTACAAGCTTCTGTCAGTAGTAAACTAACACGTTACAAACAATATAACTCAACTTCTGCTACGGTAGTTGCCCTAATAAGTGTGTTAGGACAAAGGAGAAACGTCGTGACGACTATTTTCTCATCCCATTGTAGTAGTAGAAACAACAGAAGTGATTTTTTAAAATGTTCACAATTATTTTTTTAATGTCACACGTATGTATGTATGTTTGTATGAATATTATAGTCGTGTATACTAATTGCTTGTTAAACAATATGGTGTCTAATTTAGGTTATTTTTTTCCTGCTTGCTCTAGTTACTTTAGTGTTTTGAACTAATAATATAAAAACATATGTTTTTACTAATAAAAGGCGAAAAGTGGAGACGGAGAAAGCAGGAACTAAGCAACGGAGTGTCTTGACACTAAGTTCATATAGTTCCTGCAGTTACCTCTGCCTACCCTGCAATATGCGGGATAAAGTGTGAAGCTAAAAAAAATGTTTTTACTTGTAATTTACATTAATAAAAATTCTAGGCTAACGAAGTAACGTAAAGTTTTAAAGGCTTTTGAGCAATTTTCACGTTTTTTATATTCTGTAGAATTACTAGAATTACTTTTTAAGAACATTATGACAAGCTTCGAAGTAATGTCGAATATATATACATATGTTTGAACAAGAATTGAATCTACAACTATATGTACTATGAGGCACTTAACATCTCATATTGCGCCATGAGGGCCATAATTTCCACCATACGCTACAAATCAGAAATCCCCATGACACCCCATGGATACTCGGCGGCTAACGAAGCATCAAGCATATTGTTTGTATTGATATGGCTTAAGTTGCCATACATAATGGTTTTACCCTCCCATGGCTTCAACATTGTGTCATTTTATATTAGTAATGTGTGGTGACGGATAGTATAGATAGATGAGATAAGTTTTATTGCACGTGTAATGGAAAGCGTGATAATTGTGATCATTTTTTAAAATTTTTGTCAAATAAAACTTATTTGTTATTGGTGTTTTATGTATTGTCAAGATTAAATAATTTCTGTGGAATAGTAAATTGAATTCATTCAACATTTTTTGTAACGTAATTTGGTAACAGATATACAGGGAGAACCTTCTTGAAAGGGAAAGTACCACACTATCCACTACAGTTGTGAAAATCAACGTCGCATTTTGTCTTGTTTGTGTGAGGACATAAATACATTACACCTATATAAGCGAGAATCGAACCTATTCCCATCGTATAATATTCAAAAAACACAGCTCTACACTACAACGCCCTCTATAAACAAATTAAATGAAATTATTAAAGTTAAACAAAGCAATTTGATAGATTTTTGCGTTTCAATTATTCATGTTGTATTAGCACTGGCACAGAAGGGTGGTCCGCCGGGACCAGTAATCTGTGAGGGTGAAAATTAAATCCCGTCTCGATGGCTCTTCAGATTTTTACGTTGCTTTCGCTTGTTTAAGGGTCGATTAGGACGAGTGTTGTGTTACAGTATTGGGTTATACAATTTGTTTATTTACAATATGAATGTAGGAACTAGGCTTGGATCGTGACTTTTCGTCTGTTTTTGGTTTTTATGAATTTAAATAGTATGGAATTTCAGGGAAAAATTTATAAATATTTTTATTATATAATTTACATATAATATCACCTTCTGTGATATTTTTATTTAATCACATAAAGATAATGGAATGTATCGTTAAATCGAGTGCCACTACTTATGTTCATGCAGTTGTGCACATCTAAATATGTAATTTTAAAAGAAGTCATACAGCAGTTTCACAATGCATTCCGCATAGCCTATAACCACATATCTTTAACGTAACTACCTACACGTCCCCAACCTCTCGTTTAATTTTGATACTCTATGTGTTAAATAGCGAGTTTCGCAAAGTCGTAATTGCGCCCATAATCATAGTATACTAAGGATAAATTCAGACTATAATTTGCATCAAAACAGCCTTAAACAATTTAAAAATTATCAAAATAATACTTTCACACAAAGCTTTTATTCATGAAAGCTCGCTTCCATTATTAGTTAAACAATAAAAAAGCACAAATACAAAGTTTTAAAACGTTTTAAAGAAGCTTATGTTAAATTGTTCAATCGTGAAACTTATTGTACCATACACTGTACAGGGTACTGTACCTCAATAGTGATAAATCCGTAATCCCCTCTAAACGGGATAACCGACGCCCCCATAAGTGGTTATTTAATTTTATTGGCGAATTAATTGTTTGATTTGCCATACTATAGATGCATTGTGCGTTTTATCAATAGTTATTATTTTTAATACTTGTTTATATGTTGTATTATACGGTGTACATTACTGGTGTACGTTATTGTGTTGGAGGTCGCAAGTTCAGATCCGGGTAGTCAATATTTGTCAAAATTAGATTAAAAATAATAATAATAGATTTTTTATATCATTAATATAATTTGTTTACTTTTTTATTAAACTAACTTAAATAATAAATCATTTGCTTTATATCTACATATATATGTTATTCATACTAGATACAAAGAGTGTATCACCTGCTACATAGCAAAGATATAGTAGAAGAGTGGTGTTAAGCTATTATCGAATAAACATATTTTATTTTAAGAGCTTTTGTGATAATTAAATATATATTTATAAAAATGTATATTTTTAATAATAATTTTTTAGAAAAAAATTTACTAAAGTAAAATAACTTTGAAGACTGTCGAGGCACAGAGGGGTTCGTTGTCTCGTCGAGTCCCGCCACTGAACACGCAATGCCTCATGTAAAGAGCCATGCCTCAGAAGTAAAGAGGAGAAAGCAGTGTCTTCACACTAGATTTACACTGTTCCTGGGTTCCCTGTACTTGCTCACCTAAGAACGGGGTAAACCTAAGATAATCTATAATATTTTGTAATGTAGAAACAAGACCCCGTATAATATTGCGACACATTGATCTACATTTTTCATTATACTTAAAAAGCTTAATTTAACGCTATTTATCATAACTTCTATTTTACTTCAAGCTCTCAGTAACATGATCTTAGTAAAGCAGATGTTGACCAACGGTTTCCCTTTTCCTGGGAATGCGTAAAGCCATAAATATAATCCTTTATCACATATTTATTAAATCATTACGCGTCATAAATCTGTTGCAATGGGAGTGACCCACAAATTTGGCTAACAAAGGCCCACTCAAACTAGCATTAGACGTTATTTTAATAACATAAAGTGCACCACAAACGAGGCTTTGCATATAAATCTTCTAATTACAGCGATTCAGAGTGCTAATCTACCCTAGGACCTCATTTACATCGATGGTACTTTTTCTATGACAATTAAAAATGATTTAGGGGACCGGAATGTAAGAAAGCTCTAAGTAGAGTCAGCACGATAAATGTTTACTTCATAGAACAATATTTGTTATTTACAACAGTTTTACAGTGTATTTGTATCTTTACTTTTTTTTATTTCTTGAGGAATTTCGCTAATTGTTTTTAAATAATTGAAAAACAAATAATACTTATACATATACTAAAATGTAAACATTTATTTAATAAATCGAATATATTGACAAAATTACTTACGTAATTAAATATTACTTCCATAATAAATTTTATCTGTCAACCATACTTTCACGTCCACGTCCACAAAAAAGTGCTCGTGACACGCCATAAAATGGATTAACGCAATTGAAGGTTGCTGCCTTTGTACATTACAATATGTTTGTCCCCGGACATTTCTATTCACACACGAATTTATTATATTAAATATAAATTAACATATTACTACAGCGAGGTGAGAGCCGTTTGTTCTCATTGTGACTACTCAAAGATTTATACATAGTATATGTAAACATAGGCGAAGATTTTATTTACATATTTGCTTTAACATTTTATTCCTTATTTCTTCGGTAAAAGGGTGATTTTTGTGTGTAATTTCGTATTATTTTACCACAGCTTACGATTCGTGAGACAATTTTATGCAAAGAGCTAAGTTAACGAAGTATTGTCATAAGAGAGTGATATTGCGTAATTTTTCAAGTCCGAACTAGATGAGCTGTTGATGAGGTAGCGTATGAATATTTTTTGGCCGCACATTGTTTGGTTGTTACTTAACTTACTTGCGTGTAAAGGATTAGGTATGTTACAATAGATTTATATTTAGTAAAGTTTTTATTAAATTATTGTATTGAATACCGGTTCTATTGAATTTTTTGGAATACTTATATGTATTTGCTCCATTAATGTCATGATATGATAGAATTTAAAAAAAAAAACATATATTTTAAATATTTTTTAACAACTTATAAATTTCATCGACGCATTGTAGACTCATTATAGAACAGTATTACACTATATCACTGTGGATGAGCAATAATGAAAAAAAAAAAACTCAACAGAAACCAGGCCGTTATCTTTCCCAAAATGCTAAAGTCGGCAGCTTCTTACAATATTATTATTATGTGTCACGATTTTGATTGACAGTGCATTCTTCATTGTTGCAAAACTGAACAAAGTTCATGCCTTTCTTCTATAACTTTTGTATATACTGTCACGTCTTGATGTGGAAACAATAGGAGAATAACTATATGTGATACCATCTCCATTCAAAGGGCAATTTTGTTTTGGAGTCAACATGTGAATAGAATTTGCATTTGCCAAAAAAATCTAAGAAATATTTTTTTTGCTAACATTACTTTGTTTTTTGTTCTATGTTTTTGTTTTTTTTTTATTTTATTTAAATATAAAACCGTTACAATATGTATCGTGCAATCTGTATCTTTATCGTGTCAGTGATATTATTTCAATAAATTACTATACGTAAAAGTGATTTTAATTAATTAATTAATGAACTTCTAAGGTTTGCTCCAAAGCATGTTACCATTAACATCATCAAAATATCACGAACACGTATGTATGTATGACCCACGCACAAAACATGGGAAACCTCTTTGAAACTATCTAGGCAGTTGCTGCGTAATCTGTTTCATTTTTTAACAACAAATTTCTTAAACCTCATATAGCAAATGTTTTTATAAAAGAAAAGAATCCGCAATAACCAACTGTACTGCCAAGTACTTTTAGGCTGCGGCATAAATGTATCACATTAGTAAAACATTTCAACAATCACTTTGAAAAACTATTCCAATGTTCTTATTTTTAAGTAACAAAGAAAAATACGTAGACTTTACATAGAAGCACAGAAGTTACGTTAACTGTTTGAACGAACGAAGGCACAAACTTCGTAATGGCAGGTGGATGCCAAATAAAACTTAAGCCGATAAAAAAACTCAAAAAACTCTTGAATAAAAACCGAAATTAACAGGAAAAGTATTAATGGAAACAAACTCGGAAACTTTGTGCCTCTCCAAACTAAGGTTTCTCTACGAACAACTCCAGATCTAAAGTACTATAAAGTTTTTGTAAGGCTTGGTACAAATTAAGAATTACACTGTGTTCGTAAAATTCAATTTTATCAATTGCACGTGAGCGGCTATAGTGTACTTATGTGGACATATTCTTGTTTCAGTTTAGAGGCAATGGTTTTAAGCTGCATTCAGATAAATATAATGTTAATATTTAAATTTGAATAATTTGATAAATGTTTAAATTTGATTTATATTGGTCTCTCGGACAATGCAAGATTCTGCATAAGATTCTGCCGCCCAGAGAAGAAACAACTTAGCGTTCCATGGATTCACCATGTGGGTGACATAATATATTAACATTGTCAAAGTATATTGGATTTCATCTAAAGAACAAAGAAGTTTTCTCCAATTATTTGTACGAGTATGTACTTGTAATATAATATGCTGCCACTTTGTAATGAAAATCTTTCTGGTACTTTAACAATGTTTCAATTACGATTAACGTGCTTAAATATTGAATTACATAGAATTGCTTTAGAATTGGATTCTACGAAGGCGACATTCAGCACTTCTGATGCATCAAAACCACGACAGCATATGTGATGATTCACATATTCCCTTGAAATGAATTTATACCGTCCATAGTTTTCAACCCTCCTTTACGATTTCAATACCAGTCGGTGACCAATTTAAATTGATCCACGTAATCTATCTTGTTTCCTCAATGTTTGCAGCTAGAAATATGTAAACGAGAAGGGCGGCAGTTCTCGTTACGTTGGTTTAGGTTCAATGTATTTGTCTTTAGGCTTAGGCATGGACGCTGTATCTGAGACAGGAAATTAGGTTTCGATGTTTGAATGTGATGCACTATCTGTTGGGAGAGCTTTATGCGTTATATAGTTAGCATATCTATACATGAAGTTCCTTAATTTAGTATATATTATGGGGTTCTTTTATAAGTAGTGATTCCATATTATTTTTGTAATTGCAGCTGAAGGCCTCCAGATCTTTGTTTAGACATAGGCAATAGTTGATTGTTTATTCTCTTCACATTTTCTTTTATGAATTTTGATAAAATTTTCAACATAAAATATGTGAGTCAATGTCATTCCCGTTTGTTGAAACCGGAACCGGGAATCTATCCACATAGAGACAGATTATGCTAATTAATTTAACGATATTTGTTCTTTATCCAATTATAAGTTTAAGCGCAACAGCTCGGAGATACAAGAAAAATTTTGAAATATGAAGCAGTGACCTAATACATCTCCATTCCAATGTTTTTATCGTCCTTTTTATGTTTTAAAATATCTAATAAACAGTACAATAGTTTGGTAATAAATAATTAGACAAATAATACTGTCCGGAAAAAAATCGTAGAGGACCGTCGTGGCGCAGAGACGTAACATCGGCCTGTAACGCGATGGATTCTGGGTTCGATTCCCAGTAGGGGAAGATGGTTGGATGATTTTTCTATTTCCATTTTCTTCGCTCTGGCAACTAGGCAAAGCGCGAGTTCCGATACTCAACACGTAATGCCTCGAAAATAGCGGAAAGCGGGTACTAAGCAACAGAGTGTCTTAACACTTGGTTCAGATAGTTACTGCGGTTTTTTGTAGCACAAAAAACCATATAAATTAGTCCAGCCGTTTTGGAGACGTATGCTGACGACATACAGAAAAACTATATACATATATACCTTTATAAGGTATGATGTTCACTTATTAACTGTTTCTTTTTTGCTTAAAATTACATATGGTATACATTCGGATCATCTTTGGAGTCGTATCAAGTTGATTATAAACTTCTAGTTATAAAGTCAGTCAGAGAAAATTTAAAATATTTTAAAATACAAAATTTTTTTTCTTCGATAGAGCTTATAGAAAATTGATTAATTTAAATGAAATGATTAATAATGAAAGCGCGGCGTTGAGTTCTGCCACTTAACACACAATGCCTCGAATAGGCGGGAAGGGAGAACCTTTTGTTCCACGCAAGGTGTCCTAACACTAGGTTTCCACGGTTCCTGCGGTACCCTCTGCCTTCCTTGCTATGAGCGGGATAAAGCGTGAAGGTAAAAAAGAAAAGTATAACAACAAAGATGTATCTTTTTCAGCTACTAAGGCAATAAAAGGTAAAAAATTCCTTAACACGTACCTCACTAGATTATTAGGAATCGTCCAATGACTGGCATGTTTGTACTGATGTGTTATTCTCGCATAATTAATAAGTGGCAAAACCAGATGGCTAATTTCACGCGAATTATAAGACAATTTACCTTTTCACTTCAACGTTTTCTGAAAGTGTTTGAGATTTAATTGTATATGTGGGACTAGATACAAATACAGACACTAAGTTTTTATGTTTTTTTGTAATAACTATCGGAGAATTAGAAGAGAATGACTTTGTTCTGTATTATTATATATAATCTATTAAGATTTATACTAAGAATCGTCTAACACCGTTCTTTCCTAACCAGACTGCCAACAAACTGTACTGACATATGAATTTAAAAAGCGTTAATATTTTCTATACTAAATTATTTACAATTCCAAATAACGAAATATAATATTTTCATAAAAAAATATAAGCATATTAAACAGTTTGCAATTAAAAAATACTTAAACGTTTCACTAGTGATGTCCAGCCTGAAGCGGCACTCGTCGGCAATCAGAGACTCAACGGGGAGTCCCCACGTGGCTACTGGATCTGGGGAAGGAATCAGCGATCTGTAAACTTTTTATACCTTTGTTATACAGTATCTTCCTATGTATTGTTGTGTTAATTATGTAGTACACGTTGCAAAGAATGAAATATAATTTAGGTATATAACGTTTTAAATCTTTTAATATGTGTTTAAATATTTTTCTCAAAGATATGTGTATTTATTGTTGATATATCATTGAGATTATCGTGAGATTTATTTTATTACCTATAAAACATTTACCATTAGAGGTTGCTCTTTGCTTGCCAACGTGGCGGAAGCTAAACAAGTAACAAGTTCTAATAATTTGGTACTAAAAAAGGAAGTTAAAAGAAATTTACCCAACAAACGTCGTAATAAGTATTGAGTTGTTATACAATACTTTTTACATTTTAAATTGTGTAATATCCATATATAGGAGACAGGTAAAATTCATATATTACAAAGCATAGTGTATGCAAAAACAAGTAACAGAACAATCGTTAATTAAGATAATGTTAATTTGGTGTACTTATCGATATCACAACATATAACAATGTAGTAAATTTAAAATTGAAAATTTATATGAAATAAATGTAATTTAAAGAACTGGCTATATGATAAAATAATTTAATAAATAGATTAAAATTTTTGCAACAATTTCATCTAACAAATTAACTGATGACTACTCCAGCCCCAAAAGGGGTAACAACAAAATCATCTTAAAGAATGGGAGGCTACAAAATATTTTGTACAGTAACGGTTCTATAATAACTACTTACAAACCAACGGGAGCAATATAGATAATTCTCATTACACATAGATCTATTCGATGTTGTCGGCCGATTTAAAAATGTATTATACACAGCCGCGGGCGGTCTCGATTGTGGAAATCGATTTTATTGTAGCACATCACTACCGAGTGATTTGGTGCCGCCAAAATTCAAATGTCATCGTTTCAATTCGAAATTCAATTAGAGGTAATTAATTCGGCCGGTGTCGGTTGCTGGCCAATGAGGAAACAAAGGTGGCGGCGCTCTCTAATGTTCTCCTTTCTTTTAAGTTTTTTACGTATAGATTTAAATGTGGCGATCGTTGCGTTTATTGATTGATGTTTTTGCTTAATTGTTTCACACCTCTGTGAAATTATTTGAGATTTAGTTAAGAGGTAAGCTAAGCGGATATGCGATTCCATCCTGTTGGCAGTTTTACATTATTGTCTTGATTAGCTTATGGTAGTACTATATCTTCTTCAATTTGTAAAATTATAATATCTACACTTGTTGGCTTTCGTGGTGCAGCAGCACAACATTTGAATGTAAAAGCTCACTCACTCGGGAGAATTTTTTTTTTAATTTTTTCACATTGGTTATAAGATAATATACAATGTTAATAAATTTGACGATTCAACGTACATTGTAACAAAGTTTAGCTGAAAGCTGGGAACAGAGTAACTTATTCCTAGGTTCTCACTGTCTACTTATTACTAACTTAAGGTTTATTATAAATTAAATATATTTTTATCTAAATATATCAATTAAAGGTCTTGACTACGGCTAGTCTATGGAACCTTGAGTCATAAATCTTTCCAGCGGGGTACGTCTTAATCACGATATGAAGATCATGTTGATAAGGTCACATAGATTATTATGTCTTTACGCAGCTTAACTGTATGAC
The DNA here is from genome assembly GCA_037178615.1 of Dione vanillae. Taxonomy (NCBI): domain Eukaryota; kingdom Metazoa; phylum Arthropoda; class Insecta; order Lepidoptera; family Nymphalidae; genus Dione; species Dione vanillae. The sequence continues at coordinate 628,517 of JAZFAU010000020.1, forward strand.
TTTCTGTTGGGTTCACGATATATTCTACATAGCAAGAGAGGTAGAGAGAATCTAGTGTTAAAATTCTAGTAAGGAGGATGTCTTTCCGACAAAATTCAAAACACTGCTGTTGTGTGCTTTTTTGTTCATCTACAAAGAAATTTGCAGTTGCAAATAGATTCTATTATAGCATATTTTGCCTTGTATATATTATTGTTAGCTTAGATCTTACTTGTTTAGGTACCTATATAAATATATATTAATATAACTCATAAAGGAACATACACATTTCTGATACCCACATTTTTTAATTAATCCAAATTTTATATTTTCTATAAAAAAAGATAATCTATTATAATAACCTATATATAATCTATATTTTTCTAAGTTACTATTGTACTCAGAAGCTATTGATTGAACTACACTAAATGTATAAGCATTCAGTTTACAGCTACAAAGTCATGAGCCTAGAACAGTGTCGAATGTGGTCATCGGATGTTGTGGAATAATTATACAGCAGTACAAAGAGAACAAAACTATTATAATTATTCAACAGAAGTTCTCCGCACGAAACAATGTGTCATTGTATGAAACAAGTATTGAATACTGTTGCGTGCATATGGAATGGGAACGATGCGATATTGAATTGATTAATAAAAGCATAGGTTTTATATATATTTTAAATATCTTTTTTATTATAATTTTTAATTTCATTTCATATTAGGGAACGTAGGAATAAGTTTATTTTCTTTAAATCTTTTTATTTATATATTTAACGTAAAACATTCTATTTCTACTTCGAATTTCATCTATTACTTTTGTTGGTATAAGAGAGTATTAAAAAATTATAATTGATCGAATAGTCGTAGTCGTATCGCAATCGTGTCGTTGATGTAAGCATCATCAACGCTGTTGGTAGCTTAAACAGGTATACATAATTAGAATCGTGGGCGCTATTAACCGTCACAATGCGGGGGTGTGACCGGCATCCGTCTTACAAGCGCTAGGTGTTAGAACTATTGTTACATTTTTTATCTGGTCGTTGTCGTTACGTACACATTAATTGACTGGTACTTTTTATTTATGTAGCACTATATGAATGTATTAGTTATCTAATTAACAAACAGTCAATTTCTTTGAATTATAAAAAAAATAGAAGTTTGGAGGTACAGAGAACGGAGTGTCATAATTCTAGGTTCCTATGCTTTCTGCGATTCTCTCTGCCTAGCCTGCCACGTGTGGGGTAAAGCGTTAAGCTAAAAAAACATTTTTTATAGATCTAAGCCGTATTCTCTTTATGAGATCGTAGGCAAGAACATCACTGTGCTTGAACATTCAGTTCTCTAACTGATGTGTCAAGTATCGAGACGTAGGTGACATCTTGCTCTTTCTCTTGTTATCAGAGCGATAAAGTGAAAATTACTCATTCTTTTAGACAATTTGTATCTAGAATAGTAGAGTTAACAATTCCTCTGGGACGGACACGGACCAAACACAACAGGATAGTTACATATTTATATCAATGTTAATTGTTACTTATCTAACAGTTCAACACATTGTTGGCTTAGTGATTAAATTCAATACTGGACTTCTACTGCAAATTACTGAAGAGTCTTTAAAATATATATATATAATTATAACAAAACGAATTCCATAATAATTTGAAATCTTTACTGTAAAGAATATCAACTTATTCAGCGACATTTGAACAAAACCCAAAACATAGTATATCTAGAATATTAATATAATTTCAAAAGTATATAAAATCTACGTCCATACTATATCTAACTACATATAAAAAAGCTATATTTAGCCAACTCATATAATATACAATTCAAAGCGCACACACGATATATGCACTCGCTCCAATAAAATAATCAGCTAAACGCGTTAAAAGAAAACGTTCTCGACGCGATGCACTAAACGTCTCTCATCTTTACATAGCGCGTCACACCTAGTAAAGTAAGAGTGCCTTATTAACGACTTTTTATGTAGTGTGGCTTATCAAGCCCACGCAAAGGCCGGGGTTTTTAGAAAAACTTCAAAGGTGGCCGGGAAATGTTTTCAGCCGGTATTTCACCTTTTTTCAATGGCAATTAGTTAGCGTTTCTGCCGACGCTTGCTCTTACGCCTTATGCAATTATGATGTGAAGTAGTTGTTGGTACCGGATGTTGGTGATAGTTGAGGTGGTATGTTTTATTTGTTTTTTTTTTTTTAATTATTTTTTTATGTTTGTGATGAATTTAGTGATTTTGTTAGTAAATTTGGATGAATATTTCGTTGGGGTTGTTTAAAAAAAATTTGAATTGACGATAAATATGAGTATTTCATTAAATAAGTGATTTGAATTATGACTGTAGATATTGCTACTATATTTTGTTACTACTAACAATAATATTAACAATTTTTACTAAAACTTAAATATTTTTAAGTAATAAGTAAGTAGTTTTTAAATAGGTAGAGTCTCGTAATGGCTTTATTTTCCGCCTAAAATTCGGTATTTCAGTATAATATTTAAGTGACTACTCAATCGAGCGGTTTGTTTATCCAAAGTAAGGATATGTATTACTCTAAATAAAAGTTTCTTACAATCAGACACTATTAGAATCAGATACTATGCCACAAAATTCGACGTAGAGTTCTACCACTGAACCCACACGTTACGAAAAAATAAAAACGGAGTGTCTTAACACTAAGTTCTCTCTGCATACCCTGCCAAAAATTTGCCTATGTACTTATTCAAACTGAGCACACCAACTCCACACTCTATATTCCCACATCAACACATTCAAATAGGGTGTCTTAAACTAAAAATATTGATATAAAACACCGAGGCCGCGTTAATTAACTTTTCACTCGTAAATTTTTTACTCAGTTGAGCTCGACTTTTGGTTAGTGCTAATTTATTATACTATTAATTAGCAATGAATCGTTTTGATCGGTGGAGCGGACTTTCCTTTCATATTAGGTATTCGACGTGGTCACGTTTTAAACTTATTAAAAACGTCTAATGGCCATTTATTTGTTTTTTTTGTATTGAATTTAGTCCATATTAAATGGGATTTGCGAGCTTTTTCTTATATTTGTTGTGAGAGAATAATTAACGTTTTGGATATTTCGTTATTTATTTAGTTTAGGTGAAAATCGAGTGAAAGTTTTATGGAAGTATGGATAAGATTGAAGAGGGATTAAGATGTTATTAGGATTGGACTGTTGGAAACCAAATAATGACTTTTTAAATAAATAATAAATTTATATTTATATAAATTTAAATTGATTTTACTATCAGTAAAATCAATCAAAGCCGAGGGAGGTTGGAGCTAGATAGAGCAAGAAAACATTATTGCTCTCTTGCTCTAACTACTCTGATCTTGGGCAATTCGTTTCCATCTTCCAGCTACTTTTATTTCACCACTGTCCCTATTTACTACATACTTTTGCATATATATCTAAAATTAACACAAAATAATGCTTTTAATTATAACCACCTTAAAATTTAAAGAATAACAAAAAACCATTTTAAAACCGATACTTACAAACAAGTGTCTTTCATCAACCAGACATTAATTGCTATCCGGAAAAATAAACACTTACATAACCCATGCCATACAAAGTTGAATGGTGGCAACCAAATTGTTTCACCATGCTTTGACGCCACAGAACTGCCAAAAAGCGAGAGTCTCATTAAAATTGTACAAAGTTACCATAAAGTAATTGGTAAAGCGAGTATTATACAGACTTGACAGACGAACTTCTAATTAAAGCAGGCACTTCTCAATCTGTGAGCTTATCTAAGCCGACAATGATTATTCACGGGATTTTATCTCTTCAGTTGAATGCCGTAAAAGATATTTTTGTGTGTAAAAACTTTGTTAATTGTAAGATTGTGCGTAGGGTTCTTTGAGAGTTGGAGCAAAGTGCGCCTGCACCGTCGACTTGGAACAAAAGACTTGGAAAGGCAATTGATCTTCACAGCGATTAGCGTTTAAGGCGTTGAGGAGGAAACCAAGTGGTGGCTTTTGAGGTGAAAACAGGATAGGGTATCCATGTGTGATTTTAGTTACATAGTAATAGTGTCTTAAACAAACATATTAAATAAATATATCTACCATTTTGTGCACACGATTCTCATGATGCTTAGGGCTTTTATACATCATAAATGTAGAATTTCTTCTGCCATAGAAATTATTTAAAAAAAAAGCTTAAAAAACCTAAGTGACCTTTAGCCACATCCTTATTCCAAACATTTAAAACAAATATTTCATCATAAACTCCTTTGAAAGTACTGATAAGTAAAATTTCCAAGTAAATTTACGCAATAGTAAGGTAACAGTTGAGCAAGAAACAAACAATAAAAGAAGTTGAAAAAATTAGGAAAGCCTCCATAATTTTTGCAAAGACATTCAGATTGTTGTTATAAAGTTGGCATTACTCAATGTGTTACGTAAAAGTTTTTAGAAGGATTCTTGCTTTTTTTTTGAAAAATAACAATTAAACTCCTAACACCTTATTGATGTAAAGTTTTAACAGAACTTTTTATTTCAGAAAGTAATACAATAAAAAACAATTCGATTACAAAATATTTCATAATAAATAAAAAATCGTGTTCATTATCATTATTTAGTCTTCTATTATGCAGCAGAAGTAATGTTTTTCAAAAGTTTTTGGTAAAACTTTTTGTTACATACTAACTTTCGAGAGGAAAAGCAAAGGAATACATAGAATTGTGTAAATATTTTACGGTATAGAAAGTAATATATATATATGCTCTAATATATATATATATATATATATATATATATATATATATATATATATATATATATATATATATATATATATATATATATATATATATATATATCTATATATATATATACATATACATATATATATATATATATATATATATATATATATATATATATATATATATATATATATATATATATATATATATATATATATATATATATATATATATATATATATATATATATATATATATATATATATATATATATATATATATATATATATACATATACATATATATATATATATATATATATATATATATATATATATATATATATATATATATATATATATATATATATATATATATATATATATATATATATATATATATATATATATATATATATATATATATATATATATATATATATATATATATATATATATATATATATATATATATATATATATATATATATATATATATATATATATATATATATATTACACGCTTCAATAGATGATTAACTAATATCTGACCCTTGACTTTATCGTTTCTTTACACATCACTTCTCCATTCTACACAATACATAAAAGCAAATAGCATTTGACTTAAAGTGTACAAGCTTTTAAAATTTGTTTCAACTTCCGTTATGTGAAAGATTTTATTTCACAAGAAAATATGATTGTGAAATAGTCACTACCTGAATCACAAAATTAGTTTGGTAATTCAGTTAGTGACCCAGTAACAATTATTAGTATTACTAACAAGTTTATATATATTTTTTTGAGCTTTTCGTCGATTTAAATTAAAAAAGGTAAACTTGGTACACTTGCTATCATAATTATAATAGCAAGTAGCTATAACCGAAATTTACTATTTTCATTTTTTAGTTTTTATAGCCCAGAATGGTTGATTTCTGCTACTAAACTCATAATATCTGAAATTTATGTGAAATTCAGGTAGAGACGTTTTACACTACACTCGAAATAAGGTATTTTGGAAATAAATAAGCATGTACTCGAATCACTAATACTTATATATAAATACACATATACTTAATAAAAGCCTCCAACATTATAACTTTAACAATATTGTATATATAATAGGTACTAATTTCATTTACTGATCGGCAACTAACGCAAATTCACAATGACGGACTGTTAGAAATTTATCGTTTATAAAAACATCTTCATAGGTCACTTAAACTTAGAATAGACACATCAATAGAGAATTTGGAAGCGTGCGTTATTGTGTCCAATACTTTACAACCAAAGTACTGATTTTTCTATAGTAATAAAGCTCAAAATGTTCTGTACAGCTGGTATACGTTTGATAGTGATTTATGATGCGGTACGGAACACCCAACAAAAAGTGGCATCAATAGAACAAGAAACACAAATGAACGTAATACAATACGAGTAATTGTTTAGACAAAAGAATTAAATGTGACTTTATTAGTAATAAAAGGTTTTAATTCTAAAAAGAACTCTATTTTTAGGGTCGTAGAATTTAATATTGATCTAAGATATTGGATGCTGCGTTAGGTGCTTTCGAACGTCTTGACGGTCAAAGCTTTCGCCGCGAACATTTTAGTTAATTTTAACGACATCTTCACAATAGAAAGGCATTAAAAAAGAGATCCAAAATTTCTGCTTAGCGATTGCTATTATTGTACTGTTGTTTTATGATTCTGGTATTGTCTTTCAGACATTATAGTATGAGAAGGATTATTTTGTACATTATACTAAAACAAAGGCCAGTTTGAAAGTTTAAATTTAACTGTATTTACTTATGGTTTGGTTACCGGAACATATTGTGCAGTTATTCTCAATTCTATGTATTTGGCTCAAATGAAGTTACCCTTGTTGGGAGAATCCCGCTGCTTCGGCACCACGAAAGGACCGTTTTGAAGGCATTGGGACGCGTGACAAATTTTTTGGTGACAACAAACATTGAACGTAATGGGTGTAATATAATTATTGCTGTAATAGTTCTAAGATAATTGCAGATTTGTTATGTAAAGTATCAGATCGCATGGAACTTAATTACTTAATATTTTTGGAAACATGTTCTATATAGCATTGTTATATAAGGAGGGACCCCTAAAATGCATTACATTTAGCTGTACTTTTTAGGACCTTTGGTAGACGATAGCGAAATTGAACGCAGGTCTATTCTGTTGCAAAAAATTATATAAAATAATAGTAATATTTTGTGTTTTATTAAAAATCTCGATTAGATTTTTTGATTTATCTAGAAATCTTTCACTAGCGGGGTAGTCAGGAAGAACGACGTGCAAACGCTGCGGTCTCTATATACCTCTTTCTCTTCGTCCACTGTCACGGGCCTCTTCATACATGTTTCTGGGGAGTCCTCATGCTTTTTACTGTGACTTCCACCAGTATCTTTGATATTTTGTTTACGAAATAAAAGGTTTTAAATTCTAAAAAGTCAGGTCAGACTCAGGTCTTCCTTTACCTCTCTCTCCACTGACTTTTGCTTCATATATCTTTTTTACCATTCTTTCATCACTCATTATTTCGGTACCCAAATCATCTGAGCACGTTCTTAGAAATCTACGCTCATACTACTTAACTATGATTTTAGAATTATAGGCATAATTTAGCAATAATATCATTAAATATAATATAAACATCACACAGTAAAAATATATACTTATTTAAAATACAGATTGCTTTTACTCTAGAAGTTAGAACCAATCATAACTTGAACGAAGTTTGGTAAATTTTAAATATCTTAGAAGCGATGAAGAAAAAGGAGAACAATCAATTAGGACTGTCACTGGCAGAGCACAAAGTTGGAATGATGAAAATTATATTTATTTATATTAGAAATTGTCTTTGCAGTTCGATTGATTGGGTACGACAAGTATTGGTTCAAAAGTAGATTTAAAATTGTCTTCATTTTGACGTTAGCATTACTTGAGTGCTACTTTACGATGTATATTTGAAACAGACTTATAATTCCTTTTATTCTATACATATTTAACTATTTGTATTATTAATTTTATCAATTGCTAAGAAAATTACCTATTACTTCGATTTAACGAAACTAAAAATTAAAACTTATAATAAGACTGGGTAATTTAAATAGGTTATGAACCTATTTAATATTAAAATGTTCAATAACATTTTTATTTAATCTTACAGTTTCGCTATAAAACAAGGCTTAAAGAAATTCGTATTCATTCTTTGTTTTCATTCTATTCTGGGCATATTGCATATTTTATAATGGAGTTCAACATGGCGATTTGATTTTTCAGAGCGAATATGTCTAAAATAACCATTTCTTCTGGTTGGGAATCAAACCACACCCTATCGCGTCCAGTCAAACGGTGTTACATGTGCCACAAATGAAAACTTCATAAGAAGACCAATGATTTTCTATCAAGACCTACAAAAAAATACTTATCAATGAACAAAGGTAAAAAAACATCAAAACATATCATACGTTTCACACCCCAACTAAAACTAATTGCACAAGCGACCCCAAATTTACAAATAAACATACAAACATAAAGAAGAGATTAGGCAAGATCCTGATCGTATTTAAGATAAATAAGTATTTTTGCTAAGTACAGATTTAGATGGCACGATAAGGGGCAGCTGTGGATGGGCATGGTCGAGTCGTCAAAAAAGTTATCTTGCAAGTACTATCAGGCACAGTGGATCATTAAACCGGAAGTTAAAAGCTTTGTTTATCTGTTTAACTTTCAATAAAAAGCTCAATATGAGCTTTGTTTAATAATAATGTCATATGAGTTACAAGTATTTAAATGTTTGATAATAACTTGTTTTTGACATAGCTATTAGCTTTGTTTTGTACTTTATCCAACACATGTTTTTCTTTTAACATTACAAGGGTGTGTAAATAATCTTATACTATATAATTTTCTTTTTAACATTTTCATAAAAATATCTTTTCAAACTTACATTCATACTCTTTTATTTTGTTTGTGTTGTTTCTCAATGTTTTATAGGCAAGGGTACAGATATAAGAACTTAATTACAAATTTAAAACAGTATTAAACGCGACAGTTTGTGGGTTTAATTCTTACTCGAGGAATATGGATTTTTTCATTTCCATTTTCTTCGCACTGGCAACTAATCAAAACCTCGAAAATGCAGAAAGCGGGGAACGGAGTGTTTTACCACTAGGTTCCCACGGTTCCTATGGTTCCCTCTGAGTACCATATGCGTGCTATGTGCGGGATAAAGCGTGAAGCTATAAAAATAACAAAATAGTAACAATATACATATTTATACATAATTTCTTTCATTCCATTAAAAGATCTAAGACCTATCTTAGAACTTTTGCCTGTCCTGCTTAAATAAGGTAAATCTGTAAAAGCAATTTTTGTAAAGTCACTCATTAAGTCGTTAGTAGGTCGTCCTGACACTAGATTCTCTTTACCCACCCTGCTATAAAAGAGAAGCTGAAAAAAAAAATAAAATGAATCCGCTATTGGATTATATCAATTGTTATATTTCTCTAATAGATGACAAAAGGCGTCCATTTTAAAATAAAATTCCAAACATCAAAATCTATTGAATTTTTTTGTTTTTATTTGTTAGCAATAAATTCTGTGATTTAAGAGTATTGTCAAACAATAAAACATATTTTTTAATGTAGCATATATATGTTTAAATCTGTGTGTAAGTGTGAAAAATACTACACACATACAATACGAAGGTAGGTATACTATGGTAGACCTATTTACTATGGTATGCTAAACCCAAATGGGTATATTAGTGACACAACTCTCAGTCGTCGTGGCGCAGAGGCGCAACGTCTGCCTATAACGCGACGGTTACTGGGTTCGATCCCCAGTCGGAGAAGATGGATTTTTCTATTTCCATTTTCTTCGCTCTGGCATATAAGGCAAAGCGCGGCGTTGAGTTCCGCCACTCAACATGCAATGCCTCGAAAACGGCGGAAAGTGGGGACGGAGTAAGCAGGGACTAAGTAACGGAGTGTCTTAACAGTAGGTTCTTATAGTTCCTGCAGTTCCCTCTGCCTACCCTGCCATGTGCGGGATAAAGCGTGAAGCTAAAAAAAAAAAAAAAAAAACTCTCAGTATTTTGTTTTTTTCTAAGATAAAAAACACTATCAACATATATTTTATATAACTTTAGCTTAAATATGGACCAACGATCCTAATTTAACATAGTAGGTGGCGGTATCTAAATATAAACAACAAAGTAAAATATTTAAAAAAAATTAAATAAATGTAATTACTTATGTACATTGCATTACAAAGCTTCGATTATTAAATTTGATTTATATATTGATTTTATCTTCAGAACTTTTCTTTTTAAGATACGGAACTCTAAAAAGAGGCTTTTTTGACTAAATTCTCTCCTGACCTCAAAAAATTATATATTAATAATCTTACATAATATAATAGCAAAAATTGACAGACAAAGCCAGGTACAGCGGCTGGTGTGTCGAAATCAATTGCCATACGTACCGTATAATAGAACTAAAACCTCTACACATCCCGCTTCGGACGCATTAGGGTACACTGCTAAGCTCATTGTACTTTTATAGTTATTTTGATCGTATACATTGTGGATTATCTCATATGAATACAAAATTACGCTTTTGTATTGCGATACATGTGCACAGCTGATGCGAAACAATGTGTGTTGATGGTAGTACGTTAGGTAGTTTGTAATTTGCGATATAGAGTAACCTGCATGTACCAGTGTGCGGGATTCTAGTGTTAATTGGCGGAACTCAACGCCGTGTTTTGTTTTGTTACCAGTAAAAGAAGAGGTATTGGAAATTAATTATTTACCTGAGTGGGATTTAATCTGACAACTGTAGCCTTTATACTCAGGCACTCGCTATGCCACAATAGCCTAAAATTTTAAATTTTATAAAACTAATAATAAATTTATCCCAATGCTCTCGAGTTATTTTGCAAATATAAAAGGTTGTTATAAGAAAAAAACATTATGTATAAACATTTGATTGTAGTAAGACTTGAACTTGTAACTGTTGAATATCGTCTTTCGTGTATGGAAAATTTCATTTAATAAAATAAAATAACGATATTCACGTAAATCTATCTTGTATATTCAAAAAAGTTTACCAATGAAAAAGATAATAAATTCCTAATTAAGACTTAGATTATTAAAATATCCTATAAATCCATTTTTCTAATACAAAATTAGAACCCCCTAACCAATCTTCATCAGTAACAGCACAAACACACCACCATGCTATCAGCTATGTCATAAACACAAAACATTTACAAATAGCTATCTATATAACAATATTTACAATCAATAATTTGCGAAATAATGGAGAATTACGAGAACGTGTACTGTGTTCCATAGAAACACCCTTTCACAGGCCAGCAATAAATGCCACATGACAATGCTAAATTAAATGTAAGCCCTAACATACATAAAACTATAAAAAAAACTGTGGATTTAAATAGAAAGATTCTCTTTACACGCATTCTATAGACAATTGGATGGTATAAATCATAGAGTTGACAAGAGATGTTTATGTACCGCCATAAAAATACCATAACAAATTATATTTTAGTGTATTTTGAACTTTATATGCTTAGAAATAGAGGTGTGCTGCGTTTTAACCGACTTGCCGTAAAGCGGGTAACTAGCATGCGTTTGCCGCCCCATCGGTTAAAACGTAAATTATGGGTACCCCGAATAATGAAAGTAAAAAGAATCATTCGCTAATGGATTTTGTTCTCAAAAATTAATTTGGGGTACTCGACGGAACTTGTGTACGCACCCAATCAGTTGCAACCCTAAGCAGGGTTGAAATTTTTGGAAGAGTGTTTTATCACCTGAGGAAGTCGTATTTAGGTTCAGTTCAAAAAACTACAGGACATACGTCGTACTTGCTAGTTATATTTTAGTAAGCAGACAATAATATGGAGTTGAGAACGGAATATGTTAACGAATTCAGTCCAACTAAATCGGTAAAACTAAAACATAAATTCGTCGTTTCAATATGCAGTAACGAATGCAGGGCATATAGTGGAGAACAGAGTGTCTGAACACTAAATTATCTCTGCCATCACTTCAAATCGAGGAGCAAAACTAAAAAAAGAAGGTCTATTTTGTTTTTAATTACAAATATTTCTAGTAATAATTTCTCTAATTTTAAAAAAAATACAATATAGTTTCTACCAATCGTATAGCCCTAACTAAGCTAAGGGTGACAAATCTCCGTTACAGGGCCGAAGTGGCATTGTTTAAGCCCTTTAAACTTTTTAATTTATTAACCCATAGGGTTGGGAGTCGTAAAAATTACTTTTATTGTTTGTAACGACGTCTCAGCCTACGTGATAACGATATCTGTCTTATAATTCATCTATAATGATTTTATACTTTAGTTATAACCAGTATAACAAGGTATATTATTTGCGCCTTTTAGAACTACGTAAGTATGACTCTGCGTGTGGTGAAAGAAGTCAAGTGTTTTTCTATTAAAGGTTGCAATGAGAACCTGTTTGTTTTCAATTGCTTAGTGATTTATTGTGGGAATGGGTAGAGTGGAAAGCAGTTTATTACACGATGGTCGCAGATTCGATACCCAGTTGTGTTTAATAAAGAAAAAGAAAAGAAAAAGAAAGAGCATAATTTTTTTAAACCTTTTTAAAATATGATATTTTTCTCGTCTAAAAAATTAAATTTTGTTACATTTTAGTGCTTTTTGATATATTTTACATTTCTAAACTTGTTAAGTATAAATGTGACTCGATAAATAAAAGTTTGTTAACAAAGGGTCGTATCAAACTAACCTTTCACGGTAACAATATATAACTTTGGAATCGAAAGGCGACTTTGGCAAACTAAATTTCACTTCTTATTCAAAACGCGGTTTCTTATAAGGGGAAAAAACATTATCAAAATCGCGACAGCACTCCACTGAGGCCGCGTGTTGATTCTATCAGAAATCTACTTGAAAATCTTGCATTCGTATTAACGTATAACTGTTTTAAGACTAAGTATATGTAATATTATGTAAATTTTAAAGTTTATGAAAATTTTTGAACTAAATAATCAACTACAAAAATAGCACCTATAAAGAAATACTTCTTTCTGATATTCGTGTAAATATTTTTCTTTTTACTATATGTCATATATTTATGACATATATACAAAATTAAGGAGAAAGCGGAATGTTGACGGAGTGTCTTAACACTCTGCGTACACCGCTATATACGGGTTACAATGTGAAACAAAAAAAAGAATATCCAGTGTCACTATATAAGTGGTGAAGTCGCTTACATTAACGCAAGTATATTGATCCCCAAAGTCTGTAGGAGAAAAGGTTATTTTATTGTCAGGGATATTTCTTATAGTAATGTCGAAAAACCCTTTCCACTCTTGTACCGTGATAATGGACTTCATTAATTTTATTTGTACAGTTTATTCTATTTAAATATTTATATTGTCTGTATTTAGGTCATTGTTGTATACTGAGATAGACTCTGACTATAAGCTCGTTGATTTGGAGTTCAGATCCTCATTTGAGGGTAGAAAGTATTTTAATATTACTTCTATAGTAAGATAGTATGGAGAGTGGAGTGTAATAATTTTTTCCATGTGAATTAGTGACCTAATGTTTATTAATGTTAATCGTAAGTCGTAGGCAAAAATAAAGACATTTATATAAACTTGATAAGTTACATATACATAGAATATTAATAAAGCCAGAGTCTTATATGCTAAGTTCTCCGTCTCTTTAATACGTTTAAATAACACAAGTATATTGCTACATTTTGTCCTATTAATCGAAGTTAATACATAAATTACCTTAAAATTAGGTAAAAATATATAGAAACCGAGGACCGTCGTGGAGCAGAGGCGTAAGCGTCTGCCTGTAAACGTGACGGTTTGTGGGTTCGATACCCACTCGGAGAAGATGGATTTTTCTATTTCTATTTTCTTCGCTCTGGAACCTAGGCAATCAGGGACCAAGCAACGGAGTGTCTTAACACTAGGTTCATGTGGTCCCTGCAGTTCCCTCGGCCTACCCTGCTATGTGCGGGATAAAGCGTGAAGCTAATACAATACAATACATATATAGAAAACCAATATTGTTATGTATTAAGATGTTTCATTAATTTCATTTCATTATGTCATGCTTATCAGTAACTTAGTCTAACTTCTTTAATTATCTGTCGCCTAGAGAATGTACACACGTAAGTACACGTAAGTACTGTGAATAAAGGCAAGGCAAAATGTTTGACATGAAGTGACAATGTTTTTTTTACACCTGAAACAAAATAAAAATTAAAAAAGAAATACCACATCATTATCACCTGCAACAGTTTTCCCGAGAGGCGTCCCATATTTTCAATTCCCGCTGTCGATTATACGAAAAACCTTAGTTCTATAGAAAGTACCGACCAATTTATCTTGACACTTGCGTATATTAATATTACCAAAAACAACTTTTATTACTATAACATAAAGCTTTAATACTATTTCGTATATGTCTTCACAAGCTGGTCGGTTCAAAAGTCGATATTTTATTCGTGCTTGTTAAATTTCATTGTCGTTTCGAGATTTACTTGTATGTAATTCCTTACGGAATAAATTTTATTTTATTCAAATAGAGCACCCTCTGTTAATGTAAGAGGTGCTTTCTTTTTCCCGCTACAAAAGGATTGTTAGGACACGTTACCTTTTTAACTGGGTGAATAATGCTTATTGTAATACTGTACTGTAATTTGAAATAATTTTTGTAAAGTTTAGAGTTAAAAGAATTAAAAATTGTTTCCTGAATTTCTGAAAGCACACACACATATATATATATATATATATATATATATATATATATATATATATATATATATATATATATATATATATATATATATATATATATATATATATATATATATATATATATATATATATATATATATATATATATATATATATATATATATATATATATATATATATATATATATATATATATATATATATATATATATATATATATATTGGTGTGTGTGTGTGTGTATGTGTAAATTACAATGTGTCAACCATTATTTAATTAGTTGCATAATATCTACCGACTATTTAGAAAGATAGACGAAGTATGTTTTTATTACATACTGAAGTACACACATTACTGAACTGTAGACAACATGATGATGTCTCATGGCAGCTTTATCCTTAGTAGAAGTGGGTCCTTGAATACCTCTTTCGCCTTGTAATTAATCTCTCATACATGTCCTTTTTCCTCATGACCTTCCTCCAGTATCTGCCATACTGTATTTACGAAAATCAACCGAGGTCCTCTTAGCTCTATTATTTCTACCTTAAAAATCTTATATTTGCAATAACAGTAAGTATTTAGTTAATATTTCAATATCTGCCTTGTAAACAATTTCAAAAGTTAATTCAGTCATCGAACAGTTGCAATCTAAAATTTCTAAATAGTAAATACAAAATTTTGCAACAACTTAATTCTACGTAACCACGAAACGACGCGTATAGAAAACTTCTTGCAAAATCTAAAAAAAACAACGATTTCAAACAATATTTTGCGTGAAAACGTGATGTTTATCTAAACGAAATTTATTACATCGTCAAAATAGGAAAATTTTGTCACATAACGAATAGACCATAAAATATCCAATGCTTAGATTTACAATCGCCACAAAAGCTCGACCCACACAAAAAGCTCATTGTTTTAAATAAGATGACAATTGGTCACAGTGGATAGCCAGCATTGTACATTCCGCAAATGCAAAGAAAACACTTAAAACACCAAAGCAACCAACAATATACGCCCTTATTCACGAATCCTTTATACTGAGTTCCTGTTAAAATCCCAACCGTAGCGCCCGCAGTGTCACCAAACGCGTGAAATTATTCAACAATACATACTAATGATCCGTTACAGTTGAAAAATACAAATAAATATGCTATGCAAAATTCATGTTGGACAAAATTGAGCTTAAACAGCTTGAGGCACTTCTTAGCTAAAGTTAAAGGGAAGATTGTTATACAAATGAGTAAAAGCTGAATTCTATTGTTCTTATAAATTATGTTTCCATATGTAACAAATTGTAATGTTTAAAATATTACAATTTGAAATTTATGTACAGTTTCTAGCGGGGTGGGCAGAAGGAATCTAGTGATAAGACACTCTGTTCCCCTACCGTTCGTGGAACTATCACAACAGAAATAATAGTAGCGGTAGCAGGTTTTATCCCCACTCGGAAAATTAGATATTTACATGTACCTGCTCTAATAAAAAGACAAAACGAAATAAATGCTTATTTTTGCTATCAATCTGAAATTATTATTTAAATAAAGTCCTTTCTCCACTCTAAATTGAATCGCAGCGCTAAGTACCGCTCCTTAAAATTTCTAAAAATCTGAAATTGGATAGAACGTGAAGAACCAAGGCCTTTGCCACTAGGTTCCGCTTTATTTTGCAAAATATCTCGCCGTTCACAAAGAATGTACCCCACTACCTCTAGGACAGAAGCGTACAAGGTAACAATTACTTATGCTTTTCAAAGTTTGAAATAATATCAATGCAAATAGATCTATTCACGGTACAGACAGTATTTATCGTCAATCTGCGGGAGGTCTTACACCTTCGGTACATTGTTTCCACATTTTTAGGACACACTAACTTAAGATTTATAACTTTTTTCTTGATAAATGTATAACCTATTGTTATTAAGAAATAGTAGCTTCTGCGTAGTACCAGTGTTTTATGTGGTGAAAACTATTATGCTATTATTTCTTTTACAGGTGTCCCTAAAGGAATTATTTTTGGTCACAAAGTGTTTGTTTTATTCGTAATTGTTATTGTTTGAGGTGTGTTTATTGTAATATTTGTAATATGAAAGTATTTGTATGACTAACTGTGTAACTGTTTAGATAGTTATGAAATTGATATATATTTCTATATAATAAAATATATAAGTACATGTATGTATGTATGTATGTACATGAAAAAAAAAGAAGCTTATAATAAATTTTTATTTAATTCAGATTTTATTGAAGGTACAATTTGTCTAATAAAACAGGGCGGAAAGCAGTGAACGAAGTGTCTTAACATTAGGTTCTTACTGTTCCTGCGGTTCGAAATAAAATCTTAGTCAAAATCTATCTAAATACCAATATAAAGATGAATCGTCTAAAAGAAACACAGCTTAAAAAACATTTCATTTGAAAGCTCTAACCTACAAGGAGGTCATTTACATGTGTGAGTACTGGCGTCGGTCCGTCTGCCCGTGATATCTCGGGAATGTGGTCCCGTCAGTATTATAGGTTCGAGGGTTATCTTTACTAAATCAATCGATTCATTTTATGATTGTTATATAAAAGCTTCGCATTCCTTTCTTTAAATAAAGTTTCACTTGCACATTTAAGTGCGAAGCGTTATTACATTCACAAGTATTTCTTAAACTATTATATACGTAAAAGCTTCACAAATGTACCGTTTAATTTCTTCGTACACATTCGTGTTTAAATAAAATAACAATGAATTCAGACTTGCCTATTTAAGTTACTATGAAAACAATTTTATGCTGCGTCTTAACACTGAATAGACTGATCATCCCACACGTTTCAAAGAATCAAATAACGTTATTATGTCTTTTTCCAACTAACAATGTGAATTTTTAACGAGATTTCAACTCTACAGCTTAGGAAATAAGAGTGGTGAATAAATGAAAGTAATGATTCATATATTGTACTGTATTAAAGTATATTTTTGAAGCTTGATCAGTATTCAAAGGGCCACAATGATCTTGTGTCCGCTTTTTATAAGACTCGGCGTTTACAAAACATGTTAGAGAAATGACAATTGTAATCATATTATGTTCATATCGACTTAATTTTGAAAATAATTTATTCAAGAATTAGTGATAAAAGATAGTTTGTTTTATAAAGAATCGTTTTAAGAAAAGATGAAAGCTTAAAAGATAGATAAAATCTTTACATATGATGTATAGAAATAAACACTTTTTAATATGTCATATTAATATTGACCACTTTCATTATATCCCTTTGTTACTTTCTCGATATTCATCGTATAACAGAACTATCAAAAATTTTATATTTTAACAGGTCACTTAAAGCTTAGCCTATCTAAGCTTAAATCTAACACTTAGAGCCCATAAAAGCTTGTATTGTTTTGTATACATTGATCAAACAATTGTATTCATCTGTCTGTGTCACGACAGCCGCAAAATATTTACGAAAATTGACACTAAGGTTGGGTGCAAGCGATGACGCGGTTTACTTTGATCTGCTTAAATCGGAGTTCCGCTACAACGATTTATGTTTTTATTAAACTTATTAGCTTATTTGTAATATGAAGTTGTAAGTTAAAATTAAATTAAGTACTTAGTAGAGTATGTGTTAGTGAGAAAAAATATTGAGGACCGTTGTGGTGCAGAGGCGTAGCGTCTGCATGTAAACGCGACGGTTTATGGGTTCGATCCCCAGGAAGAAGATAATTTTTTGTATGTTAATTTTTTTCGTTCTGGTAACTAGGCAAAGCGTTGCGTTGAGTTACGCTACTCAACACGCAATGCCTCGAATAAGGCGGAAAGCTCAGAACGGAGTGTCTTAATACTAGATTCCTCTGTAAATTAATAAAAATAAAATAAAAACCGTGAATTTAAAAAAAATCATAAGTTATAATTAATAATTAGTATAATATTTATTTTAGAAAAAAATATTATGAATATATTTTTCACGCTAATACCTAAAATGCTAACTAATTAACACGACACAACAAATGAATTAGCACTAACTTCAAGAACAATTATATTAAATTTAAATAAAACAAAAAAAAAAGGTTTCATAAATAAATACATTTCCAATTTAAAAAAAAAGAATAAGAATCCGATAAACATATCGTTTTAGATAAACTTTTATTTTTGATAAATGATAAGAAACTTATTTTTAGATTCACTTATTGTTAGCGATGTGGTGTGAGGTTGACAAAGCGGTCGGCAAACCTTTGCTATATTTAGAGATCCTTGTCCAGTTAATTGTACTAGAATACATACAAAAATTATGCATTTGTTTTATTTCATATTTTCACATATCATTTATAACTATCTCGTTGAGATATAATCGTGACAAAGACTTTTCTACATTAAGTTGGGAGAACTTTAGTTCTAATTTAGTTACACTATG
Source organism: Dione vanillae (assembly GCA_037178615.1). Classification (NCBI taxonomy): domain Eukaryota; kingdom Metazoa; phylum Arthropoda; class Insecta; order Lepidoptera; family Nymphalidae; genus Dione; species Dione vanillae. The sequence continues at coordinate 647,457 of JAZFAU010000020.1, forward strand.
TGGAATATTACGACAAGGAAAAAGGATGAAGCAATTTTTCTCTTATTACTGCAAAATAGTAAATATGAGTAAAATGCCTCATGTCTAAGAATATCAGCATTGCGTTTACAGCACTGATTTCTATCTCGCTTTAACATCGGTGTAGAATTTGGACGATGACTGATTGACTTGGTCAATCTAACTTGATGTTAAACGACCTCATAATATTTTTTAAAGATATTTCATACAAAGTATAGACATTGAATACAATAACAAATGTTTGATCATATATATCTGCAGCCATAAAGATCCGGTTACCTGCAAAAATCATAAAATAATCGGAATCCTCTTGAAAACCGCAGAATGTCCTTCACTGATAGTTTATAATTAGTTATTCATCTCGGGTCAATTTTATGGTGCAAAGTTTATGAGATGGACTGAATTTGACAAGCGTGTACTTTGAAGAGTCCTTATTGTGTGAAATATCTTTTTTATTATCTTCGAAGGTATTTCTCCGACTAAATTAATACCTTGTCTTGCTAATGTTATTTTTTTATGTATATATTCTATCGCTTTATTCTGCACATGGCAGGGTAGGCTGAGGGAACCATAGGAACTTAGTATTAAGACACTCCGTTGTTTAGTCCCTGTTTTCCGCCTTTTCGAGGTATTGCGTGTTGAGAGGCGGAACTCAACGCCGCACTTTGCCACTTTATATTTAAAAAAATATATATACACATACACACATATATATATTCAAGGTTATTTTTTATAATAAGGAGCCAAAGCGGCAACAAAGATGTTTTAAAAGAATTTAAGGAATATCCGTTTGCTTCATTTATAATTTATACTATAAATCTTTATAGCATATTATTCATATGAACTATCATATTACGATTTGCATAAATTGTAAGTATTGTTTGTGGCTCGCCAAGTTATAACTAATACCAATATTACATTTTGACGTGACAACGTCTTAAATTAGGTTGCGGCTCGGAGTCACATATGAAAAAGGTAACGTAACGATGTGTCAACTGTCACCGAACTATGATCGGTCCGCCGCGCGTATCACTTGACACATGTACAATGTTTTAGTAAACAAAATATATTTTCTATAGTTAAAATTTGTGCCATTTATATTATAATTATTAATCATATCAATAAATATTCTACCGAGAAAAAGACGTGGTCACGTAAAATTTTCGCCCGTAAAACCCACTTTACAGGCAACCATTTTGTTTTTTTTAGCATAATAATTTCTTTTTTTGTTTTTGTCATTAAAAATAATTATCGTCAATATTTATTATGTAATAGCCATAATTATTGTATTTTTAGCTTTATATTAAGGAGTACATAGAGCTAACCGCGGGAACCGTGGAAACCTAGTGTTAAGACACTCCGTTTCCCGCTTTCCACCTTTTCGAGGCATTGTTGAGTGAGTGACTTAGTTCCCAGAGTTTTCTTTTTTAGCTTCACACTTTATCCCGCACACGGCAGGGTAGGCAGAGGGAACTGCAGAAACCATACGAACCTAGTGTTCAGTTCACTCCGTTGCTTTACTCCCTTTTTTCTCCGTCCCGTTTTCCGCCGTTTTCGACGCATTGTGTGTTGAGTGGCGGAACTTAACGCCGAACTTTATCTAGATTCCAGAGCGAAGAAAATGGAAATAGAAAAATCCATCTTCCCCGAGTGGAAATCGAACCCAGAAACTGTCGCGTTTACAGGCAGACGCTACACCTCTGCACCACTACGGTCCTTATTCCGTCATACGTACAATTTAAGCTATAATTATAAAAAAAGCAATTTTAGAGATGGGCAGGGCTGTTTTATATATATATATATATATATATATATATATATATATATATATATATATATATATATATATATATATATATATATATATATATATATATATATATATATATATATATATATATATATATATATATATATATATATATATATATATATATATATATATATATATATATATATATATATATATATATATATATATATATATATATATATTATATATATATATATATATATATATATATATATATATATATATATATATATATATATATATATATATATATATATATATATATATATATATATATATATATATATATATATATATATATATATATATATATATATATATATATATATATATATATATATATATAAAATATACAGCTCTTATAAAGTCCGTGTTAAATTAGAGATGTATAGCTAAAAATTATTATACATAAATTGTGGAAATTTTAATTTATACGCAATCGTTTTATCTGTGAGATTATTAAGATGAAGTCAGTGTTTTATTTATTATGTGTATTAACATAATTAGATTTATGTTTCGAAAAATTAATAATATGTTTACATACAAATATGTATAGAATATAAAGACTTGTATTTAAGATATTCTGTGTTAAATGGTGGAACTCAACGCCGCGTTTTGTTCTACCAAAGTACCAAAGTTTGTCTTCACGCTTTATCCCGCACATTGCAGGGTAGGCAGAGGGAACTGCAGGAACCATATGAACCTAGTGTTAAGATACTCCGTTGCTTAGTCCCTGCTTTCTCCGTCCCTACAAAAACACGCAAATAAACATTTTACTCAAGCCACTGAATTAACATGCAAATTATACATTAATTTAAATTTAGACGGAAATCAAACCTGCGACCTACAATTTAACATAACATAATTTACATTAAACGTTTTCAATCATATATAAAACACTTAAAGTGTCACTTTTACTAAAATATATCCACAATATGTAAGTGACTGAGGCAAGTGTGCTAATTGGATCGAGAAAGGGGCCGTAAATCACGTTAGGCGATGCGATGATCTTGTGATTCGGGTCCTTAATTAAAAACCGTTTATGATGTTGTAAACGCGTCTAAGAAAACCATAGAGCTATGAAAGCAGTGTGAATAGATATGGACGTGAAAATTACTACTGGTGAAGTAAAGAAAGAAATATATATGTTAAATAAGTATGTTTTATATGTATAATTTATTTTTTAAAAAAGTTTATTTTATTGACGATGCCTTATATCATAAATATTTTTCTTAATTTTTATTTTGCTGTAACAATTTACTTGTCATCGACACTTGTTATAAAAAGACGATTGGTTTATATATATATATATATATATATATATATATATATATATATATATATATATATATATATATATATATATATATATATATATATATATATATATATATATATATATATATATATATATATATATATATATATATATATATATATATATATATATATATATATATATATATATATATATATATATATATATATATATATATATATATATATATATAGAGACACTTTTATCACATTTCAAGATCACGGTACAGCCACCAGTAGCCCATCATTAGGGGCCCGCGAACTTACGACACATCTAATTGGCTCTATATATCACTCCGTCTGTTTTATAGGTACAGTAGCACCTATAAAATTGTGAAACGTTTTGTTATACTACTACTAACATATGTATATATGTATGAATGTATGAAAGAACGTTTTTGGTAATGCTATAATTTTTATTATCATAGATTGGTTTGAATTCAATTTGGTTTAAAAATAAAATTTGAGGATATGAATGTTGTTAAATGATAATATATTTTATTGCATATAAAATGTAATAAAACGTTTGAGTTTTTTGGGTTCCGTGTTTTAATATTAGTTATTAAATTTTATCTGTTCCTTTAAAAAAAATGCTAAATCGTAGAAAAAAATATTTGCTTATAAAATATATAACAAACACAATTCAAAGAATGAAAGAATCAAATAAAGGAAGCATTTAAGTAAAAATTAAGTACATTGTACCTACATACAAATACACGTGATAATAAACTTCATGTTTAAATATTTAATTATTTTTTAGCTTCACGTTTTATCCCGCACATGGCAGGGTAGGCAGAGGGAACTGCAGGAACTCTTGGAACCTAGTGTTAAGACACTCCTTTGCTTAGTCCCTGCTTTCTCCATCCCCGCTTTCCGCCTTTTTTCGAGGCCTCGGTGCCAGAGGGAAGAAAATGAAAATAGAAAAATCCATCTTCCCCGACTGGGGATCGAACCCAGAAACAGTCGCGTTACAGGCAGACGTTACGCCTCTGCGCCACGACAGTCCTCGATAAAATACTTAATTAATATGCAAAAAGGCAGCCTGACACCTTTCATCCCAAAGCAGGGTATGCATATGGAACCTAGTATTAAGACATTCCGTTAATCAGCATTAAATATCTTTTATACACTATGTAACCGCTAATTGACATCTCTGAGTGTAAATTATAATATTTCACCTTTTATCATCACGAAACAATGTCAATAAGTGAATATAAAAAGTGTTCTTTCGTTGGTACCATCACAGAAGGTATAAGGCCGGTAGCGCAGTAATGTGTTCTGAGGCACAATGAGTTATTATGAGATAACATCACGTTCAATTAACATTCCGCCCATCAAGGTATAGGCTGTACTCGACTAATACATTTTTTTAAATATCAATATATAAATACATATTTAAAATTTAAATAAAAATATCTATATATTATTTGTTATTAAAAAATGGAGATAAGATTAGCTTATTACTAGTTATGATCATTAAGTGATTTTTAAAAGGCTGGTTTTAGTTATTATTATTAGACAAATAGGAAACCTAAGTGTTAAGGTTAAGAAACCTAGGTATTAAGGTCATTCATTAACGAATTTCCGCCCTATTTAAAATATATTTTGGTTGATGATGCAAATGAGCCTTTTTATACTTATGAGAGCGAGCAAATAAAATAATTTTAATTTATGCCTTCAATTGGGAATCAAACTTACTATCGTATATAAAGTCAAATACTAGACCACTGCACCCTCTCAAAATAACAAAGCCTTCTATACTTATAAATTGCTTTGCTTATACATTTGGTAAACTTCCCACATTTTAAATGGTATATCGAAATGCGAATAGACACAATACCAGATTTAGTACAGCCAATGTAAATGTCAGTCTGCCACGTTTATGCGGAGCCGTGAGAAATTGGGACAGCTCGTTTTGTTCTACGCGTCAGGATATGATGCTGGTCAGAAAAATACCTACCACAGACCAAAAAGGTATACTAATAGAATAAAAAATATTAAAAAAAAAAAGATATTAATTTTGCTTCGATTATTATCTGTGTAGTTTTTTATATAGGAGTCATGTTTCTATGTTTCTGGGGCTAATCTGTTTTGTACCATATTAAATAAGAAATATTTGTTTTAAATAAATATTTGACATTAATATATGAATTGGATTAAATGAAGCTAGGCTTGAGTTAACGGAGTATGCGAAATTTTTATACAAATTCAAAATGTTTTTATATAAATAGAATTTTATAAATATTTTGAGCTAACAAATGTAGCTATTATGTATCAATGCTTGAAAATTCTCTAGAAAAAATATGGCAAGAATCTCAACAATTAATCTTTCAATAAATAATATTAATTATTATTAAAATTTAGATGTTCATAGTACACAGTTAGTACGTCACGTAGTCACGTAGTGAAAATAAAGTGATCAGTCACTCTTCAAAAATAGTGCTTTATGGGAAGATGAATTTTTCTATTCCCGTTTTCTTCGGTCTGGCAACGAGGCAAAGCGTGGCGCTGAGTTCCATCTCATCTCACTCCTCACTCAACGCGAAATGCCTCGATGAAAAGAAAGGGGGGACGGAACAAGGGAGGACTGAGCAGCGAAGTGTTATAACACTAGGTTCCTATGGTTCCTGCAATTCTCTCTGCCTACCCTAACGCGATGTGCTAAAGCGTGAAGCTAAAAAAAATATAGAAGTGTTCATATTATCCACACTCAGAGTTCAATTACTTTTTTAATACTAATTATTAGAGTTGAAAATACATGTGCATGTGTAAAATTTACAAAAATAATAGTAATTCTGAGAGCAGAGCATAGTGAATTTATGATTTATATCACCAATAAGCAAAAACATATTTTTATGAAAAATTGCCATAATATACAACAATTAATTTTATCATATATATTGTAAAAAAAACATATACATATATATTAAATAAGTTATGCTACCTTAAATATTCATCAAAAAAAGTAAAATCGGGTTCAAATTAAATTAAACTAAGAATTGGTCTCATAAAATCTTCGCCACTGTATTAAATACAAAAACATACATACACTTGAGATAATAACTTCTAAACCTTATTATGAACAAATAAGAGTTAGATTTTTGGAATGACAGTATTTTTTGCACATAAACTAAACGTCAACGAAAATTTTGTTTTGTTCTTAAATTCGATATGAGATTTATTATGTATCCCGCTGCGATTTTAAGGCTATATTTGAAGAATATTGCTAATTTTTCCTTGATTGGATGACTTAGAGCTTAGTAGTGTTTAATCAGAATCACCTATTGGGGCAGTGGTAACGATTTCAAAGCATTTTACAGTATATTATAATTATATTTATATTTTATTTTGTCAGTGTAGAGAAGCTTTTGTTTTGTTTGTCATTTTTATTTTTTTATTTTTGTAGCAATCCTGTGATCTTATAAATTACATCTCCACGTAAATACGACCACATGTTTCGTTTTAAAATTTAAATTAAAAACGCAAACATTATTTTAACTTAGCTTTACTCTTTTCTACTGTACTATAAAACATTTACTGCCTACTATTAAAACAGGCCACCTTGTATAAAAACGTTAATTTTCTAACTTCTTAAATATTGTAAAGAACATCAACAAAAGTAAACTATAAATAATAAACACAATTTTCTATATATAATAGCATAGGTTTTAAAATCTAACTTAGGTATTTCAATGGTAATAAAAGGTATAGTAAAACAGTGTCCGATCGCCGGATGCGGGGGTGACATGATAAAACCCCTTTTTGAGTGTTAATGCCGTGACAAATGTTGAATTTATGCGATCCTGGCGGCGGTTAGCGTCCTGCTGCGATCACCTTGAGAATGCTTTACACTAGACTTGTATTAAGCTTAAACTTAAGCTTTTTGTTTAGATTCTGCGCTTTTTTATATTCCCCATATCAGTATATGAGGAGAATACTAGGGTACATAGGGCTCTATTTTTAATATTTTCGCTAGATTCAAGAGATCGACTTGGCTATTTATCTTACTAGGACATGATACATTAAAGAGTAAGATGTACATAAAAAAATAGCGACTTTTATATCGGACTTTAAATTTAAATGTCATATATACAAAATATATAACATCTAAGAAAAGAGAGTGATAACCGATTTTAAGTTTGTATCACTTTATTACTGACTTAAAAGGTATACATGGTACAAATGAACCAGTTTGTAAAAGTAAAATTGTAAAAAGCCCCAGTGAAATTTACGATAAAAGCTAAATGTAAAAACAACTAAATAATATAAAAGCTATATAATATGCGTATAATACATATAATACTTATATAAAAATATTAATTTTATTATATGAATCGCCTCCTTTATAGTATAAAATGAAATATGCTTTACTTGCCGACTCTATAATGACGCAGTTTGGGTCATTTTTATGGTGGACATGGATATATTCGCGTGTTTTTAGAGGATTCTTAACACTATTGTCGTTTTTTTAGCGTAAATCGGTAGTCGTTCCAGCTGGGAATTTTATATGTTATAAAACAAAGAAAAGCTCTATCTGATGCATTTGTTTTAATTAAATAGGTGTTTTAATAAAAATCTTGTCAATAATATACTTTTTATTAAATATGATTTTTTCCGATTTAAACCTGAGTTATTCTTAAGATAGTACAATTTTTATATATCTTCATAAATAATAATAACGTCAGTGGATTAAATTTCGCTTTGGAAAGGCAAAACTAGATGTTGAATTCCACCTTGTAAACTTGTAAATCGAAATATATTATTTAAAAAGTGTGTTAGTAGTAAACGGTACTGCGCTTAAATCGCTTAGTTAAGTTATATACTTATCATTTCCCTAAAACTATACAAACATAAATAAAAAAGCAACTTATTTTGAACAACTACCTTAAAACAAATAGCATTTTTCATTCTCATGACACTCTTTATAAAATATTACGTCACAAAATACATAGAATAATACAAATATTATAAATTAAGTCATACAAAATCATATGTTGCTTAATAAATTAATATTAACAATCGATGATTTATAATAATAGCTTTAATAATGCCGATCAGATTTCCACACCACTTCCCGTCAAAGCTCTGTAAGAGATATCCCATAGAAACTACAATGGAACATTAAAATAGAGAAAAAACTATCTATTCGTGTAAAGCAATTGAACGTTTGCAAACTTGTAATGCTAAATCGGTTGGAATTAAACGACCCGATGCAACTTGCCTAATGATATAGAAATTTGAGCTTTGCCAAATAAAGCTTTATTACGTTCATGTAGAGCTTTTTTATAAAAGCTCCCTATTTTATAAATAACTATATTTTAGAGTTTACGTTATTTTCATATATTTCTCATGATCTTTTTTTTGTGTAAATTGTGTTTAGTGTTTGTAGATTTTTCGGTGCCTTTGCGCAAATGCAATGAATCATGATCAGTTATTAAAAATAATCATTTTAGGATATTATAATATGAGATTTCCGTTTTCGAATTATGTATGTAAGTGCTTTTATATTTTATTTCCTGTATTTATTATAAGTTCAATATTTCAAGTGGCTTTCCTTGTCGGCTTCGTACTAAAAGAAGTAATTTTATTTTAAATGTGCGCTTATTATACCTATAGTAAGATAATAATACAATTGTAATTGTATTTTAATAGCTATGTAAGTAAATGTACAATGTCGGCCATATTAAAAAAAATATATTTTTCAGCTTACACTTTATTCCACTGGCATAGTAAGAGGAACCGTGGGTCACTCCGTTCCCAGGTTTCCGTTTTTTTAAGGCACTGCGTGTAGAGAATGGAACTTAAACAATCTATATTCCCCGAGTAGAAATCGAACCTATGGCTTTCGCGTTTATAAGCAGATGATACACTTCTGCTCCTTTATTTTATTTAAAAGTACCAAACTTTTGTTTTCCTCTCTGTGGTTAGACAAAGTGTTAAGTTCAGTTCTACCACTCTATACACAATATATTTCTTCAAAGATGAAAAGTAAAAAAAGGAGTGTGTGATAATTCTTTTGCCTTGCTGTATTTAATATGAGATTGAGCGCGAAACTATAAAAATTGAATTAAAAAAATAAAAAAATAAATATTAAATTTGACTGATTGTACATGACTATTGTTATATCAAACGACTTTAACAAAAGATAACTTATTGCTGTTTGAATAAATTAATGAATTGCTTCACGCTCCATCCCGTCTATAGTAGAGAAAGCAGAGGGAACCTAATATCAAAACAATATGTAAAACACTTTTTGCTTAATTTTCAAACGAGAAAATAATCGATTTCTTCAAGTAGGAATTGAACCCACAAACATTGCTTTTACATATATATATGTGTATTTTTATTGTATTTCCAATAAATATGTGTATTTAAACCTAAATTCTAAAAGGAATTTCAAGAATCTTCATACAAATTAAAAACCTGTGATAATGACGTCACTATGTCCAGAAAAAAAACACTTAAAAATTTTAATTAATGCAAACTAAAAAAAGTATATCAACAAAACGGCGCGGTCAATTAAGAAATCACAAAGCTTTTTATCTTGATATGATCAACTTAGGCTCTTATTAATCAAATGGAATGCCCGACACATCATAGAAAAAACATATGTATCTGACAAATAAAAACAAAATGGCGTTAAGTTGACAGAACAGCCTACACCGAGCTTTTAAACGTGAGCTTAAATAACCTCAATAGCTTATTGAAAATTAAACCTTAGGACTTAACGCTTGGGTTCAAAATAAGTTCTACATTTATTTACAAAAAGCTTAAATTTGATATCAACATACTAAAGTAAAACACCTGTTAAGATGCGCAGCCCTTACATATTTGTAGCCGCATTCCTTGGAATGTTTTATAAATTTAATTATTTAAGTTATAAGCCTAATATTTTTCTCGATTTCATGAAAAAGAATGAACCTAAGGTAACTAACCTAAGGTATTAAGATTCTTTATATCTAAATTTCAAGACATTGAGTAAGGAAACCTAACGCACTTTATCTACCAGAGTGGAGAAAACGAATATATATATATATATATATATATATATATATATATATATATATATATATATATATATATATATATATATATATATATATATATATATATATATATATATATATATATATATATATATATATATATATATATATATATATATATATATATATATATATATATATATATATATATATATATATATATATATATATATATATATATATATATATATATATATATATATATATATATATATATATATATATATATATATATATATATATATATATATATATATATATATATATATATATATATATATATATATATATATATATATATATATATATATATATATATATATATGTTATCTTTGTAACATATAATTATAGCATTAACAGTAAGACCTCAGTACATATATAAACATATGTTAATATTTTTAATATATTCACTCATTTATATGCGTCGTCGTTAAACAAATTAATCATGTTTCCTAAATAATTATTTAAATTAAGTTAATTTAAATAATGTCGCTTATTTAATATTTCTTAAGAGAAATAACTTGTGTAATCGATATAGAGAAATCAAACCTTTCCTAATAAAAAACCAATGTATAACTTAATAGGTAAAAAAAATATTATTATTAGCATGTAATTTATTAAACAAAATATTCTCTCATCTATAAAATCCATAGGATTTAGTTCAAAATATTTCTCCCTGCGCCTGCGCAGGCGTCGTTCTGTCTGGCCGTGTCTCACAAAAACTAGTTACAATGCTACGTATTCAATTCTATGATTTCGGTTATGAGGGGTGTTCTATTGATCTTTTTTTATATAACAGTGGTATTAGGGCCGGTTGTCAGTGTATAAACGCTTGGAATGAATAACCAACGTACAGTGAACTTTAAAATAGCTTCTAGATCAACATCCTGTTAGAATTTTTATGTTTTTGTATGTTGGTAAGATTGTTGTGTCATTCTTGACTTTTCATAGTTATTTTGTGTTCTTTTTAACAATTTTCAAAAAGGAAGCCTAATTTACTATTTTGTTAATAGATTGTTCTCTAATCTGGATAATCTGTTTATGCATTATGTGCAGCTTTAACTGGAATGAATATTTTAAATAAATAATTGCTAGAAATATATGAGGATCGTGGTGGCGCAGAGGCGTCTGCCCGTAAACGCGACGGTCTTTTGGTTCGATTCCCACTCAGGGAAGAAGGATATTTTATTTTTCCTTTTTTTCTTAATCATAAGCAAAAAGTTAACAGAATAAAATAACAAGTGGTTCATAAGTACCACATACTATCATAAATCATTTCTTGTAAATCAAATGAAATCTATTCAACTGTCAATATTAAAGTCAAGACTATTAAATCTCATTTTAAATGTATGATAAAACAATTTCACAAGCCTACAAGACAAACAAATGACAGAATAATTACATACAGTGGATCCGAATAAGTGATTCGAGGCTATTTCCTCTGACACTCTCCAACCGTCAAAAATAACGAAGCTTTTTTGCCTCCACCAAATATGTGTTAAACAGTTATAATGACATCTAAAGGCGAAGGTATAAAAGCTTAAGTGGTAAAGCTCAGATTTGTATGAAGTTGCAGCCACTGTTAAAGTCAAGATTTAACAAAAAATATTTAAGTGCGAGTTGCACTTGTGCATCGAGGATTCCGTACCAATTTTGTAGGATAACAAGCTTTTGCGAGTAAATGCTTTAAATTTGTATAAAATGAGTATATTGTGATATATCATTAAATTTCCATTTTCAGTATTTTGTCGCTGTTTAAATACAAGTTTTGTTTAAATACAAGTCCAAACAAAAATATTTTTTTACAAATCTTATTAGACGCACAGATAGGTAAGTCATGTGATCCCGGGGAGCGTTTCTAAGTTTATATCAAAACGAAAAACTTAGAGAACCCTAAAAAAGCAAGACTATTAAAGAGTAATGAGTGGTCGAGTGCTCCTTTTAAAGTAACCACGTGCCAATCACCAAATGCTACAAAGAAACGAACTACCGTTCGATAGTACAATAGTTTGTAATAATTGTACAATTAATATCGTACCAAGTCTATAATGACACTCAACAGTCCAAAGTAATTGGGAGTCAAGCTTTTTTTTGTTGTTTATTAAAAAAGCTTTAGTTTTAAGTGCTTGACGTCTTAAGATTTTTCAATTCAAGATGCTTGAAATGAAGTTATTATTATTATTTTTGTTATTTTATAGTAAATTGGGTGTAAATTAGTTAACACGTTAAATATATATATATATATATATATATATATATATATATATATATATATATATATATATATATATATATATATATATATATATATATATATATATATATATATATATATATATATATATATATATATATATATATATATATATATATATATATATATATATATATATATATATATATATATATATATATATAATCCTTTTGTAATAGAGATTTTTAAAAGAACAATTTATTTAGTATCATAGGCGAAAGTCAGAATTACTTTAGGTTTTGTTAACAAATGTCAAATTTATCAATTAAATTATTATATAATATAGAAGGTTACGCTACCATCTATGTTTTTTTGTTAACTTTCATCTTATATAAATAAAGAGTTTAGGTGGCCGTCGTAGCGCAGAGGCGTAAGCGTCTACCTGTAAACGCGACGGTTTGAGGGTTCGATTCCCACTCGGGGAAGATGGATTTTTCTATTTCCATTTTGATGTTGATTTTTGCTGAGTTCCGCCACTCAACACGCTATGCCTCGTAAAAGGCGGAAAGTGGGGATGGAGAAAGCAGGAACTAAGTGTCTTAACACTATAATATACTACTTAACAACGATGGTGGATGGTTCCTGCAGTTCCCTCTGCCTACCCTGCAATATGCGGGATAAAAGCGTGAAGCTACAAAAAATATGATTTTATTTACTTCTCTCCCTCTCTCACTATATATATCTATAGCAAAGTACCAATCATTTGCACATATACACAAAAGTGTCAGCATATGTTGTGCTCTATCAATGGAATTGAGTAAAAACATTTGTAAACTATAATTTAAACTTTAAATATGGCAAATTGCTTATTATGCTTTGTTTAATAAAAATTGCATCATCTTGAATATACCATCAAGAAAGAGTACAATAAATCAATAACAATGACAATATTAAAATGGATGCGTTATCTGACCGAAATCAGTAAGACAAGGGATCGTAGTACAAAAGATCAAAGGGTTACCACACGTCTATCACACCGTCTATTGTAAATTGTGTTCTTTATACAACCAAAAGTTTATTATTTATATTTAATTTGCTAAATAAATCTAACACGTCGCTTGAGTAAATTTTTCCAATCTAACGCTTTAATTGAATGGGATGTCCTCATTTGTTACTAAGACGTTCTCACGATCGTAGAGTATTGTTTGAAAAAGAAGCTTAACGTTAATCCTATTTGATATTTAATCATATTACCATGGAAATAATGTATGGAATATATATATATATATATATATATATATATATATATATATATATATATATATATATATATATATATATATATATATATATATATATATATATATATATATATATATATATATATATATATATATATATATATATATATATATATATATATATATATATATATATATATATATATATATATATATATATATATATATATATATATTTTTTTTTTTTAAATTTATTTGATTAGTAAATTACTTTATTTAATTTTATACCTTTTACTTGCTTTTAGCAGAGTACACAGAGAAGAGCTACATAACTTTTCTTATTATTTACATATTGATGCAATAGTTTTTTCTTACTATAAGCTCTGATCAATTACCGTGACGACGTCCAAGCCCTAGCAAATCTAATCTCTGAATTGTATCAAGGTCGCCAATTGTTACAAACATAATGGAAGCTATTATTCATTCATTCCTATATATCAGTTATAAATACGTTTCACGGTGGCATTGTAGGTCCCGATCGCCCCGAGGACATTTACAACAAAAAAACCGTATAATGCCCAAAGTTTGCTTCTTCCACAGCCGCTCATAACCCGTCATTTTCTGAGCTAATGGCTATTTTTATGACAATAAAGATATTGTTCGCCTCGTATTGTATGGGACAATGGACATTGGAATTTGCGAAACAGGAATTGTCTCAAGTAACGAACGCTTCAGGCACATACGAGAGACCCTCTGATCTCTTCTGACGTTGCACGTGTGATATTCAAAATTTGTATTGATTTTCTATAATATGTAAAATGTTGTGGAGGGAAGTTATATTAATTTTCGTTCAGCTTTGTTAGTATTTACTTCCTTTTTTTTAGCTTCACGCTGTATCCCGCACATGGGCAGGGTAGGCAGGGGGAACTGCAGGAACCATACGAACCTAGTGTTAAGACACTCCGTTGCTTAGTCCCTGCTTTTATCCGTCCCCGCTTTCCGCCATTTTCGAGGCATTGCGTGTTGAGTGGCGGAACTCAACGCCGCGCTTTGCCTAGTTTGCCAGAGCGAAGAAAATGGAAATAGAAAAATCCATCTTCTCCGACTGGGGATCGAACCCAGAAACCGTCGCGTTACAGGCAGACGTTGCGCCTCTGCGGTAGACGAGAAGTATTTTTAAATGTATTTATTTATAAATTGTATAATTGTGCAGATAATTTTCTAATCGTGATCGAATAATTCCTATATGCATGTTCAGACACACACATATACACAACACATATTTCAAATTCTTTTTAAATAACAGAGTAACTAAAAACTAACTGCATTTACCATAACCAAATCACATAGTCATATTTATTTATGAAATATTATAACAATAATTAAACAATAAAATCCTAGTAAGTATATACCCGAAATCCTCCATTCATCCTTAGCCTATTGTCTCTAGCCCATAGTCTATAGTCTACATTGTAGCCCAACTAAAATGCACGTGATAATATTTAGTTTTTGACTAACCTGGGCTATTCACGGTTTGCCCACTCAAGAGTTTTGTTTGTGGAGACAAGTAAAGATGAAATTTCTAAGCTTTGTATTTTTAAGTCTTTCGGCTTCTGTGTATTGAATAGGCTGTTATACAAACATTAACAATTATGAGCGTGTCGTTGGTAATTCTGGTTTGGTCACATTTCTGTAGTACATTTTGTTTGAGCCTTAGCTTCTTATTGGTGACAGCATGGTATGAATGAAAGTCGGTGAGTAGAATACATCATTCATTTGTCGATTTCTGCGTATCTAGTTGATGGTCAGTTTTGGCGATTTCTTGGTAAATTTTTTATGCAAGTTGAGTAAATTTTGCCTTTTTATACATCATTTTGACTATTGAATGGTAATTATTATTAAGCCGATTTTAATATATTATGTTTCTAAATATTTGTAAATAATGTATTTATATGTATTATTGTGTATATAAATATACAATAAGTAATAAATATACACTATAGTTGAAACTTCAAGAAATCAAAAGATTAAATAACTTGGTTAAATTCTAAATAGCAATGTTCACAAAAGCTTACCGCATATGTCGTCATTTTACTCCAAATTTTGGTAGTATAAATAGATTTATAATTTTCAAAAGTGATTCGGGCTATTTTCCGTTTATAGCAGGACAGGCTGAGTGAACCTAGTGTAAAGACACTCCGTTTTTCACTACCAGAACAACTGTTGAGACTACGCGTTCAGTAGCGATACTCAACGCCTTGATACGTCTCCATAGCAGAGGAGAGAATGATCATAAACTCTGTGCGTATAGACTTAGTCTTTAGTCGGAATCATTATCTGATTACAAACCACAAGACTGTACACCTAATAAAATAGTTATATTACTGACATATTTGTATAGTTCATATTTATTAAATATAACTACGAGTATTAGGTATACCTTGAAATGTTATTCCTTTTAAGTTCTTCTAACAATACGTGATATATTAATGCCAAATTATCGTAATATTTGTAAAGAACACAATTTTATAGCACACTCCTGAGGCAATAAAAGATGGTGCGCGACAAATATAATTGATCCGAGCTCTTTAAATAGCGGCCGCCATTGTGGTCGTGAAGACGAAAGATAAAATAAAGAAAAAGATAAAAAATAGCCCTTTTCTGTGTGAACAAAGCGTGTCACCGACAGCCATGTTGGCTGTCCGCTCGCCCAATGCTATCGAGGTGGACTGGAATTTTTTAATATTTCATTTGTATTTGAAAATTTGAGTTTTGAGGATTTTGGATTTTATTTTTTGTTATTACTGTTTTTGGGATGATTTTGATTTTACTTGTATTGGAATAGGTCAAGGATTACAGTTTTTTTAAGTTAAATTAGGTTGAGATTTAAATATATATTTATAATAGTTCCAAAATATGTGCGTTTATATTATTGTTTGTTTTATATATAATATAAAAACGATATACGACTCTTCAAAGTATCGTTAGGTTAAGTCAAAGAAATAAATATCGTTAGGCTTTTCTATAAACTTCAATTTTCGTCTAAATGATGGGAGATTAAATTTAACTTACATTATTCTGGTCCTTATAGTGTAACTAAGGTTTATTCATTTAACATGTTTATTTTTTATTATTATTTTAAGAAATATCTTTCCCATTTTAACAATTTCGTGCATTAACTTCACAAATAGAAGAGCTTAAATCAAACGATTTAAAATAATACCAAAATCAACAACAGTAGCATTGATCCTAAAATAACAAAATTCTTTGTCAAAAGTATTGAATTCGAAGATTGCGTGAGTTTCTTTTATGACAGTTTTTTTTTTAATTTTTTTTTATCCTTCAAAAAGATGCGTTGACGGTTTTGAATGGATTTTTTTTTAATTTTTTGACACCTGAATCTTTAGAGGCAAAGGCTGATCAATTTGGTCCATTGTGTGTGAAGATGCCGGATGTAACTGTGGGGTTCTATCGCATTGTATGCCTAAGCTCGCAGTGTCACTTTCAAATTACTATTTAAAACATTATAATATGTATGTACGTTGATGGCGGCGATCGTTGTAATTCACTTGTACAAAATAAAGCTCATACTTTGATAATAACTTTTTTTACCTGTTTTTTGCCTGTTAAATCTGTAGTTATCTTAATATTAAATTTTTTGGTACAACTTCTGTCTAAATTCGTTACATTATGTATCGGAACTTAACGCCGCACTCAGTCCTATTATAGGTAAATAAAAAAAAATATCAAGATAATTATTTTTTTACAATTTAGCCATCACTGTACGTAAATTTAATCTAGTCAAGACACACATTTAAGTGTTTTAGATAAATATTACAGATTCAAAGCAGTGAGATTCAATTTACTATGTGGACATAATAAATTGACTTATTATTAAGCTTTCCATGTTATACTAGAATATTCTATAATCGTTTCCGTTTCGTCATTCAAGCTTAAATTAACCCACTTGTTATAAAAAGAAATCATTGTTATAAAATTACAACTTAATAAAATGCGAACAGTTCACATGCTATTACAAACAAAATACATTAAAAATATCAATTAAATCTGCAGGTATTCTAAAATTTTCTCACAATATTTATTATATGTCATAATCTAAGATTGGGCGTGACATTTTACGCCCTTGCTTCGATATATTGAAGTATTTGAACTCGCTACCTCGGCTCAGCAAGACAGTTCGGCCCACTTTCGTACTTGAAGGGTGGACACCCTGCAGAGACAGTCGTGTGACTAACATTGTAATACATTATTAAATGAATTAGAATTAAATTTTAGCTAGTGAATGGAATTTAAAAGTTCTTTAACACTTAGTTTAGTAATAAATTGTATAGTTATCTATAAAACTTATTATTTTTGGTCACGCTTTATTACATATACAGCAGGCTCAAAGAACCTAGTAATAAGTCACTAACACTCTGTCCTCCATCTTCCTGCGGAAATCGTGATATTGATGTTTACAGTCAGTCACAATCCCACTACTACTTGCCTATTCCTATGTACCTATAAGTTTTTTTTTTCAACAATAAGCTAAGCTTTTTTTACAAATAAGTTTTTAACAATACATATATACAAAATATTTTTATATTTATTTATAAAGAATTCCATTTTTTCCGCTCCAGCAAGTCGGCAAGGACGGCGTTGAACTCCACCACTCAACACGAAATGCCTCGAAAACGCGGCAAGCGGTGAACGGAGTGTTGTAACACTAGGTTCTCACGGTTCCTGTGGTTTCCTCTGCCTAATCTGCTATAAGCTGGATAAAACGTGAAGCTAAAAAAGTGGCGTTTTCACTTAAACTTAGATAAAATAAAATCTTAATAATTCACTCTCATACATATATGTACCTATATATTACCCATAATATTTATAGTATAGGACTGACTGGTAAGCTATTGTAATTATTATTAACAATTTCAAAATATTTTTTTATGACTTTATTCGTCATATGTGTCTGTGGGAATGTGCTGGTCTTGGGCGGAACTAGGAAAATATCACGCTGTGTCTCCCGCCCATCGTACCGCCTTTTCACACGATTTAATTTGTATAACTTATAATATGTGACTGTATGAGAATTAGTAATTTGTTAAAAACCCTATAAGAACATTTTTTATGTCTTCACGCTTTAACCCGAACGTAGCAAAGAACAGAGTGGGAACCTAGAGTTAGAAAACTCCATTCTCCGCTTTCCACCTTTTTCGAGGCATTTCGTATTGAGTGGCAGAACTCAACGCTGCGCTTCGCCTAGTTGCAACAGTGAAGAAAAAGGAAAGGAAAAAATCCATCGTCCCCTTGAGGAAATCAAATTCACAAACTTTCGCATTTACAGGCAGACGCAACGCCTCTGCGCCACAACAATTTTAAATGTATGACTTGAATTTAGGTCAATTGCAGTATAGATTCATGAAGCTTCGTTGCAAGTTGCATGCAAGTATTTTTCTATGGTTATGTACATATGTTACATATACATATACATATACATATACATATATATATATATATATATATATATATATATATATATATATATATATATATATATATATATATATATATATATATATATATATATATATATATATATATATATATATATATATATATATATATATATATATATATATATATATATATATATATATATATATATATATATATATATTAAAACTATTTGTTATATAAATAACATTCTATATTCAAAATATATGATCTTAGGTACAGATCCTAAGTAAAAAATTAAGATAATTATTTCTTGTGATACATTTTGCACTATCCAATTGTAATCGAGATGATTGTGGATTTCCATCCGAAAAAATAAAGTTGTAAAGTTCAGTCACCTAATAAACCAAATCTGGAGAAGTGGAGAGTGGAGATCGGAGCGTCTTTACATTTTACCTCTATGGAATAAAAATTGAAGTTAAAAAAATTAAAAATTATGTGTCTCAATTGTAAATTATGTTATCTGAACAACGATATTTTTTACAATATTTAATTTAAAACTGAAGAAGAATTTGCTAACAAAGCTTATATTCAAGTTATCAACCATAAGCTTGATAAAAAAGCTCCAATAAAAAATACTTAATTGAAAAATATCTATTGATAACGCTAAATGACAGTTTAGCACGGCGTTTAATTCCGCAACTCAACACGCCATATCTTGAATTTGAAACTCTCCCTATTTTGCCTCCCTACACAGTCTTGAGAATGTTTTAAGTTCACGCTGGGCAAAAGTCCGGACACACGCGGAGCTGCCCGCCCACAGATAGACTTCCTAAACCTAATACTTAAACAGTGGCTAAATCATAGGTTATTGTGAGAAAATTTACCCTTATATTATTCTTGCTCGTTTCTTAGTTTAAGATTTTAATATTTTGATTTAATATTCATACATTTTTTAGTTTCTTTTTTATAATATTTTATTTTCAGCATTAATTTTAATTTTAAATTTTTATATTACTATAAAATTATTATTTAGTTAGTAGTGTTTAACTATTTCACTTTTAACGACTGTTGCCTATTCCTCATAGCAATTAGGTATTAATTTTTAGTTTTTCCTCGCCAATTTGCAGACCATTACCAAAATATATATTACCAAAATATATATACAAACAAGTATACAAAAGTTTAAAATTATGATACTGGAAGTAAACATATAAGATATCAAAAAGAAATAATGTAGAAATTCTTAACTAACTTAGGAAATTGGCTTCATATCTTGAGGGTCCTTGTCAAAAAAATATATTTAAAAAAAAAAACAATAAATTTAACCCTTACTACAATATATTATAATTTGAGTACATAACTCAAACTAAGTGTAGGGTTCTTGCTTGTTTTTAATAAAATATTACAATTTGAAAGCGATTAAAAAATGTAGCCATGTCATCTTAACTGTGTATAACCGTAATCCTCTCATAACGTCAGTGAACACATTAGCTAAATCTCACGCACTCCCTCAGAAAACATCGAAAAAAGACACTTAAAATATACATCATATACAAAAATTGAGTAATAAAATTAGCATAAGGCATAATTAGGCTATTATATTGTAGTTTGCACGGTGGGTAAGAAACTAAAAGCAATGGAAGTACGACAACAAAGCTCTATGTTTACATTGTACGTGAATGTATAATTAATATAGATATATAGCATGGGGATGCGTTGTATGAGAAAATACGACCGGTCAAGAATACATTTGAATATATTTTGTTTTTGTGTCTAGGTTTGGTTAAATTATTTATTTTTAGTTTAGAGGTCTATGAGGACGTAGCGTCTACCTGTAAACGCGATGGTCTATGAGTTCGATTCCAACTCGATAAAGATGGATTTCTATTTCCATTTTCTTCGCTCTGGAAACTAGGCAAGCGCGGCGTAGAGTTCTGCCACTCAATACGCAATGCCTAGAATAAGGTTTAAAGCATGGACGGAAAAAGCAGGGACTAAGCAACGGAGTGTCTGTATAAAAAGTTTTGTAGTGTATTGTATTTGAAGGATTTCAAATTTAAGAGATATAGTTAACTTTCGGCGTTGAAACCTTATGTCTGTGGTTCTAGCGCAAATTTATTTGTTAAAAATATCTAGTAATCCAAAAGCTGGTAACATCCTCGCTTAGCGTATCAGTTTAGAGTATATAGAGATCCAGTAAGGGAATATTGCCAACATCTGGGTTTAATACCACGTAGGCCATATAATTTTGATATTTTTTAATAAATTTTAAAACAAAAGTTGTTATACTGTAGATATACCATTTTAATTTCCATAAATAAAAATATTATCAAGAAAAGAATATATATTGCATTTCATACTTGCTCAAATATAAGATGAATTTTAAATATTTTAATAGTTAAATGACTATAATTCATTTCCATTCACGTACAGAGTAATCGGCAATCAAATAAACAATAATAAAACATTACAACTCGAAACGCGTCATAGTTTAGTATCACGTTATACGCCTCCGCCATCAGTGAGGCGCAAACAGCGCAGCTAAATCCTAACTTATGTCCTGGCTTGGGATTGTGATACACTGAAATAGTGCAGCTTTGTTTTATAGCTTTAAGTTTAGTGCCAGAAAAAATAAACATGAAGAGAACTTATTTTTTTTTTTTTTTTTTTTTTTTTTTTTTTTTTTTTTTTTTTTTTTTTTTTTTTTTTTTTTTTTTTTTAGCTTCACGCATTATCCCGCACAAGGCAGGGTAGGCAGAGGGAACTGCAGGGACTGTGGGAACCTAGTGTTAAGACACTCCGTTGCATAGCCCCTGCTTTCTCCGTCCCCACTTTCCGCCGTTTTTGAGGCATTGCGTGTTGAGTGGCGGAACTCAACGCCGCGCTTTGCCTAGTTTGCCAGAGCGAAGAAAATGGAAATAGAAAAATCCATCTTCTCCGACTGGGGATCGAACCCAGTAACCATCGCGTTTACAGGCAGACGCTTACGCCTCTGCGCCACGACGGTCCTCAAACTTATTTATTTATTTAAAAACTCTATTGACAAGCTACAGTAACGTAGATACAAAAGGCGGACTTAATACCTGAAGGCATTCTCTACCAGTCAACCTTTAGGCAAAACAGAAAATCGTGAAGACGGTAGCAATAAAAGTTAAAATATACATATAAATATAAGTAATAAATACAAATATATATCTATATACATACATACATATACATACACATACATACACACATACATACAAATACATAAACATTTATATATAAAAAACAATAACAATAACAGATACTTAACACAGATTCTTATTAACTTATTGTCTAGACTAAGATATGTGGGATTGTAGTTATATTGGATTGTAAGAAACTCTATTATTTTTAAAAGTTTACCGTAGCAGGAACCGTGGGATCCTAGTGTTAAGACACTACGTTCTCTGCTTTCCACCTTTGGAGTTTACATTACAAGTTGAGTGGCAGAATTCAAAGCCGCGCTTGCTCAGTTGCCAGATCGAAGAAAACGGAAATGAAATAAATCTTTCCCCTCCGAGTGAGAATCGTACTCACAAACCCTAATGGTTTGTGAGTTCGATTCCCGATAACCAAACAATTACGATGATATTCAATTGTATTTACAATTTTATATAGTTTTATTTCAGTTGTAGGCATACAGTGAAGTAGAGAGCCCAGAGAATCTTACACTCTACCTCTTTTAGTTCATACCAGTAATTTACATTAAATTTATGACAACTATTGGAATAGTTATCATACATTTAATATTATTTACCAGCACCTACTTGCTGACTTACAGACAGTGAAAGAAATGCACACATGTGCCACATATAAAGTTATGAGGTAATTCTTCATAATTCCTATCGAAATTAGATTAGACTTTACTTTTCAGAGTCAATAAAGTCATTGGTTAGTACTTGTTAAATAAACAAGGCTTGAACTGTATAATGAACTCACACTAATTGCGTATCTTATCTTATTATAACATTTATAATCATTAGAGTGAATGTTACATATGGCAGAGGAAACCTTGTTGTAAGACATTCAGTTTTCTCTCTCTACCTTTCGAGACATTTCGCGTTGAGTGGCGAAACTCAACGCCACGCTTTAACTTGTCACTTTAATGAAAAAAAAAATGGTTGGCGTATAAATTAAGAAACAACTATTACCTACTATTATTGAAAAAACCGTAGCGGTATTAAACACTCAATACCCCAAATTTGGCTGAAAAATGTAAAACAGAGTATCTTAACACTAGATTTACTCTGCTTCCGCTTACAATGCAGTGGGTGAAGACAAGAAAACTCAGCAAGAGGTAGCACATAGGGCAACATACCTATCGCCAAAAATGTAGAAGCGATATCTACATACATATACAAGTAAAATGAAGAAGAAGAAAAGGTTATGGTGGCACAGCGGCACAGTAACCAGGTGTAATAACTAATATGATTATGGGCTCGAATCCCAATCAGGGGGAACTAATTTATTCATTTCCTCGTTCTACTGAGAAGACAAAGCGCGGCGTTGAGTTTCGCCACAAAGTGAAGTAATAGTAGTAGTAGTAGTAACCACAATATACATTGGGGAAGTTAAGTAATTTAAATAAAATAATTTACTTAAATAATATGTAGAAGTGGAATACAAGCTTTATATTCCCAGTGGACCGATTACAATACGTAATCAATAACAATATAAAATGCATGCGACACATTGATTTGTGTGGACATGTTTAAACAAAATAAATAATTAAGTGCCTTTTAGTGTCGCGAGGTTTATTACATATAATTTTTGATGTATGACTGTGCATGTTCTCTAGCCTTTTTGTATGTGAGAAAATGAAAATAGACGTTGTTGCTGGAATGCTTATTTTATACCGTCTTAGTGTATTGGTATAATGTCTGATAGTAAACACGTCGGTTGAGGGTTCGATTACCGTTAAGGAAACGCCACTGGGCGCGAGTGATGAATGGGGAGGGGGAAGGTTAGACTATTTTTTAATGATCATTTTCTCAATACTCTACGTCTTAAATTTAGATAGTGAACAGGATAACCAGACTTTTAACACTACTTCTACACTACTAGCCCTGTTCTACGAGATCCTGTGAGAAATTAGGTTCCAGTTTTAAACATTAATTATATATTAATAATAATTATTATTTTTTTTCTTTTATAGCTTCACGCTTTATCCCGCACATTGCAGGGTAGGCAGAGGGAACTGCAGGAACTATATAAACCTAGTGTTAAGACACTCCGTTGCCTTGTCCCTGCTTTCTCCGTCCTCGTTTTCCGCCTTTTCCGAGGCATTGCGTGTTGAGTGGCAGAAATCAACGCCGCACTTTGACTAGTTTCCAGAGCGAAGAAAATGGAAATCAAAAAATCCATCTTCCTCGAGTGGGAATCGAAACCTCAAACCGTCGCGTTTATAGGCAGACGCTTACGCCTCTGCGTCACAACGGTCCTCCTTATTATTCATATTATATATTATTAACCTCATGCATTTGTTCCACACATGACAGATTAGGCAGAGGGAACCATAAGAACTATAGGAACCTAGTGTTAAGACACTACGTCCACTGCTTATTGCCTTTTTCAAGGCATTTTGGTTTTGCCTAGTTGCCAGGGCGATGAATATAGAAACAGAAAAATCTATTTCTCCCGAGTGGAAATCGAACCCACAAACCGTCGCGTTTACAGACAGACAGTTTGATATATAAGTATATAAACAACAGTATATAATATACTTACTTAAAATATAACATTAGTTTCAAGTTCACATTTTGTTTTTTACGTATCAATGTGCACGTTCCCGCGCCGCGCCGCAAGCACCTCACTAAATCAGGATTAGCCGTCCAACCAACAAGTCTCATTTGTGGGTTATTTATAAACTAAATCCTACATACGATCGACGGAACCATAAACTATCTGCTAACAAAGGACTATAGAACTTAATTCTAGTCGAGTAAAGGTTATTATTGTGTTGTAATGATATCGGTCAGTTTTATATTATTATATTCATAGAATGCGAAGGATACGTATCGATAGATATAGTATTGTGAGAAATTTTATCATTTTTATGACTGTTTTTGAGATATCACAGTAATTTGTAGTATATATATATATATATATATATATATATATATATATATATATATATATATATATATATATATATATATATATATATATATATATATATATATATATATATATATATATATATATATATATATATATATATATATATATATATATATATATATATATATATATATTGAGGACAGTCGCTGCGCAAAGGCGCAACGTGTGCCCTATATGTGTAACGCGACAGTTTCTGGGTTCGATCCCCAGTCGGAGAAGATGGTGATCCATTTTCTTCGCTTCGGAAAACTAGGCAAAGCGCGGCGTTGAGTTCCGCCACTCAACACGCAATGCCTCGAAAATGGCGGAAAGCGAGGACGGAGAAAGCAGGGACTAAGCAACGGAGTGTCTTAACACTAGGTTCCCATGATCCCTGTAGTTCACTCTGCCTACCTTGCCATGTGCGGGATAAAGCGTGAAGCTAAAAAGAAAATAAAAAATAAAATATATATTGCGTCCAGTAGTATAGCTATAATGTGCTTTTGTTTGTTTTGCATAATTTTGTTTTTTTTTTATTTTTTTTTAAATATACGTATGTACAATATTAGTACTTATTTATAAAATTATCGTGGCATAGAGTTTGATTAAAAGCTCGATTGTTCTGATTTCGATTTAAAATCGAAGGAATTAATATTTTTAATGGTGCTCCATTACAAAAAAGAATGGCTATATATATATATATATATATATATATATATATATATATATATATATATATATATATATATATATATATATATATATATATATATATATATATATATATATATATATATATATATATATATATATATATATATATATATATATATATATAACTATAAATATATATCTTTGTTTTGTACCGGTGCAAACGAAAATTTATTCCAAAAAATAAAAATAAATAAATACGTTATTATTGTATTGAAATTGAAAAAACGTTCCTGCAGGGGAAAATTTACGGAACAAAGAAAAGCATATGGCATTGCAAATATGTTATAACAAAAGCGTATTTTGCATTGTACAAGCAAAGTGCGCTACAAAATAATGTCTTCAGATTTACATGTTCCAAGATATAAGATGAATACTGTATTAGTGTAGTGAAATTTAAAAGTTTGTTTGTTTTATTGCTCTTATCTCATAAACTAAAGGTTCCGATTGAAATTTTCTTTATGTGGAATAGTCTGCTTATCTAAATAGGCTATATCACTAGGCTAATAGGCTATATAACTTTAAGTTTATCGTTTTGATTTAACTATCCGTTACTTTAGAAAATCACCTCGAATGTGCGATGTGTTATACATATTTGTTTTTATTTTTAAGCTTTTTCTTGAGATCGGTTTTGATTTATCTCAATTTCTAGAAAATGAAAGCTCGATCGACCTACTTTCAGATAGGTTTCTGTAATCTGAGTGTGAATTAACACTTTAATTTCTTTTTTCAAGTATATTAAGTAATTCCAGTAAACACTCATAACTTGAAATGCTCACTCTGTTACCTGAAGCAATACACATGGCTTTTCATATATTCAATATGTATTATGCTCTAGACAATATACTTACAACAAATTGTTTAAAGTGATGCTACGTATTGTTAAAAGGGTTATTATGAGGCTAATTGCATCGTATAATAGAAGAGTAAGAATGTAATAAAGAAGAAAACAAAAAAAAGTTAAATTATAAAGTTAAAAAATAATATTTTCAGAATTCGATTTAGACAAGCTAGTAGTAAATTCAAATATAAAATAGTCTCGAAATATTTTAGTTCTCGAAATATATACTCTGGTGGTGTTTCAGGAAACGTTGAGCAAAATCATAATTAAATCGATAATTTTATTTTATAAAAAGTATTGATTACATCTATATAATTATATATTTAATAAAAAAAACTGACATTATATTAAAAAACAGCCTATACTGTCACTTTTATGAGAACTTAATCTAGTTTGTTTAACAGCCAGTCATTATACTCACGAAATAGTTTCCAAAATCAAAATTAACATTAAAATTGTAATGTAAACTTAAAAATATAATAAATATTTCTCTAAGTGTACGCAATTAAAACGCTTCCACAAATAATATAGATTATTAGAGTATATCTCATTATGTTAATCGGTTCGATGTCATAGTACGATACAGTATTGGTAAATTCCAAACGCATATTGACATCCCAATCAAAATAATACCAAAAACTGACTGAACTAAAGAGAAATGTCACAAAAGTATTCACTGTCCAGACAATGGTTTCATTCATACAAATATTTTTTTTGTTACGTTTACTCCACGTATTGTCCGGCTAATGTTCAGTGAAATTTGCGCATGCCCGCTCCCGTAGAGACTGTGCAACTGCTTTTACTTCTGTTGTTGAGATTGCTTTGGCTTTGGCTTTAGCATTGTGGTGTGACAAGTTTCTGAAAATATACCACCCTGTTGCTAGCACTAATTTGTACAGGGACGTATTAAGAGTTTCCACTTAGAGATTTTTTTCATTTGTCATAGCATTATTAGTGAATTAATTGTGAATTAAACTATTGGGTTTATTTGCTTTTTAAATAGAAAAGTTTGTATTTTTATTTTTTTGTTTCATATCTTTGTAATATTTTATAGAAAACTTAAAATGGTCTGAATAATAAAAATTAATTAAATATGTATTTAAGTTGTTGCAATAAGTTTTCGGCGGCAAATAAATAGACATTTCCATAGTTATATTAAGCAGGAAATATATGAAGAGTGCAATATCTCAAACGACATGATTTTAACACGTAGTTAAATATATAATTTAGGTAAAAAGTAAGTAAAGTTAGTATAATGAAACAGGTAAAAATAATTAAGATAAGCTTTAAGTCTAAGTCTCTGGGAATATTACCAATCATATATTAGGACTTTGTCCTAATATATGATTGGTAATATTCCCAGAGACGGCCCTGTAACAAGGTGCAATCCGTTGCAAAAAGCCAAAAATCGTCCAAAAATTTTCTAAACATGATCACATCATTGTGTTCGCACACCCGCCATAATGGACACAAAGCGCCCATCTTTAGCTCCCTTTGTACTCTACAATTGTAGGCACTTCTATAGTTTTCATCTTATTTCATCAAATTTAATACATACACAAATTTCAACTTTAAACTCCAAATATAAGATTGATTTTAATTTTTTCGGTATTGTGGTTGTTATGACCTATTTGGTATATGGTTTAAATGTCATTTCGTATGTTTTCCATAGTGTCATTGTTAGGTACACCTATTGTAGCCATTGTTCGACATATTGTTATAGAGATCAATGCGAAACATTTTAATATTATGAAATTATAAACATCTTCCGCGCGTTTGGGTGTTGGACTTGGTGGAGTGGAGGTTTTACGTTATTTCTTATAGTAAATTTAAATATTTTTAAAGAGTATTAATAAATTTTCACTTTATGACAATTTGCACAATTCTATTCTCACATAATGTTGTCAACAATAATTAAAGTAATAAGAAATAAAGCCTTTGCATTTGGCGATTTTTGTACATTTTAAATAAAGGAATTTATATTATCATTTTTCTTCAAACCCGACGTTTCGAACACTTTGCAGCAATCCGTGGTCACGGGTAGTCTTTCTACCGTCAATTGATTGACCGCCTGTCAATTGATATCATTATTATTTTAAACTACCGCCACACAAAAACCGCTAAGAAACTGATTTTAAGAAGAAATCGAGTCAACCCGAGTATCTAAAAGAATTTTAATATTAAACGTAAAAAATTAAAATTAACTACATAAATGTAAATAAAATATATTTTGTGCCACAATCGTTTCAATATTATTTCGTTACTCCACTCCATCTATGTTCCACCTACTAACACGATTTATTATAATGTGAATCTGTCTCCACATATTCTTTGTTTGTAGAGAACGCGAGACATCCGGTCTAAGATAATATCTGCAATTTGGTACATGACACTATTGTCGTTGTGTAACTCTACATAGAGACGCTTACTAAGCTTTTTTATTACTAAAACTTTGAAAGCTTAATATTTATACATATAAAAAGCTTGTATTTTTAATACACTTGTTATATCCGTTATACACGTGGCTTTTTTATTAAGCTATAACATAATTTATGCATATAAAGAACCTTGTGGAATGTCACTTTTTTATTAAATAAGTTGTGTAATATAATACTTAATTAAATATTATTTTAATAGCAAAAACAATTGATAATTGTCAGAGTATAAACCACTTAATTTGAACAAAATTAAACAATAGAAAAAATATTTTGGTATCTATTTAATTAAAAACATAAATATATTAAATGAGGTTCATTTTCATATGATCAAAGTTTCATATTTATATGATATTATAAAAATTGTATAATTAGTCTATAAAAGCGAAATTTACTTCTGTATTTGCAGCAATATAAGCAAAAGAACCGTAGTGTGTCTTTGTGAACACTCCATTCTCTTCTCTCCGCCTTTTTCGAAGATATAAAGTAGCTTTATAAATATTACGATAAAACCTAATATTGTCTAACTCCATTTAATTATTACTTTTACTCCACACAATAATTGTCACTCAGCTTCTTTCAAAAAGCTTAAGCACCTTTATTAATAATAGTTAAAATAGGTTAAGTGACTATTCTTGGATTATAAATTTAAATACAGGTTCAAATTTAGTAAACTTTCAAAGGCCTGTCGCTTTAACCGCTAAGAACGGAATAAAATTTCCTTGTAATTATACTTAAAGGGTGACAGAACATAAAAAGGCTTTAGAATATTGTAATATAGTACAATATAAATTAACAAAACCGACAATATTCTGTACAAATTGGAAGCACGAGACATCTAAATACTCATCTATAGTAACTTTTTCCCATCTCTACATCACATTGACAACTTCCGGTCAGTTTCGTGGATTTTGCACAATTAAAATGTTTAAACACCGGAAGTCGATCGAATGTCTCTATTCATAGAGGGCATTCAACGAATTAGCGATAAAATGTGGTCACTTGAAATACTCTGACAGATGCTCTTATTGTCATTGGTAATAAAATATTTACGTCACAGTACTGTTAAGTATTTACTGTTCAGGTGTTAGAATTTTGTATTACGTTATTCATTACGTTGAGTTTATATAACACCGTTCTTAGCTTTTCGCTTGAGCTTGAAGCTTTTCGTTTTGAACTTAGAAAATATTTTTTTAAATAATTCTTTACCTTATCAAACTCAATTATGGGTTTAAGATCACTCTGGGAGTGTGAATTAATTTCTTTTGCCTCACTGTGAAAACAAGACAAAGTGCAGTGCTGTCTTAGTTTTCATTTCAACAGTCTTCAATTCTTTTAAAAATATCTCAAAAGGCAGTAAATGAGGAAGAGAGTATTTAAGCACTAGGTTTCATCTGCCTACAGTGTATGTAGTGTATACGGGGTATAAATGGGATAAAGCATAAAGCTCAAATAAAAGCTTAACATTATAATGTGACTTCAATTAATAAATCACTTTGTGAAGTCCAGGAATATTTTACTATGATGTCCTCATTTTATTGACTGGGTTTATTTACCTACCATACAAAAAATTGAACTTTTAAATAACTTTTTAAATTGTTCTGTTATAAAGAATAATTGAACTGTATGCTAAATCTCAGTCGTTAGTTACTGATATAAATTCATTTGTCAATCGTTTGTGGAAATAAAAAAAAAAAAACAAATTTAGATTTTAACTCATATTGTTTCTGATAATACTTTATTGTTTTAGAGAATATTCATCAATCTAATCCTATTTAACCTTCCATTACATTTTTCGCTATTTTTTTTAAATATAACCCTATGCCTTTAAATGTTATAAATTCAAAATCTCTTAATATATTTAAAAAACTATTAAGAACCCATATATTAGATGATTTCACTGATGTTGTTTGACACTACTGTTTATGATTTGTAATATCTTAATTGTAGTTATAATTTTAAAATTTCCTTTGTAAGCGAACTATGTTCTTTTTGGAAATAAATTTCTTTAAACCTAAATAGGAAAACACTGCTGCTCGTTTTTGAGAATGGTAATCAAACACACAGCCGTCGCTATTTACAGCTGTGTTAGACGGCTATCCACTGCGTTACAATAGTCTAGCCGGAACTGTATATGTGTAGAAGAATGATGAATGAAAGCATTTTATGAAGTAAAAGCTCTACAGATTATGAGGACAATATAAAAAAATCAATGAAAGTAGCTGAAATTTAAATACAATACTACTGTATTAGAAGAACAATCTTATTCTAATATTAGAGAATGGACTGAGCATTTACGGCTACCGCTAGCGATTAATAAAACATAATAAAGAAATGCACATCTTGATCCATATGAACACAACCAGGCTTAAGTTCATTCACAAATATTTACAACAGGAGATTTACTAAGAAAATAACAAAGCTTTATTTTTATAGGATTAAAGTTCAAAATAACCTATGTAGGGTAAGTCGTTTGAACAGCCGCTAAGAAAATTCATTGAAAGTTATATATTGTGCCTTCTGTAGTTATAGTTACTAATCCGAATTGTATGCTCATTCATATTATGAACACTGCCTGTTGAATGGCGTTTTAATATTCTTCGAATTTGTGGATTATAATGAGAAGGCTTCGTCGGTGTTATTTGGTATCCACTTGGTTTTGAGTAAATTCATTTTAAAAAGGCAAGTCCTGTACAGCTACTGCAGGAATAAAGGGAAGTATCAGCTTGTGCACTGTATTTGTTGAATAAAGTTAATTTAGGAACCTAACCCAACCATATTTTCCTATTGAATTGGTTCTTCATTCCATGCATTCCTTTTTCCTTACCGTTCATACTCAATCTCTACAAATATAGTTTCAGTTGCTTAATATACGAAAAATATGGCACAAAGCGCCCGCCCACTTTTGCACAATAATATTAGTATTTTTCGACCATTACTGTTTTTAGCTTGTTTTAAGAATTATTGTTTACTTTTTCATTTGACATACTTAAAAAAAGCGTGTTTTTTTAAACTATATTTATTATCAAAGAGTTTGTTTGAGAAAACTAAATTAAATTACTGGGCATTTGTTAATATAATTTAAATTGTATTCAATTTTAAAAGTCTAGCTTTTATTTTCACTTACTGTAATACTTGTCTTCTTCAGCTTCGATGTAGATAAAAAGATACACACACGCACAGACATACACACACACCCACAAACATATACATATATATACACATACACATACATTGTGGATTTTTCAATTTGAACCCATTACTATGTAACAGTAACATTTCTACCGAGTCACAAAGGCATACTGATAGTTTACCAAAAAAAACGTTGGCACGGTTTACTATTAATGAATTTTTCCAGACAGTGCGGCACCGCACCAACCATTGTTAGCAATGATTCTTTGTGCCTCCTTTTCCATGAAATAAACAGTTTATTGTTATAAGAAAACGTCTTAAGTGGGATTAGGCTTACTAGGGGCTTGAAGTAGCCGACAAGACTACTATAGTTGTTACGAATATGAATGGATGGCTTGGTAATTTTTTAGGTGTCGTATATGTATATATATTCATTTTTCACGTTGTATCACGCGAAATCCAGAGTGTTTTTTATCTTCACGCTTTATCCCGCACATGGCAGGATAAGCAGAGGGAACTGCAGGAACCATAGTAAACTAGTGTTCAGACACTTCGTTGCTCCGTCCCTGCTTTCTCCGCCTCATTTATTCACCTATCGAGACGTTACGTGTTTAGTGCATGAACACATTTTTTTATTCTTAGTTAGATTACGCGTCTACTATTAGTCGAAACTACTATACAGGATATAATAATACATAAATATAATAACACCTTTACATTTCTATCGAAACAGCGGTCTATTAAATTTTTGATATCAAGCGTTAAATCCTGAGCGCCAATCAATAAAAGCAATTGATTAAATCCCTTAGTACAATGATACAGACTCAAGCCGGGATTAGCTTAGCAGAGCCCTTCGCCAATTATTCCAAGAGAGTTCTCACGGACTTACTGGTATACTCTTCCCTGTCAACTTGTAAATAATTAAAATGATAATTTCTTTATTGAATATTGTTTTTTTATAATTTTTACCATATATCGGTATAACCTTTACCAAACTAAAAAAAGATAAAAATAACAGTCGTCTGAGTTTCTTTGATTCTTCTCAGGTTTGAGGCATTCATTTTGGAAAACCGGTGGTAAATTCTAATTAATTCTAAGAACTTAGCTATATATCTTTTTATTTTAAAGTATATTTCTATTAAATATAAACTTTACACTCTGAATTAATTTTTGATTCCAATGCAATTTGCTATTACTAAAAAATCTTATTACTGACCTCTAATAAACATTTAGGATTTATTTCTTATAAGTATTATATTCAAATAATTCGTAAAAGAAAGTTCCAACAAGACTGTCATTGTAAAGCTTTTATCATAATACATTACTTACTGATTTGAACCAATAAGTGGCTAGTATTTAGTAAAATAATATTTTTTTGTAGCTTCACGCTTTATCCCGCACATAGCAGGGTAGGCAAAGGAAACAGCAGGAACCGTGAGAACCTAGTGTCAAGACACTCCGTTCCCCATTTTTCGCCTATTTCTTGAGTTGAGTGGCTGATCTAAGCGCCGCGCTTTGCCTATTCGCCAGAACGAAGAAAATGAAAATAGAAAAATCCATATTCCTCGAGTGGGAATGGAACACATAAACCATTTGCTTTTAATAAGGTGAAGTTATTAGATCATAATAAACTTAGAATAGTTTAAAGTTATTTCTACGATGACTAATATGTACTATTTTTTTTAGCTTCACGCTTTATTCCGCAAGGCAGGGTATGCAGAGGGAACTGCAGGAATCATAGGAACCGTTGCTTAGTCCCTGCTTTCCCCGTCTCCGCCTTTTCCGAGGTATTGCGTGTTGAGGGGCGGAACTTAACGCCGCAATTTGCCTAGTTCCAGATTGAAGAAAATGAAAATTGAAAAATTCATCTACCCCGAGTGGTAATCGAACCCAGAAACCGTCACGTTAGAGGCAGACGTTGCGCCTCTGCGCCACGACGGTCTTCTACTATATTATTGTAGTCAGGTATTGTTAAAGTAAATTGCAGTAATAATTATAATCAAAAATGCATGTGCATGACATTTAACTTTTACTTCAATAGTACTTTTGAATTTAACTTTGTAGTCTTCAACAGGATACTGAAAACCAATTTGCTAGACTTTGACGGTTTGCTATGGGTTTTTGGTATTTTATTTATAATTTTTTTATATATTTGAAAACTACCAAGAAGAGAGAAATAAAGAAACTACTATGTACTTCATAGATTACAGTGTGCCAAGTCTTTCATATTGTATGACGAGTAGATCAGGATTATCTGGGATTTGATAGGCACGTTAAAGACAAATTCAAAACGATTTTAAATAAGAAAATTTTAAAAATGAATAGAAAGTTCTAGATTTTAACAAATTACAGAAAGATTTCCATTTTGTACCTCACGCTGCTACTTCTAGCGCAGATACAGTAACTCTATCAATCAATAATAACAATGAAATAATCTAATAAGATACTTAATTTCCAGATTTTATTTCCAATCTTTACTTTTCATTAATAATCGATGAGGAGAAAAAAGACAAAATATTTTACAACACAGCTGTGACAGCTGCATCAGCTTGTGAAAAGGAGACAGTTGACTCCTCTTTCCATCCTGAAGTATCCTTTTTCACCCCATTTTTCACCCCAGGAGTTCTTGACTATCCAGTACTTAGTGCCTTTCTCTGAATAAATAAAGATTATGTATAAAAAATAAGTTAATAAAATATTTTCTAAAAAAATAATGGTATTTTTATTGTAATTTTAATCGTTTTTTGATAATATCTTTCACATAAAGACATATTTAAGTATTAAGTCTTTGGACAGCAAAAAAATTATCTATTATTAGTGATTTCGCTTTGATAGCTAATATGTACATGGACAAAATATATAATTAGAGGAACTTACCTTCACCAAAACCAACTAGAAGTACACCGTGATTAAGCGCATCACCGTTGCAGTCGTGACTTGATACTATACCACCATTATACTTCAGTAAGAGGCCCAGCATCAACGGCTAAAACAAAAAAAGAATGCATAAAACTGAAAATAAAACCTAGCACTGTAACTTTTGTTATAGCTTTGAATCGGTTTTAAAAGTGCTTGTAGATTTGAAAAACTGATTAATACATAGTCTCGCTTAAAAATACAAAAAAAAGGTTTTTTTTAAAAAAAAATGAAATTCTTTGCTTTCTTTTGAACCCAATGATAGAGAATATCTTTAGTAAAATCAAAATTATAATTTAAATCACCTATACATAGTGGACCCATTTCCTGCAATTTCTGAGCTAAAGCGTCTTCGTTTACTTGGAGTCGAATACAATCTTTTGGCGTTACAACAACCTTAGATTTGTCGTATTTACAGTTTTGATCACGTCCCTTGTATGGATAATCGGCTTCAGATACTGCACCTTGAGTTTTTAGATACCTGAAATGGATTTTTGAACAGATTTATATTTTTTCTCATATAAAACGAGAAGGTAGTGACATATACGTGAAAAAAGAGACATTTCATACAAGACATTTCGTTTCCCACTCTCCATGTATTGGGTTTCGAGTGAAGGAATTAAAGCTGTGTGTTGCCTTCTAGAGCAATAATAATTTGAAAAATTTTCTCCTTTTTCTTGAGAACCTGACGACACTTAGGGCTGTGATTTTTAGCTATAACTTAATCGACCTTTACTAGTTACTTTTGTTAAATAAATAGTACAACGATATTCCTCCTAGACTATTTAAAGTAAGGACAATTGGGAAAGACAGAGGGCAAGGGTGTGAGACCTTAGCTTGTGACCATCAAATGCATTTGAGAAACTGAAAAACTATACTATATTTGTGTATGTTATGTACATATATGCCGTTGTGTAATAAGTTTATAAAAATAATGTAGAAATATCTTACGACAAAGCAAATGTCATAAGTCCTCCATTGCATCCATGTGATTGTTGGTCACAGTCGACTAATTGTTGTTCCGACAATTCTACTACCTTGCCTGATTTTATAGCATTGACACTTTCCATATTTCCTAAAAATAATGAAATCAAATAGTTTGAACATCTAAGAATATTAAGATTTTAATTAAAATTCATAAGTTTCCTTTGGAACAGAAAAAGCACCAAATTATTTACCAATTGCACTGAATGCCCAACACGATCCGCATTGTCCTTGGTTCTTAACTCGGGAAACTACCCCTTTTTTACGCCAATCGAATTCTGCATCAGTAGTGATGTTACTAACGCTTGTGACTGTTTTACAACTGCCATTGTCGCCGCCTTGTTTGTAACCAGTATACCATTTTATAAATTCTTCGTTGGTTATATCAGCGAACTGGGTGATTCCTATAATTTTTTTTATGTTAAGTTAAATAAGAACAAAAGTAACGATACATGTAGGTAACTACTACAATTTGTTGATTTTTTATGCCTTCACGCGTTATCCCTCACGGGCAGACAGAGGGAACTGCAGGAACCATAGGAACTTAGTGTTAAGACACATCGTTGCTTAGTCTCTGCTTTGTCACGTCCTTGTTTTCCGATCTTTTCGAGGCATTACGTGTTAAGTGTCGGAACTCAACGCCGCGCCTAGTTGCCAGAAAGATGAAAATGGCAATAGAAAAATCCCTCATCCCCGAATGGGAACTGAATCCACAAACCTTCGCATTTACAGGTCAACTTATTCATGAATTTAACAAAATGTTAACTAAATCACAAACATATATAACGTACAGCCCAAACTTACCGTATGTTGCTTTTTCACTGTGCTTGTTTAAATGATCAATAAAATCTAAATTCTTCACGAACATTCCAAAACGCATAGCTTTTTCAATTTCATCTGCATATTTCTTATCATGTTCCTTAACAAATTCTTCAAACAGATTCATCAGCTTTGAGTCGTTAGGCAAAGACTTCGCCAATGCTATTGTAATAATAGCGGCAAATAAAAACACTACACGAGTCAACATGGTTTACGTTATACTGACTTCAATAGTAATTTCAAAACCAATGACACTTTTTATACTTGTTAATCTTTTTGATTATTTTAAATATTCCTTTTATTAGCCATTTAAATTTTTTTAATTGTAACATGTATAGAATGCAAAATAGTTTAAATTGTTGTGTAATTGTTATTTTTATCATGTAGATAATTTTTATTTACATTTTCTTTATCACTGGATAAAATTATTTGATGATCAACTTAGTAAAGTTTGTCGTATGTACAATTTTGTCTAATATATTTAAACTAGTTGCTGCTCGCAACTTCGTTGACTTTTGACTTTTGCCACGTTACTCTCATTTATCTCATCTATTGAAATTAATATTTTCAGCAAGTGGACAATGAGAGCTCGATATTAGGACACTATATCCTCTTTAAAATCAAATTCAATTGCTCTTCAAAATCAAATTCAATTAAATTGAATGATAATTCGACGCCAATTTTTTGTTATCTGAGTGAAAAAATAATAACATTATAAGAGTTGTAAAAGTGCATTATAAGTGAGTGCATTATCAATAGTTGTTTCCACCTGGAATTTTATCGTTTTTCATTGGTGTGACGATGATTTTATTTTCTATCTTATATTACCATATGTCAACGAAGAATGTTTATGATGCAGTTTAACTAAAGAGACGTTTTTTTTATTTCATATTTATCCTTTTGTTTGTGTTTTTAAAGTGTACATCCTTGATTTTTTATATGTATGAAAAAGATTTTCATAGTCAATCATTTTAGCAATAGCTTTAGAATTTCCTTATTAACTACAATTCAGATGTACTAAATAATATTTATATATTGGGTGTTCAACTCTACAAAATCTGCGGCGTTGAGTTCCACCACTCAACACGCAATGCCTCGAAAAAGCGGAAAGCAGTTACGAAGAAAGCGGGGACTAAGCAACGGAGTGCCTTGACACTAGGTTCCTAAGATTCCTGCAGTTCCCTCTGTCTACCCTGTCATATGCGGGATAAAGCGTGAAGCTAAAAAAAACCTCTACAAAATCGATTGCATCCTACACACCTTCCGAGTCTAGTAGCGATTTAAAAACAAAATTTAGAAATTTCAATATCAATTTAATCCGTAGTATGATCCTAAGGTATACTACTTACACAAATAGACAAAGACACTGACAGTTTTTTCTTCTTTTCTTATTGTTTTTATACTAATGATTTTATACATAAAGTATCTTAGTAATAGGTTCCCTCTGCCTACCCTGCTGTGTGTGGAATATTCCTACCATTTCGCTTGTCTCACTAACCGTCGTTACGTTCACTCTCTGGTCTTAATGGTGTAAGAACTAACAGCCTCGTTACCACTTAGATAACGATTTATTATAACGCTACACAAATAACAAAACTTCACAAACCTTTTTTACATTGAAAAAAGAGCCGTTTGAAAAAATATTTAAAGAAAATCAGATTAACTTGATCTACCACTCGTAGCTCTTCATCTGTAATACGTCGGCAAACGTCGTCGGCAAAGTTCCGTGCCTCAAACGGAGAAACAGAACCCTTAACCTTATTCGACAAGACAAGAACTTCATGTACGCAAATTGTACGCAATGGGCTTAACGGGTGGAAAGTAAAGGAGAATTCTATATCATTTTAGCTTAAAAATTTCGCACCCTAATTCACGACTGCTCTCCAGTATTATTAAAATTCTATCCGAATACATCCCAAAAGACTCTTCCAGGTTAAAGTTAGATGGGTAGAGAGGCTTTAAGAACAGCTAAGTATATGCTGGTGTGACGTAGAGTACTCTTCGATAGTAGTCAATACTCA
This sequence comes from Dione vanillae, assembly GCA_037178615.1. Taxonomy (NCBI): domain Eukaryota; kingdom Metazoa; phylum Arthropoda; class Insecta; order Lepidoptera; family Nymphalidae; genus Dione; species Dione vanillae. The sequence goes on from JAZFAU010000020.1 coordinate 686,528, forward strand.
TGGCGACATTGAAAATTTTATGAAAATTTTAACAAATATTTATTTGTACTATACAATGTAATAAATGCTCTAAATTATTAATTAAGATAATAGAGGACCGTCGTGGCGCAGAGGCGCAACGTCTGCCTGTAACGCTACGGTTACTGGGTTCGATCCCCAGTCGGAGAAGATGGATTTTTCTTTTTCCATTTTCTTCGCTATTTGAAATATATTGTAGAATTAAGAAGACATAACGGTACTTGTTCATATATTTAACTTAAGTAGAACAAAAGACTATAAATCTGTTAGGTTATTTAATATTAACAATAAACGATATAGTTACAATAAATATATAAAATAATGTAATAATATAATACACCACGATACCAGCGAGAATGTAGGTGGAATGTGGTAAAATACTGGTAAAAAAAACATATGAAGCAAAAGTAAATTGTAAAAGAGGTAAGTGGCGATATTCAATGAGTGTCACCTAAAATGCCAAGAGTAAAGCGTGTATTAACAGGTTATTGATAGTGGACCGCAGCGTTCAGAACTCACACAATTCTCTCTACATTCTCTCTAACTACGCCGCTAGAGAAAAAACGTTTAAATAATTGTATATGTATATAATATTGTAAGTATCAATACATCGCTTTCAAAGTAGTCATTTGTCGTTATTAGATTTGCAAACACTTGTTAGTTTTCGCCTCAAACGCCTTGTTTTGTTAACTATGGTACGAGTATGTAAGTTTTTGAGAATTTTTTTATAAATAGTAGGTACAACTACTGGTCAAAAAAAATTTCACAGATTTGACATGTAAAAGTTTTAAAATATCTGTATATTTTAAAACTTTTACATGTCTACCTCTAACACAAATTTTTAGTTACTCCTAAAAATTGTGGTATATTGAAATGGGAAAAATAATGAAAAGCAATAGTAATTTACTTTCAATAAATTTAATGTTATTTTACTTAAGTACACATTTAAACACAACAATGAAGAACATGAGAATGAAACAGCCCCTTTTATACAGCGGTCACCGGTGGGCTATTGGCGAGAAGAAGACAGTTGACTCCTCTTTGCAGTTTGAAGTATCCCTGTTCACCCCATCCTGGGCCCCATGAATTTTTGACGATCCAATATGGCACACCTCCGTCTAGGTAAAATGAAATAAATAAATTGTTAGTTTTAATAGAAATTATGAAGCGAGAGAGGTAATTTAAAATGATACACTATTAACAAAATTTAGGTCCAACTCATTCTTTATCATCAAAGAAAAAAAAGCTATGGATAAATCCATTTCTGAGTATATTTTATACATATAAATACATGAAATTGGCATATTCCAAACGTTATTACCTAAGAATCGAATAGAAAAATATTTTAGTAACGTGTGACAAATATTCTGTAGTTCAAAATTAAAACAATGTCACAATTACCTTCACCGTAGCCTACTAGAAGAACAGCGTGATTCATTTGACTGCCCTGGCATCTATCACCAGTAATTACGCCACCGTTATAATATGAAAGAGAGGTAGCATCAATGACTGTAAATAAATAAATGTTGTTAATAGTTGATGATGATTACACAAGTCTGAAAAGGTTAAAGTTTTATATTGTAGTCCAATATTAATAATTAAAAATAAAATTTACGTATAGACAATGGGCCCATTTGCTGCAATTTCTGATCAAAAGCACTTTCCGGTACGTTTAGTGTACTGCAATCACTTATTTGAACAGATACTTTCGATTGGTCATAGCTACATCCCTGGACTTGACCACTATATGGATAAGAATCTTCAGATATAGCGCCATTAGCCTTCAGGTAGCTGAAAACATGTATTAAAATATATTAATATAAACAAAGCAATGAACGAAAATGTAATATATAAAAATCTTACTCAAGAGCATTTTGTGGGAATCCTCCTTTACATCCATTAGAATTAGTATCACAATCAACTAATTGTTGCTCAGATAATGACACTAAATTGCCGGTCTTCTTAGCGTTAACTCCTTCCACATTTCCTGATAATAAGTTATCAATGTAATAATGATAATGATGATCTTAGATAGGTTTAGAGATATTTTTTCTTAAATTTTATTTTAGTTTTTATTATTTTGCCATTTTATTATCTTGCCATTTACTTACCAGTTGTACTGAATGCCCAACAAGATCCACATTGACCTTGATCCTTCACAGGAGTAACAACTCCTTTAGAACGCCAATCAAATTGTGAATCAGTAACGTTAAAATCACCTATATCAGAATTAGGTTGACAACCCAGTCCTAAATCTGGTTTTATCAATCCAGTATTCCATATCAAAATCTCTTCATCAGTCATATCCGCGAATCGTGTTATTCCTTAAATATAATAAAATAAATGGTTTTAGTATAACAAAAAACAATTTAATATAACTTTAAGATCTTTGGCATTATCATGGCACAGTCAAGACCAGCTTGTTACATTATATTTACATTAAGTAGTTTGTATGGAAATTTAAATATTTATTGTCTTACCAAATTTAGCATTGTCACTATGTTTATTTAGATGATCGATGATATCCAAAGTTTTCAGGAAAATACCAAATCTAAAGGCTTCCTCAAGTTCACTCTCGTAGTTTCTACCATACTTCTCAACAAACTCTTTAAATTGACCAATGACGATTTCAGAGTGATATGGCAATGACTTAGCTGCTGCTAATGTAACAGTGGCTAATAGAAGTATTATGCAGGAAGCCATTGTTAGATTTGACTATATCAGCAACTCATACAACATCGGTTTATATTCCAATTACCAACCTGAAATATTTTAAATATGTATGTTTAATGTTGTTTTTATGAGCAATTTACATTGTTTAATGTAAATTTATGTTTATTTGACATTGAAATATTGTGATTTTTTAAATATTTCTATAATACTTCCTTAAAATTCCAAAATTTTTTAAATGACTTATTAAAAGGTTTGAAGTACAAAGAAATCTTCCCAAATCCTCCTCAAAACGCTATCCATATATGTTTACTTGTCAATAAGTGAATTAGTTTTAATCTATCTCTTTAATAGAATGTCAATTATTGTTATCAACAAGTAGAGATCTGCTACATTCTTGAATACTACCAGAGTCCCTCAAGGTTCGATTTCGGGCCCTGGACTCTTTACTTTTTTCATAAATGAGCTTTGCTACAGGTTATTCCAAGCATTATTCAGTATTACCTTTAGTTAGCATACTATATTATTTGTTTTTTTATTTCCTTTTTTTCAGCTTTCTGCCAGTTCCCGCACGTAGCAAGGTTCCCCGCTTTCCTCCTTTTTTGAGGCATTGCGTAGTGAGTGGCGGAACTCAACGCCGCGCCTAGTTTGGTTGCCATAGTGAAGAAAATGGAAATGGAAAAGTCCAACTTCCCCTAGTGGGAATTGAACCCACAGAACATCGCGTTTACAGGTAGACACTACGCCTCTGCGCCACGACGATGAGAAATGGAACAATTATGGTATACAATAATACAATGGTCTGAAAGTCTAACTACGCTTAAATGCTATTTGAATTAAAATCAAGTAAATTTTGACGGTGAAATGACAAATATTTCCCTAAAAATAATTTGCTAATGGCACTCTTAGTTCTAGAATCGAATCTAGTAGACGGAATTGTAATTAGTTTTTATTAAAATAATCTTTAACGTAATGAAACTATGCCCTTACAAAAAACATTAACAATTTTGAAGCAGCGGGATTTGAACCTCTTTCTCCTGATCACCTGAGATTTCTTGACAAGCCTGTACTAAATTTGTTTATTATTACTCATATGTTTCTTTAGTATTATTTTACTGCATAATGTACATTTATTGACTTTCTATTATTTTTAATTATTGTGATATTTTTAGTTGAAACTGTTGTTTTCTTTAATATTTTTTATCACTTCTTTTAAGGCTCTTTTAGTGAATTTATTTAAGTATTTTAAAATGCATTTTACTTAAAATAATAAACATATATTAAGTGTGTTAACTAGAGCTAGAAAATAGGAAATGGATGTGGAAAGAATTAACGGTGCCATGGCTGCATTGATGAGACTGCAAGTGTGACGTCAGAGTCGCTGCACGTTTGGCCGTACACAATGCAGTTCTGGTATTCGACTCTGTTAGATGAGAGTGATACGTTAGTATAGCAGAAGAAGAATTAAAGAAAAATAATTGCTGTGGAGATGCGATCTCTTCGAAGGATATGCGGAGTTATTTTAATTTAATTCGTTCGGTTGAATGAATCCGCAACTGAGAGAATATATTGAATAGCAGTTACTAACGAACATTTCAAAGTAAGAATAAAAAAGATGAGTAAAAGAATAGTAAGAAAGGTATATGAACCAAAAGTTAACGATAAGGGAGGTAAAGAAAGATCTTGGTAAAGCTTCAAAAATACTTTGCAAATGGTCTAGCATCTTCAGCATCCCGAGAAAGGGAAGAGATGAAAAAACTATTTAAATATTAGTATATTAGGTATAATCAGGTGTATTACTCAAAAACAATGCATTAGCCAAGATGTGAGAACGTAAATATTTTAAATTCAAACGCGCTTTGTCAATTCATGTAACACATAGAAAATATATTTTACATATTAATTAATTAAATGGAAAAATTAAAAATAATTTCGATTCCATCAACATTTTTTAAAAGAACTACATTCATAACCAATTTAAGATTTTTTGGTTAGAACAATGTTTTGGATACTATTTTTAAAATAAATGTTACTATAAGATCAGACTTTCAAAGAAGCATAATTTAATAAATAATTTTAAAATATTCTAAAAGCATCATCATTTTATAAGAAACTTGATTTTTTATGAAATTATGAGCTTTCTTTTAATAAATTTAAAAAAGAAAACAAAAAGAAAGCAATTTAAAAATATATATTTATTTCATTTTTTTTAATCTAAAACTAAAAAGCACAAATAACCAAAGTACTATGAAGTCCATCTAGCATGAAAAAAAAAAACCGATACGCTATTGTATATTTTATTTCAAAAACTATATATTACACAACTGTCAAAAGCCAAGTATGAAAATGCAAATTTGTTTTTATCATGCCGCAGTTACTATGGGACCATTGGCCATAAGAAGACAGTTGACACCTTTTTGCAATTTGAAGTATCCACTATCACCCCAATCTGAGCCCCATGAGTTTTTGACGATCCAGTACGGAACACCACCCTCTGATAATGATAGAAAAAATTATATAAAACCATTGATATATATTTAACAAAATCTAAAATAAAGCAATTATGATACTGATTACATGAGGCCATTATTGCACAGTGGCACAGTATCTTACTTTAAAGATGATGTTAGTGAGTTCAATTTCCTTTTGGGAACAATATAATTTTATGTCTTGACGCTTTTACCCCGCATGGCAGGGTAGACAGAGGGAACTGCAGGAACCATAAGACACTCCGTTGCTTAGTCCCTGCTTTCCCCGTCCCCCCTAAATTATTTCTATTTTATTTGCTCTTCGGTAGCAAGACAAAGCATGGTGTTTAAAGTGGATAGAAGTGTATGAGGTTCCCTCGGATTATTCCGCCCGTAGAGCTAAAAATATCATTATTTACACAAATATTAGATAAACAAACTTCACCTTCACTATATCCTACTAAAAGAACTGCATGATTGGCAGCGCTGCCCTGACATTCGTCTCCGTGTATAATACCACCATTGTAATTTACGTGAAGAGCGCTTGAATCGATAGCTGGAATTTAAATAAATATAACTTTATAATTTTAAATTTCATGAATTCAAATTCGGAAAGAGATATTTTAATTGGTTATTTCAGTTCTTTCTTCAACTAGAAGAAATTTTAAGCTGAGTAACTTTTTACTTGATTGTGGGTATAAGTCCTGCCCAAAAGAACTTGTTATTATATGTTAAAATATTTTTTTATATGTTTTCTTTAAGTAATTTTCAATCCTTAGTGTGGATTAACATTTCAAAATCATAAAAATACAAAAAGTCACAGTCACTTTGTTAAAAAAAATCAAATAATTAGGTATAACATAAAGATTACCTATGGATAGTGGACCTAATTGCTGTAGTTTTTCAGCGAGGTCATTTTCTGGTACACTTATTGAATAACAATTATTTATTCTGACAGAAACTTTAGATGCGTCATATTGGCAGGTTCCCTGTGTTGCAGTATACGGATAGTCGTTATAAGACATGGCTCCATTTGTTATTAAATAACTGAAAAAAAAAATAATATGTTTTACAAATAAATTTTCAATTCTTTTTCTTTTTTGTATTCACGCTTTATCCCGCATATGGCAGGGTATGCGGAGGGAACTGCTGGAATCATAGGAACCTAGTGTTAAGACAATCCGTTGCTTGGTCTCTGTTTTCTCCGTCCTTGCTTTCCGCCTTTTTCGAGGCATTGCTTGTTGTGTGGCGAAACTCAACGCAGCGCTATGCCTAATTTTCAGAACGAAGAAAATAGAAATGGAAAAATCCATCTTCCCCGAGTGGGAATCGCACAAACCTCTGTGCCACGACGGTCCTCAATTTAATTTGTAAGTTTTCTGTGAATTAAACCGAAAATAAAGTTTAATTGATTAATCTTACGAAAGAGCATTGTCTGGAAAACCAGTGGAGCACCCATGCGAAGAAGTCTCACAATCTACTAACTGTTGTTCCGACAGCGGAATCAAATTCTTTGTCTTAATAGCATTAATGCTCTCCACGTTTCCTGAAAATATAAAAATACATAAACTTTATATGTTATTTTAACTTGCTAAAGTATAATATATACTGCTTGCTATCTGTGATTATAACTAACTAAAGTACTACTCGTATATGTAACTTTTTTTAATTAAAAACAACGTACCAATAGCACTGAAAGCCCAACAAGATGCACAATTGCCCTGTTGTCTTACCGGGCCAACAACTCCTTGGTCACGCCAGTCGAAACTACCATCCGTTATATTGAATTCACCGACTGCTGAGTTTGGTTGACATCCGCCTCCGAAACCAGATTTCATTAATCCAGTATTTCGTGAAATAACCTCTTCATGTGCCATATCCGCAAAATTGGTAATTCCTTGAAAATAATAAAAAAAATACTAGGGGTTAAAGTAAATATAATAAATCTACTTAAACTAACCACATAAGGAATGGCTGTCGATCATGGAAATATACAGTGTTGCTATTTTACAATGTAATATCTAACAAATTTAAATGTACTCATATATATACATATATACTATATGAATTATTTTCATTTTTTTCGCTCTGGTAACTTAAAAAACCGCGGCGTTTAGTTCCGCCACTCAACATGCAAAGACTTGAAAGCTAGAAAGTTGGGGACGGAGTGCCTTAACACTAGGTTCCTATGGATCCCTCTGCCTTCACCATCCTGCGTATGTATATATATTGTACCACAGACTCTAAACACTTACCATATCTAGCGTACTTGCTGTGCTTATTTAAATGATCGATAAAGTCCAAGTTCTTTAAGAACATCCCAAAACGAAACGCTTCTTCGATTTCGCTGCTATATTTCTTGTCATGCTTTACAACGAACTCCTTGAACTTATTGATAGCTGTTTCGGAGTGATAAGGAAATGATAAAGCTGATGCTACTGTAACAACACCTAGAACAAATAAAAAGCAGGAGGCCATTTTGTAATGTTACAAAGTAAAACTACTGTATAGAATCCTAATAGAAATTGACCTTTTATACAATATGGCCAGCGTTAAGTATTTAAAGATATTTTAATGGCACCTTTTATGTATGCTTATTTTATTAGATATGGCAGTTATTTATTTCAAAAATGAAGTAATTGTGTTTTTATTAAGCAATACACGTACTTTTGATTTGCATGTAATAATTTATTATTATTAAGTTCATGATTTAAATTAGGAATTTTAAATAAATTATCTTGAAATAATAATAAGGCGATTCCGTAGTAAGTATAATATTTGGATAATTATTATACTTACTACGGATTGTATTTACTTATCCTTTTCATTGGTAAGTACTCTATTCTCGTTTTAATCTTTACTTACCACAATCTGATAAGTCAAGAAGAACAAAACAATCAGGTCCTTTTTTCCCTATAGAGCGATAAAATTCACCATTTCATATTGACATATTTTTACTATAGTTAAAATAAACAAGTTTAATTATATTGAAGGAATTCATGAAATGGCATTCTTAACTAAGTGTTTATTGTTGTTTTGTAATCAATTGTATGTATGGATTCTTCCACATAAATATTTATATATGTATGTATAAATTTTATGTGAAACTAAAAATGAATTTATATTTTTATTTTGCTGTAAAAATTGCATTTTGTAATAAAACGATTCTGAAAACAAATCTTCTTAAAAGACTAAAGATATATTTACAAGGCTTAAACATTATTCAAAATAATCTTTATGTTTTTAAGTAGTCAACATTAATTATTAATGTAATGTGTGAAATCCCGTTTTCTCCACCTCTCATTGGAATTTCGGGAAATCCCCCATACTGCCCTATATATATTTACATAAATGTATATACTGCCCTATATACATTTATGTAAACTAATGATATATAAATTATTGGCAATGAAAATTGAGAGGCTTTAGAGCTACTCTAATATAATTTTTCAGTTGCTTTCTTTGGACCACCGTCACCTTGAATGGACCACTAAGTTGCTATCATTGGACTTTGAAACATTTGTATTAATGGTCCAATGAAGGTGACTGAAATGAAGCACAAAATGAGAATTACTTTTTTTATTCAATTTTTTTTATTAAATACAGTTGTACTGCACATATATGTATGTGGCTCTTACTTGACTAAAACATATCTGGATGGCGCTTCATGTATGCATATTACTATTTTTCCAGGAACTTCTTAGATTTTATTAAAACGATGTTTAACTTAATTTTTTTCAGCTAATTGGAAGGCAAGCTCTCTGATGTCTTTGGGAGTAATATTAAAAAAAAAATTGTCCATTTCATCAATGGGATTGCAAAATTCAGTTTCTAAAGCCTCCGAAAGATCTACTTTCGATTCCACTATTTGAATTTCTTCAACAGTTTTTGAATTCTCCCATCCATTTAATCCATTAGTTTTTTTAAGGATTCTATAATGAGTCTCATACTAGTAACCAATACTATTTCCTCATTCAACAATAGTATTTCCTATTCTTTCCCTCTGCCCACATTCTGGAATATATAAATATAATCTTATTATAACTAAAAGGTCGGTATCTATTTATATGCAATACCGAAATATTCAATTTACAATATAAAATTCATTATTTATGAACGTTGACATTAGTTTCTTTGATTGGACCGGTCCAATGATAGCGCCTCCATTCAGGTCCATTGATGGCAACTAGGCATATAAACAGAACGAAAACAATTATTAAAAAACCTGCAAAATTAAGTAAAAAGCTTAATAGTGTCTGTAAGAGCAGATAAATTTGCTATTCAGATCTAAAACAATCATTAAACATTAATTACATTAATTAAAACAATGTGACTTACATGAGTTTGTTGATGGCTCGGTTATTACATCACAATCACCACTTTTTTTTTTTTTTTTTTTTTTTTTTTTTTTTTTTTTTTTTTTTTTTTTTGACGCTGGGAAATGCTTTTTTCGCAGACCACCCATATGATGAGGTGGGTGGTACTGTGGGACTCACCGATACAGAACCTGTCTCGACACTACCCACTAAAACCCAGCGGAAACCTCTTCACCACCATGAGACACCATAGGATCGGTTTAGCATTCTACTATGACGCCTCGGTGAAAGGCCTGCCTGCTGCGAGCCATCAACATTTAGGGTACTCTGGAATTTCTCTCAGGGTAATCGGATGCTATATGCCTTACTAGAGGATCTTTATGACTTTTTCGCAGTAGGCTGTCTAAGGTAGGGATAGTTGGGCTTCGTCATAGAGCCTTCTTCTTCTCCCTGACCTTCTGCGACGGACGGGGTCTGCATTTGCACTTGTCTCCCGTGCCCGCTCCGCGGCCTCCTTCAACGCCATTACAGACTCGCAGAAGGAGACCACTACCGACCAGCTTCTCTCATCATCTAGCATGGCCCTTATCACATTAAGAAGAGAGAGATTTTCACCAACTATAGCCATTAACGAATGGCGTTGCGGAGTCCAAGCCGGGCATTCGGCTAGAGTGTGTTGTGCCGAGTCAAACGGCGCGTTACACTCGTGGCACGACGGTGATGCCTCCCGACGAGCAATCTGGTGCAGGTATTTGCCGAAGCAACCATGTCCCGTCAGAACCTGCACCAGCCTGAACGTCAAGACCCCGAATTTTCTATTTAACCAGCGTTGTAGGTGCGGTCGGATCGCCTCAACCGTCGCCAGGCCTGCAACTGGGGACTCTAGCTCCACCCTCCATCGCTGAATAAGAGCTTCGTTTGCCCTTTTTCTGACCCGTGCAATATCTTCCCCCGACGGTCGTTCACCAAGAGACCGCTCGCGTGCTCGGAATGCATGAACCCTTGCAAGCACTTCCGCCTGCAACTCCCAAGGTGGATCTCCCGCCAAGAGAGTAGCTGCCGTCCACGATATTGTGCGGTATCCCCGGATAGCTCTAATTGCTATAATTCGCTGCACTTTGTGCAATTGGGCTCTATTGCGAGTGGTGAGCAAATTTGCCCACACTGGTGCTCCATACAGTGCCATAGATCACAGTCACCACTAACATAAGTACACACCTCACTACTTACCTCGCCTTGCGAGCGCACAGAGGTTTGGTGGGTAGGCAAGGGGTTCGGTACCCTTGCCTAGCAACGTATTAAACTTGCTGTGAAATGTATAGTTTTTGAAACAATTAGGTGGTCCAATCAAAGAGCCGGTCCAATGATCGCAACCTTCACCTACATATGTCAAAAATAGGTACCCTATACATATATACATATGCCAATTTTCAGGTTTCTTTGCTGCGTATGTCAGTCAGACAGTAAGGTAAAAATATAATATGTTTATAAAAAAAGTCAATCAGTCAGTTTGTCAGAAACAGTAAAAACATCCCATTTTTAATAAACAAACACCAGTAACTTAATTTATTTATTTTAGCTTCACGCTTTATCCCGCACATGGCAGGGTAGGCAGAGGGAACGGCAGGGACCGTGGGAACATAGTGTTAAGACATAAATTTCAATTTTCAAACTCATATCTCAACAATGGCTGTGTCGACAATGAGAGCGACTGTTTACTGTTATATTGAAGACTAGCCTCTGCTAGTGGGTTCTTTTGAAAATAATACCTTAGAACGCTTTGTTGTGTATATTTATTTATATCGTCACCGCAATTAGTGGGAGTAAGGCTTTTTTTGTTTTGAGATTTTTTTTGTTTTACTGTAGCGGTCGTGGTGATGTGAGTTTATGAGGTCGTGAGTTCAAAGCTCGGTCGAGGGAATTAATTATTTTCGTGTCAACTGAGTAGTAGAACTAAATGTGGCGTTAAGTTCGGTGAACGAGAATTCTGAATTCACGAGTTAATAAAAATTATGAGAAGAAACAACTTAGCGTTCCATGGATTCACCGTGCGGGTGCCGGGCCCATCGTGTTGTAGGAAGAGGAGCTCCGAGCAGCGCTTGGGACTTGCGACCCAAGTGTAGGTTTAAAGGGGCCCCTTTAAAATGCATTAACGCTCACCTTCACTGTCCGAGCTCCTCCCACTACCTAACCGAATTTTAAATGATTCTACCAAAGCCGCCTTCGAAGTGCGTTCTAGAAATGAATTTGTGATAGTTCTAGACAGGCCGAGATCTTTTAATAAACTATAGAGAGATTTCGCTGTTATACCTCTCGCTCCTACTTCAACCGCATATAAGCTAGCTCTAAACCTATTCCTGGTCAGTTCGTTTGTAAGATCGAAATACTTGTTGAGTTTAAGGTGGTGACTTTTCGGGATATTTGTTTCCCACGGAACTGTAAGTTCTACCAGTACTACGCGTTTTAGGCTTCGAGAATATAGAAAAATATCCGGTCTGGATGACGAAACACAAATATCCTCAGGGATTTTATCCTGTTTCTCATACGTGTCCATCACAAGTGTCCAATCAGGAGCTGGATCTAATATGGAGAAAGGCTTTTGTATAGGTTTTTTATGAGAACCTTCTTTCACAAACTCTATTGAGCGTTTGCTGGTTGTTATGTTTCTCTGTGCTCTTGCTACTGAAAGACTAACGGCTTCACGTATGATTTCCAGTACTTTGTCATGGCGCCGCGAGTAATGACCACTATCCAAGAGTACCCTACACCCCACCAGCATATGTTTAGCTGTCCCCACTGCCTCTTTACAGATGTAGCAAGATTTATCGGTAGCTTTACCCCATCTCACTAAATTACTTTGATCTGGAAGAGTCATTTGGAACGCATTTAGGTAGAATTTTAACAGTGCTGGAGACCAGTCGTGAATTAGGGTGCGCCATTTTAAAGCTAAAGGGATACAGAATTCTCCTATAGTTAGCCACTCATTTTGCATTTCTAAGCCCATTGCGTGCACCTTATACTTATCGTTCTCGTCTTGCCGAATAAAAGATTTTATTATATCTGTGTCTTGGACTTTCCTCTTTGATCCTAACCCTACTTTACTAAATTGTGCTCCTATCATAAATTGCTTATGGAATTTAAGTCTTGACTCGAGCTCTGGGACACTTCTGTCTCTTGGAAGTAAGGTAACAATCTCATCCCGTGATTTTCCCAGAATATGTGTTTTGGCGACTCTTAGATGTTTATAGAGCTCCGATGGTTTCTTTAATCTCAACCCAAAATTATTTTTGTCTCTACATAAGGTTGAGGTGTCCGCCGAATGCGCTAGCCCAAGCCAAAACTTCAGCATCTTTATGACGCTTGCATCTAACTTCGCCAAGAGAGTTTTATTAAAATCATATACGAGGAAAGGCCAATTCAGACGTGATGTTAGAAAATTGTCGTTAATCCAAGCTTTCTTGACATTACTTATAGGTTGATGGTCTACCTTTTCAAGATCCGTCATAAAGCTGTCGACTAGTACATCTAAAGATGGAGTTCGGCCTTTGTAATCTATTTTCTTACCGAGAAATTTAAAAGGTGCCGCCTCGGAAACTACAGCAATGCTTTCACCGGCAATTTTTAGTCCCGGATCGTAGGAGGTATATTTTGTGTCTCGTCTTCCCAGACAAAGACAGTGACACTTACTAGGTTTTGTCCTCATTCCTTTTGTCCACGTGCAAAATTCGTCTTCTTCATCCAATAGCAGCTGGCATTGCTTTGGATTTCTAGTGAGTATCGCAAGATCATCCGCAAAAGCAAGAATAGATTCCGTGTACTTGTTATTGAACTTAAACCGATAACCCCATTTTTTCTCTTGTTTAATTAGATTATCTATTAAAATATTTATTACGATATTAAATGTTATTGGGGATAAACAACAACCCTGAAAAAGACCTACTCTATAGCTTAAAGGTTTTGAATGGCCGTCTTTAGAGGTTATAACGAATTTTAATTTCGAATAGTATGACGCTATTATGTTGCTTATTATCGTAGGAAAATTGTACCATTTTAAAGCAAACATCAATAGATCGTGTTGTACTGACCCGAACGCGTTTTCTAAATCTATCCAACACACCATAATTTGCCTCTCACACGTTCTGGCGTCTTTTAAGCTTTCGGTTAACAAACTATTATGCTCCAGGCATCCAGAAACTCCAGGTAGAAACCCTTTCTGGTAATTCGGCCTGAAGTACCTATTGCTAATCATAAAATGGGTCATTTTCGTCTGAAGTATGGAGAAAAAGATTTTAGATAAAGTATTGGTGAGAGCAATCGGTCTAGTATCCTTTGGATCTGTTACCCGGTCTTTTTTGGAACTAAAAAAGGATTTCCATAAAATTGAGTTTTCCAATCTGCTTTGACAGACAGTACAAAATATTGTCTATGACTAAAAAAAATCAATTACATCACAGAAGCACTTATAAGTGTGGTACTACATATTTCATTTAAAATAGATGTATTTAAACCTTAAATTTCAAGAAAAATTGAACTTATATTTAAAGTACATATATGAACTTATATTTAAAGTAAATACAGTAACTTTAAGAGTAAAAAAAGGCGTAAAGAGTACACGGAGTGTCTTAACACTAGATTCCCTTGGTTCCTATGGTTCCCTCTACCTACCCTGCTTTGTACGGAATAAAACGTGTAACTATATAAAAAAATAAAAAAATAATGACAATATATTAATAATATATCGTCACTATTTTTTTATTAATAATAATTAGAAATGTAATCTAATAAAGCTATAGACCACGTATGTGAAGCGTTAGAAATAATAAATATACAAAAAAATATTTTAATTGTTTTTAAATTATTAAAGAAGCCGCGCAAGTCCAAGCGCTCCACTGAGCTATGTGTTTTTTAAAACGCAAAAAGAATATTACTATAAAAATCATTTAACTATAATCTTTAAACAACTTTATTTATTGTATTATAGCTAAGAAAATGGAAATAGAAAATCCATCTTCCCCGAGTGGGAATCGAACCCACAAACCGTCGTGTTTACAGGCAGACGCTTACGCCTCCGCGCCACGACGGCCCTCAAAATTATTCTATATTATTCTAGGTTGCAACCGTTTCATCTTCGACCAATTGAACAATTTTTATACAGAGTAATAGGCATCCAGATATCTTTCAGAATTAGTAGTAGTTCGTTTTTGGGCTTAAGTCTCTGCGTCACGACGGTAATTTGTTTCTTATCTACATATTTTGTATTTGAATGTAAGCTTCGTTCGTTATACAGAAATAAAACAATTATGGTATACAATAATACATTAATCTGAAAGTCTAACTACGCTTAAATGCTATCTGAATTAAAATCAAGTAAACTTTGACGGCGAAATGACAAATATTTCCCTAAAAATAATTTGCTAATGGCACTCTTAGTTCTAGAATCGAATCTAGTAGACGGAATTGTAATTAATTTTTATTTAAATAATCATTAACGTAATGAAACTATGCCCTTACAAAAAACATTACCAATTTTGAAAGCAGCGGGATTTAAACCTACACCTCTTTCAAACCGTGCAATCGCTCTGATCACTAACCCATGCGTTCTTAATCACGCTGCTTCGAAATCCTATATTTTGTACTACTTATTGCGTTGTTAGCATCTACTTTACTTTACAGAAGTAAAAGCCTACGAAATTGAATGTGAATATGAGTAGTGAGTTAAGATCACCTATATCTGAGATTTCTTGACAAGCCTGTCTTAAATTTTGTTATTATTATTCATATTTCTTTAGTATTATTTTACTGCATAATGTACATTTATTGATTTTCAAATTTTTATTGTGATATTTCTAATTGAAACTGTTGTTTTCTTTAATATTTTGTATCACTTCTTTTAAGGTCCTTTTGGTGAATTTATTTTAGTATTTTAAAATGTATTTTACTTAAAATAATAAACGTACATTAAGTGTGTTAACTGGAGTTAGATGATAGGAAATGGATGTGGAAGGACTTATTGCTACCGGTCACAGAATTAACGTTGCATTCATGGGATAGCAAGACGTCAGTGTAGCTGCACGATTGGCCGTCCAATGCAGTTCTGGTACCGACACTGTTCTATGGCCGTGAGTAATGAAACGTGGGTATTGCAGAAGAAGAACGAAAGAATTGCTGCGGAGACGCGTTCTCTTCAAAAGATATGTGAAGTCAGTTTAGTTTAAATCGGTTGGTTGACCGAATCCGCAATGAAGAGATACATTGAATGGCAGGCACCAGCGAACGTGTCACGGTGAGCATAAAAAAAAACTTGCTCGGGCAATCTGAGTAAATTGAGAGGATAAATGACTAAAAGAGCAATAAAAAAGCTATATAAATATATATTGATAAAGGAAGTAAATGAAGATCTTGATTTAGCTTAGAAAATATTTTGTCAAAGATGAAAAAACTTTTAAAGGTTAAAATATAATAAAAAAATGTATTTTGTATGATATAGGTACTACTATCCAAAATAATGCAATAACTAAAAAGTGAGAAATATAACAATTTAAATGAATATTATTAGATCCAAAACGCGTTTTGTAAATTTATGTAGGTACTTATTATAGCAAACCAAAAACCAAAACCGAAAAGAAGAAAATAAAAGTAATAAATAAAGGATTAAATTTTTTTTTTAGTTTCACGCTTTTTCTCGCATATGGCAGGGTAGGCAGAGGGAACTGCAGGAACAACAGGAACCTAGTGTTAAGACACTTCGTTGCTTAGTCCCTGCTTTCTCCGTCCCCGCTTTCCGCCTTTTTCGAGGCATTGCGTATTGAATAGCGAAACTCAACACCGGGCTTTGCCGAGTTTCCAGAAAGAAATTCCAGTCCTCAATAATTTATTCGACTAAAATAATAATTTATTCCACAAAAATCAACAGTTTTTTTTAGAATTTGAGTATGAAAAACTACATTCATTACCAATTTAAGGCTTTTGGTTAGAGAGATATTGTTTTTGAACCAATTTTTGCTATATGGTCAAACTTTCAAAAAAGCATAATTTAATAAATAATTTTAAAATATTGTAAAAGCCTCATTATTTTATAAGAAACTTGATCTTTTATGAAATTGTGAGCTTTCTTTTAATAAATATCAAACAATCTAAACAAGGAAACAATTAAAAAGTAAGCAATTTAAAAAAGTTATATATTTATTGGTTTTATTTATTTAATTTTTTTTAATTTATTTTTAAAAAACACAAATAATCAAATTACTATGAAGTTCATCAAAATGAAAAAAAAAACGATACGTTGTTGTAAATTTTACTTAAAAAATCTATATATTACACAATTGTCAAAAGCCAAGTATGAAAATTCGAATTTGTTTTTATCATGCCGCAGTTACTATGGGACCATTGGCCATAAGAAGACAGTTGACACCTTTTTGCAATTTGAAGTATCCACCATCACCCCAATCTGAACCCCATGAGTTTTTGAAGATCCAGTACGGAACACCACCCTCTGATAATGATAGAAAAAATTATATAAAACCATTGATATATATTTAACAAAATCTAAAATAAAGCAGAGTTAATAAATACATTATAGAAAGATTTTTTTTGAATTGAATTAGTACTCTAAATATTTAGTATTCTTAATTATATTATGATACTGATTACATGATGCCATTATTGCGCAGTGACACAGTATCTTACTTTAAAGATGATGCTAGTAAGCTTAATTTCCTTTTGGGAAAAACATGTATTTATGTCTTCACGCTTTTACCCCGCATATGGCAGGGTAGGCAGAGGGAACTACAGGAACCATAAGAACCTAGTGTTAAGACGGACAAAGCAGAGACTAAGCAACGGAGTCGTTGCTTAGTCCCTGCTTTCTCCGTCCCCGCTAAATTATTTCTATTTTCCTTATTCTTTGGTAACAAGACAAAGCATAGCGTTTAAACTGGATAAAGATGTATGAAGTTCTCTCGGCTTATTCCGCCCGTAGAGCTATATCATTATTTACACAAATATTAGATAAACAAACTGCACCTTCACTATATCCTACTAAAAGAACTGCATGATTGGCAGCGCTGCCCTGACATTCGTCTCCGTGTATAATACCACCATTGTAATTCACGTGAAGAGCGCTTGAATCGATAACTGGAATTTTAATACATATTACTTTATAATTTTAAATTTATTTTTTCAATTTTTGTCAGCCAAAAGAAATTGTATGCTGAGTAAACTTTTTAGTAGACTATGGATATAAGTCCTGCCCAAAAGAACTTGTTATTATATGTTAAAATATTTTTTTATATGTTTTCTTTAAGTAATTTTCAATCCTTAGTGTGGATTAACATTTTAAAAATCATAAAAATACAAAATAACTCATTTGGATACAACCTTTGTCACTTTATTTAAAAAAAAAAGAAAAATTAGGTATAAAATAAAGATTACCTATAGATAGTGGACCTAGTTGCTGTAGTTTTTCAGCGAGGTCATTTTCTGGTACACTTATTGAATAACAATTATTTATTCTGACAGAAACTTTAGATGCGTCATATTGGCACGTTCCCTGTGTTGCAGTATACGGATAGTCGTCATAAGACATGGCTCCATTTGATATTAAATAACTGAAAAAGAATAATGTTTTACAAATAAATTTTCAATTCTTTTCTTTTTTGTCCTTTATCCCGCATATGGCAGGGTATGCGGAGGGAACTGCTGGAATCATAGGAACCTAGTGTTAAGACAATCCGTTGCTTGGTCTCTGTTATCTCCGTCCTTGCTTTCCGCCTTTTTCGAGGCATTGCTTGTTGTGTGGCGAAACTCAACGCAGCGCTATGCCTAATTTTCAGAACGAAGAAAATAGAAATGGAAAAATCCATCTTCCCCGAGTGGGAATCGCACAAACCTCTGCGCCACGACGGTCCTCAATTTAATTTGTAATTTTTCTATGAATTGAACCGAAAATGAAGTTTAATTGATTAATCTTACGACAGAGCATATTCTGGATAACCATTGGAGCAACCATGCGAAGACGTCTCACAATCTACTAACTGTTGTTCCGACAGTGGAATCAAATTCTTTGTCTTAATAGCATTAATGCTCTCCACGTTTCCTGAAAATATAAACATACATAAACTTTACATGTTATTTTAACTTACTAAACTATATTATATATATATATATATATATATATATATATATATATATATATATATATATATATATATATATATATATATATATATATATATATATATATATATATATATATATATATATATATATATATATATATATATATATATATATATATATATATATATATATATATATATATGTATGTATGTACGTACCAATAGCACTGAAAGCCCAACAAGATCCACAAGTGCCCTGTTTCCTTACCGGGCCAACAACTCCTTGGTCACGCCAGTCGAAACTACCATCCGTTATATTGAATTCACCGACTGCTGAGTTTGGTTGACATCCGCCTCCGAAACCAGGTTTCATTAATCCAGTGCTTCGTGAAATAACCTCTTCATGTGCCATATCCGCAAAATTCGTAATTCCTTGAAAATAATAAAAAATACTATGACTTAAAGTACATATAATAAATTTACTTAAACTAACCACATAAGGAATGGCTGTCGATCATGGACATATACAGTGTTGCTATTTTACAATGTAATATCTAACAAATTTAAATGTACTCATATATATACATATATACTATATGAATTATTTTCATTTTTTCGCTCTGGTAACTAAAAAAAAGCACGGCGTTTAGTTCCGCCACTCAACACGCAGAAGCTTGAAAGCTAGAAGGTTGGGGACGGAGTGTCTTAACACTAGGTTCCTATGGTTCCCTCTGCCTTCACCAGGCTGTGTATGTTTATGTATATATTGCATCTAAACACTTACCATATCTAGCGTACTTGCTGTGCTTATTTAAATGATCGATAAAGTCCAAGTTCTTTAAGAACATCCCAAAACGAAAAGCTTCTTCGATTTCGCTGCTATATTTCTTGTCATGCTTTACAACGAACTCCTTGAACTTATTGATAGCTGTTTCGGAATGATAAGGAAATGATAAAGCTGATGCTACTGTAACAACACCTAGAACAAATAAAAGGCAGGAGGCCATTTTGTAATGTTACAAAGTTGAACACAATATCAAATTGTAATAGAACAGTCTTTTATACAATATGGCCAGCGTTAAGTATTTTACAGTTATTTTTAATGGCACCTTTTATGTACGCTTATTTTATTAGATATGACAGTTATTTATTTCATAATTGAAATAATTATGTTTTTATTAAGTAATACACGTACTTTTGATTTGCATGTAATGATTTATTTTTATTAATTTGTGAATTTTGAATAAATTATCTTGTAAATTTTTTATGAAATAATAATAAAATAAATCCGTAGTAAGTGTAATATTTGGATGAGTATCATACTTACTACGAATTGTGTTCACTTACTACTTCGCTATTGGTAAGTACTCTCTACTCTCTTTACATTTTACTTACCACAATCTGGTAAGCCAGAAAGAACAAAACAATCAAGTCCTATCTTTTTCCCTATAGAGCCATAAAATTCACCATTTAATATCGACATATTTTTACTATCGTTAACAATTAACAAGTTTAATTATATCGAAGTAATTCAAGAAATGGCATTCTTAACTAGGTGTTTATTGTTGTTTTGTAATCAATTGTATGTATGGATTCTTGCACATAAATATTTATATATGTATATATAAATTTTATGTGAAACCAAAAATGAATTATAATATATTTTTTTATTTTTGTTATAAAAATTGCGTTTTATAATAAAACTATTCTGAAAACAAATCTTCTTAAAAGATTGGATATAAAGATATATTTACAAGGTTTAAACATTATTCAAAATAATCTTTATGTTTTTGAGTAACATTAATCGTACAATAGGGGAAAAAAATCAATCGGAGCTCCATATTTAGGTATACAAAAATAACTCTTACGTTACTAAATGATTCACAAGCATAGCTAAACTCTCAGAGTGTAGCAATTCTTACATAGTTTCATAATATAAAAAAAACAATAGTAATACTGTGTGAAATCTTGTTTCCTCCACCTCTATATACACATATATATATATATATATATATATATATATATATATATATATATATATATATATATATATATATATATATATATATATATATATATATATATATATGTATATATATATATATATATATATATATATATATATATATATATATATATATATATATATATATATATATATATATATATATATATATATATATATATATATATATATATATATATATATATATATATATATATATATATATATATATATATATATATATATATATATATATATATATATATATATATATATATATATATATATATATATATATATATATATATATATATATATATATATATATATATATATATATATATATATATATATATATATATATATATATATATATATATATATATATATATATATATATATATATATATATATATATATATATATTCCATTTTTAATAAACAAACACCAGTAACTTAATAAATAATAATATTAACAAACTTTAATATTCCTCATGCAAAATGAATGAATACGAAATGATTCATTACAATTCAGATGCTTTATTCGAGATACGGCCAAAGAACTCCGCCGGTTTCCGTTTGATATTTCCATTAAATTTCAATTTTCAAACTCATATCTCAACAATGGCTGTGTCGACAATGAGAGCGACTGTTCACTGTTATATTGAAGACTAGCCTCAGCTAGTGGATTCTTTTGAAAATAATACCTTAGAACGCTTTGTTCTGTATATTTATTTATATCGTCACCGCAATTAGTGGGATTAAGGCTTTTTTTTGTTTTGAGATTTTTTTGTCTTACTGTAGCGGTGGTAGTAATGAGCTTATTTCATGAGGTCGTGGGTTCAAAACTCGTCAGGGGATATGATTACTTTTATTTTAACTGGCAAATACGATTAAATGTGGCGTTAAGTTCCGTCTTTCGATAAGGAATTTGAATTTGTGAGCTAACAAGAAACGGTGCTTATTTTCTCTATTTAAGATATAACTTAGAGCAACAAATAGATAATATCTTCTTTAGTCATAGATAAAACAAAATATTGTCTATGACTAAAGAAAAGTTTCAATTACATTACAGAAGCACTTATAAGTGTGGTACAACATATATCACTTGAACTTAAATTTCAACAAAATCGATCTTGTATTTAAAGTGCCTTTACACTGACTTTAAAAGTAAAAAAAGTCGTAAGGAGTGTCTTAACACTAGATACCCGTGGTTCCTATGGTTCCCTCTGCCTACCCTGCTTTGTATGGGATAAAACGTGTAGCTGTTTAAAAAAAAATAGAAAAATAGTGATGATATAAGAATAGTTTAAAAATGTAAAATTCTGATATATTAATAATAATTAGAAATGTAATCTAATAAAACTATAGACCACGTATGTGAAGCGTTGAAAATAAAAACTATACAAAAATTATAACGTAAGGCATAAAGTGCAAGTCCAAGCGCTCTGACCACCGAGCTTTATCCCGCAAATGGCAGGGTAGGCAGAGGGAACTGCAGGGGCCATATGAACCTAGTGTCAAGACACTCCGTTGCTTAGTCCCTACTTTCTCTGTCCCCGCTTTCTGCTATTTTCGAGGTAGTGCGAGTTGAGTGGCGGAACCCAAAGCCGCGCTTTTGCCTAGTTTCAAAGCGCAGAAAATGGAAAAAGAAAAATCCGTCTTCCTCGAGTAGGAATCGAACCCACAAACCGTCGCGTTTACAGGCAGACGCTTACGCCTCATCGCCACGACGGTCCTTAAAATTATTCTATGTTATTCTAGGTTGCAACTGTTACGCCTTCATCCATTACATTAATTTTATATATACGATATTGTATATTTTATATATATATATTCTGCGTATTAAACTAGATATATATATAGGTTATGTATCCATAATATATATGATATACTACTATATATATATATCATATATAATATAATAAGTAGTACTATATCATAGATTTATATACTATATATATACTATATATCCTTATATTATATATATATATATATAATAGTAGTCAAGTATATATCATATATATATTACTATATATCAATATATATATATATATTATATATATATACATATATATATTTTTCAGCAATTTGCCAAGCTCTATCAACGTAGTATATTAAATATATATTAAAATATACTATGTTACTAATACAATATAATATCTTGACAAGTATATCATATTTCAAGCACAACATGTGAAACTATATTTTTTGTATTTCCGCACAATGTCACTCACTCACTAACTTACTTTCTATGCTTAAAATTATCTTTACTAAATTTAACTAAGAACAATTAAAAAAAAACTTGTATTATAATAACTGTTATTCAATAATTACTATATTAGACAATCATGGCGCAGTAGCGCGTAAACACGACGGTTTTTGGTCAATTCCCACACGGGGAAAATGGAATTTTCTGTTTCCATTTTCTTGAGTTCCGTCACTCAATACGCAAAACATCGGAAAGGTGGAAAGCGGGCAACGTAGTGTCTACAATTTCTTTACGGAACCCTAAGAACACAAATTATTATTACACAAATTGTGAATTTTCAAGACAAGCTTTTGTCTTTAGTATTCATTGAAGCTTTTTTTTATCTAAGGTGGTGTAACATAAATTACTTAAAGCATTTTTCTTTCAACAATACAGTGTCATTGTTCGTGTTTTAATATTGGACACACGTCGGGATAGATAAATAATGGCTGGCGTTTTTCTAACATTTGTTTGGGTGAATGGTCGGTTCCATAACGTCTGGATCCTCATTCATATCGCCGCTGAAGAATGTGTACGCATTCGTCATATCACAGTGACGGTTTGTGCTTTTTCGTCGTTTGAATTACTATTATGACGAGTAAATTATAGTTAATTTTGGCCACTTAGACTCACACTCTCTTTATTAAATCTTTTTTATATTCTCTCTAATCTCTTTAATAATTCACTTAATATCCTATCAATACTTTGAAAACTAAAACAGTATATCATAACTCTTTGTACTCGTTCTTTTACTACAATTTTTAAACTAAAACATATTTTTATCAAATTTCTGTATCATACATTCATAATTCATAGAAACATCGCCTTATTAATATCAAGATTGTTTAAGCATCAAACGCGCCGTACAAATTATTTAAGTTACCGCATTTTATCGTTCGTATCTTACCCCCTTTGATGAAGGCGTCCGACCGTGACGAACCGACGGCCGAACCAATATTTTAACTCTATCTTTTTCTGATTTTATAAAGAAGGTAAAAGACAAAATTAAACTTAGTCACCTCTCTCTGTCCAAAGCTATGTGTGCGACAGAGATGGAAGAACAAATAAAACAGGTCTACATTAGAATATTCAATGGTATACACCTATTGTTATGTGGGTGAATATTTTTGTACGGGGATTGTTAGCTGGTTTCTTAAGGAACTTAAAGGAACGTGTTTTTATAAAGGACTAAAGTTAATGTTAAGATAATATTGGTTCTAATAATATATAATTAGATATTTTGTTTATTTACACTATACTCGTATCATCAATATGGAAATCGTACTGTCAAACTCTTAATTCACTAAAAGTATAATTTTTACTCATCTTCGTCTTCTTTTAAATATTATTTATAGTTTTATAATATTTTTTATAGCTTCACGCTTTTATCCCGCACATGGCAGCGTAGGCCGAAAGAACCTCAGGAACCATAGGAACCTAGTATTAAGATGTCCGTCACATGTGCATTGGCAGAACTCAATGCGCATTTTACCTCGTTGCCAGAGCAAAGTAAATGGAAATGTAAAATCTATCTTCCTCGAGAGGGAATCGAAGCCACAAACCGTCGCGTGTATAGGCAGACGTGCCTCTGCGCCAAGACGATGATTTAATTGTAATAAAGTTTTAATTTTTATTTAACGAAGCTTTCCTTCCGTAGCAATGCAGCCCTTAGGTGAAAACGGGTTCGATTCCCGGTAAGAAAAACAATTAATTTTAATTTCATTCGTAATAAAATTTTTAAATTAAACATAAGTGTCGACTCCTTTCATTATTAGTATGTACAGAGTGAAATATACTCATATAAACGTATTTTAACGCAAAACCTCGGTTATAAAAAGCGTTTAAGTCTATTTCACTCACAAATTACAAATAAAACTAGAATTAGAATTTACAAACAGTTCAATGACGCTTGTTCAATGGTCTCAAAGCTAAACTGCACGAGTGGAGTGGAGGGTCTTTTCACATTCGTCTTTTGATCTCTGTGCAAAAGCATAAAGTATTTTCGGAACAAACTGGCTCCCTCAGTGTGTGAGGGCCCTTGACTGTTCCGGTGTCGCTGTCTTTAGTGTCCAGTGAATCTTCAAAGTGACTCTTGAAGTATGAATATCGGTCATTTTTTGGTATGTTTTTAATTAGAAAGTTTCAATTGAAATACGTTATTTTTTCGTTTACGGGTTTATTTTTTTAACATCTGTACTAAATTGTTACTACTCATTTACATTAGTTTGTTAGAATCGGTGATTATTGATCTAATTTCAGAAATTACTGGTTGAAATCCATCATATCAGCGGGACGATTTATTATTTTCATTTCCTTCACTCTGGCAACAACACCAAAGAGCGGCGTTGAGTCCTGCGACTGTCATTTGTATTTATACTTAGATACTTATACATAAGTATCTAAGTATAAATATATTTACTTACTTGGAACCCTTTTATAAACAAAGGTTTAAATTTCATAATTTTTTCGTCTAACCAAAAGTTGCACGGAAGAGATCGTTCATATACTATACAGATAAATATATTACCTATATATATGAGCGATCTCTTCCGTGTTCTCAAGATCAACATCAATAATGTATATTACTTAGGTGGTCTACAATACATAATAATTTACTTGTTTGTTTTAGCTTCTTGCTTTATCCCGCGCATAAAAACCTGTAGGGACTGTAGGAACCTAATTTTAGAAACCCCGTTCCCTACCTTCTGCCTTTTTGAAATGTGGCGTGTTGAGTGGCGGAACTCAACGCCACAGTTTGCCTAGCTGCCAGAGACAAGAAAATATAACTGTAAAATCTATCTTTCCCAAGGGGATTCGAACTCACAAACCATCGCGGTTACAGACAGATGTTACGCCTCTGTGTTTTTTTTAAATAAAAACTTCTCTCAACATTGACCTTATTTAAAATTGAGTTACGCAACTTAACGCCGTACAAATTCAAACTAATAAATAATTACACAATTCATAAATTAAATAAACTTTGGTTGAATAATCAAACACAACTTCTAGTAGGTACATATGTCCTAAAAATACCATATGTCAGGTCAAAGAAGTCACCGTGTCCATCTGTTTACGTAATTTGATTACGATTTGTCGAGCTTTCAAAGCATGCTTCCCCTTTGTCACAATAAAATATATTAAGTATTTATTATTAAATATATTTTAATTACTTCCTTGTTATGGGTTTGATTCTCGATTGAGGCAAGAGTTGAAAATTCACCTGTAAATTTAACTAATGTGTCTGTCTTTTTTTTTGTGTATAGGTAACAATTAAAATACCTTTTGCACATTATAAAAGCTTTCGTGTTATAATATGTTTATGTATATGTTTAATGACATCAGAGTTATTATTAATGGAAATCTTAGTAACAAAGTTAAGAAATATAGGTAAAAGAATAGGTTATTAAATTTTCGGGCTAATTGGGAACTTATAGTTAGTTAGAATAGGGTAGAAGGAGAACACATTTAGGTAGGAAATGACACTCTTTGCTACTACCTAAGGTATAGTACCTACTGAAAATAACACTATATATATAACACAACTTATAAAATATATTTGATATTCAAGCACAAGGTCTTGATTGGCAGATCAGATAATTGTAAATAATTCACCTTCCAATTCACAGCAATGTTATATTATCAACAATGACTGTTGTTGCTAAATTGAAACTTTTCCAACTACCCACTGCCCACTGAGTCGTGTTTCAAAACTACAAGTATGTTAGAAGTTCTTGTTAATATTATTATATACGTTCATTTTTATAGATTTTTTTCCGATGCCATAGTATGGTAAAATAGTTTATACACTCACAGGCGCAGTCGTTGTGGCGCAGCGGCACAGCTTAAGCTACGGCTATAGTTTCAATTCTCAGTCTTGCGGGTTAGCTTATTTCCTCGATCTAGTAAGAAGATTGGAGTGCAGTGTTGAGTTTTTTTTTAGCTTCACGCTTTATCCCGCACATGGCAGGATAGGCAGAGTTAACTGCAGGGACCGTGGGAACCTAGTGTATAAAAATGTTAAGACACTCCGTTGCTTAGTCCCTGCTTTCTCCGTCCCCGCTTTCCGCCGTTTTTGAGGCATTGCGTGTTGAGTGGCGGAACTAAACGCCGCGCTTTGCCTAGTTTACCAGAGCGAAGAAAATGGAAATAGAAAAATCCATCTTCCCCGACTGGGAATCGAACCCAGAAACCGTCGCGTTACAGGCAGACGTTGCGCCTCTGCGCCACGACGGTTGGAGAACTCTAAAAGCCCTATATTCAGCTAAAACTTTAATATTCTTAACTTACTTATACTTAAACAATTACTCAACTTACCGTGTACCAATTCATTATTAAAATAATATTATATAAGAAACTCATGGTAAATTACTAATCGTTTTAAAAATGTCTAAAGCTCTTAAGATAACAATACAAATCATTCACATATTTTGAATACCAAGTGGTGCCGGACTGTCTGGCCGCGTAGACACCCCGGCACCCCGGCAACCCGTCTCCTACCTGCAACGGGCACCCACGTAACCCTGTATACGTTCAGAATGGAAACAGTAAAAAATATAGTGTACTAGTACTATAGGTAATATAGCAAAGTGGTATAACTTAAACGTTGGTGTTTTTTTTTTTATTAAAATCAATATATATATATATATATATATATATATATATATATATATATATATATATATATATATATATATATATATATATATATATATATATATATATATATATATATATATATATATATATATATATATATATATATATATATATATATATATATATATATATATATATATATATATATATATATATATATGTATATATATATATATATATATATATATATATATATATATATATATATATATATATATATATATATATATATATATATATATATATATATATATATATATATATATATATATATATATATATATATATATATATATATATATATATATATATATATATATATATATATATATATATATATATATATATATATATATATAAAGCAAAGACATATACAACAAAATTTATGTTACATAAATAATTATCTAGTGCTTGGGACACATTATTTTCCACTTACTGACAATTAAAAAAAAATAAAATACTAAATAAATATGGCAGTAACGAAGGATTGTAAGCAAAAAACATATAAGCGTGCCTTAAAATAAGAATCAAACCTACAACCTATGCTATACATTAATTTTCTTCTCACTGAGTCATAATAGTGCATTTCGAAATACAACTTAGACCATATTTGTCTGACAGTGAATTTTGTTTGTTCTGGCCGCCCGCGCTAACCCACGTCATTATGAAGTGCTATCCATAGGGTTTATAGCTTTTTTTTCTATTTTTTTATATATATGGAATGATATTTTTTGAATATATCGAGTATTAACTGATACAGTGTAGTTTTAAATGTTAGATGAAACTTTCATTTTACATATAATTTATGTAGAAGAAATATTTAGTATTAAATTATTATGACTATATGTAGAGTGATGGAACTCAACGTTGCGCTTCCTCTTCAATTTTATATATATATATATATATATATATATATATATACATATATATATATATATATATATATATATATATATATATATATATATATATATATATATATATATATATATATATATATATATATATATATATATATATATATATATATATATATATATATATATATATATATATATATATATATATATATATATATATATATATATATATATATATATATATATATATATATATATATATATATATATATATGTATATATATATATATATATATATATATATATATATATATATATATATATATATATATATATATATATATATATATATATATATATATATATATATATATATATATATATATATATATATATATATATATATATATATATATATATATATATATATATATATATATATATATACATATATATATATATATATATATATATATATATATATATATATATATATATATATATATATATATATATATATATATATATATATATATATATATATATGTGATTGGTCATACTATGTTATACTTACAAATATTTTTTCTATTTCGAATATTTTTTTCTAGCATCAAAAGCCACTATAAAGTTAATAAGAAAATATATTACAATAACCTCTAATTTAATAACCCAAAAAGCTTATATAGACTCATCTAAAAATTACGTACAATCTACGATCACCTGCGTCGCGAGATCGCTCCTTTATTTAGAGTTTTATTAGGAGTGGGTCGGAGGCGGTTTTTATTCCTTGCTCCCGTACGTGGGAACGTGTATAGTGACTTTACAGTTTTATATTATATATCTACTTGTTATTAAATATATAACCGGCCACTTCGTACGGTCAGCTTTGTAATAAATGATACAAGATTTGAGCTTTTAAAGAGAATAGTTAGGCAATTGTGAAACGAAATACGGTTGAGTTGCTGTAGAGTTATTGTAAAGTTTTAAATATGTGTTATTAAGTTCGGTTGATCGTTTAATAATGTAAATATATATGCATATATTTTAGAGATTAGTGTTTAGAATAGCTTTTTAAAGACATAGACATATATTTTTAATATATAACTTAAATTGTAAAGATTATTTAAACAAAGAAATTAAAAAAATAATTATATAGACAGTTGCTTTGCAATATATCTTTAGTAATGTAACGTATGTAAAGAAAAATATTAGCAACTTTACCAAAAGAGGTGATGTAAAACAATATTAATACCAGAAACAGGCATAAACTTATTAGGATTGTTCTATATTAAAATTTTAAAAAGTTACCAAACGATGTTACCATATTAATTATTTTTTTTTTTTTTTTTTTTTTTTTTTAGCTTCACGCTTTATCCCGCACAAGGCAGGGTAGGGCAGAGGGAGGGAACCTAGTGTTAAGACACTCCGTTGCTTAGCCCCTGCTTTCTCCGTCCCCGCTTTCCGCCGTTTTCGAGGCATTGCGTGTTGAGTGGCGGAACTCAACGCTGCGCTTTGCCTAGTTTACCAGAGCGAAGAAAATGGAAAATAGAAAAATCCATCTTCTCCGACTGGGGATCGAACCCAGTAACCGTCGTTACAGGCAGACGTTGCGCCTCTGCGCCACGACGGTCCTCTATTAATTATTTCATGAATGATAACACGCCTTGAGAATGAAATGCTCGCTTTAGTCTATTTCAAGAGTATAAGCAAAATTTAAATACACATCAACATCTAGCCAACAACTATGAAGATTTTGACAAATTATTTAAAAAAAATGAAACGTAATTAAAAAAATGCGAACGAACACTAAAAGCATATTAATTTCAATCCTACATAGTTTCCCTAAGAAAAAACCGAACCCGCAACTATCGTGCTCACCAGATACTATTGCGCTGTTATATCTCTAGTAATATAGTATTGATTTAAAATGCATGCATTTAATTGGTTAGTCTGTTTATGTTATGACTTGTCAACGGGCCAGTGAATCGTAATTAATCGGCTTTTACAGACATATGTCAATAATACGACAAGTTCATTAAAATAGAAAATTCAATTCTTAGTTAATTGTATAATTATGTAGTGGTCGTGACTGCTAAAATTTTAAGCTCCATCTTCTTAAAAGCTTGATTTGTCGGCGTTTCTTCTGGAAATTTGTTTTTCCTTGAAGGAAAACTGTATAGAAATTATTAAATTTTAAGCATTTTACGGTTAATATTTATTTGTTTATGGGATTTTATGTATTTTAAATAATGAATTTGACTCGCGGCTTTTATTTAATTCTTAATTTCTATTGTTTAATACAATAACTTTAAGAAGGGTTCAAAGAATAAGCTAGTATAGACTCGCCATATGATTTATATAGACACTAAACTGGACAGGGTGTAGGGTTGTCGATTATTAAAAAATAAGTACATATATTAATGACTTTTTTAAGTGATTTAGCAATGAATAAATACGATTAATAAATCGATATATAAATAAAATGTATATATAAGCGTTTTTTATTCTTTAACTATGTTGTTTCATTATACTTATGAATGAATTTTAAAGTATTGATGTTTATTTTCTAAACATTGAAATTATATTAAATGGACGTCAAATCCGAGATAATCTGTTCAGAAAGTTTTATTCATACTAAAATACACTTTAGTTAATAAAACAAAGTTTGAAATCTTTAATAGTACCGTAACCCTACTTTCCTCGCCCCTTACCTGTTAAATCACCGTTAATACCACTGACCACTGTTCCCATACAAGCTAAGTACAAGTGAAGCAAATTTAAAACGTGTCCTATAAATAAACTTATATTTATTATCATCACATTGTATGAAGCAATTTAATTAGGCACGGTTTGTGTCCCCTACTTATTTCTTAGCGGAGTACTTTTATAGTGTTATTTGAATTTTATTTTGCATAATACCTATAATTAAACTTAACATGTCAAAACATACCCATTAAATAAATATAGTTTTTTAATGTCACGTCTGCATCGTGTTTTAAACTTTTACGGAAGCTTGTATATATATTGTAGCATTTGCTAATGCTGGCAGTATATAATATAGGTACTGTGGTTAAGAGCTTTATATATATATATATATATATATATATATATATATATATATATATATATATATATATATATATATATATATATATATATATATATATATATATATATATATATATATATATATATATATATATATATATATATATATATATATATATATATATATATATATATATATATATATATATATATATATATATATATATATATATATATATATATATATATATATATATATATATATATATATATATATATATATATATATATATATATATATATATATATATATATATATATATATATATATATATATATAAATATATATGTGTATAGAGCTTATGAGCTTATGAGCTGAGTGGTTATGACTACAGTATATAATATACTGCCAGCATTAGCAAAATGCTACAATAGCGTCAATTAAGAAATTAAGAGTTTTTTTATTAGAACATACTAAATTTTATATTTATTTCGAACGATAATAGAATATGACACCAATTACTTGACAGTATGTAACAGAATAACTATTAACAACTAAAACCGCTACAATTTAGTAGCGTAAGCGTTAAAAATACATTATTTTGATGTCACACGACATTAAAATTAATTTTTTATATTAAAATTAAAGTTTTACAACTCAATTAGACGTTTGAAATATATTTTTGTACAACAATTTTATACACAGTCTATAAACGGGTCATATCTTGGATACGATTTGTCACAGTTGTTAAATTTTGATAGTGGTTTTTATATGACTTTTTTAACATATTAAAAAAATATATATTTAAGTAAATTTTCCTTAAAATTATGTTGTTATTTGTATGATATATTATTATTATTTTTACCCTTTCATTATCCGTAAATAGGTAACAAAGGTAACTAAAGAAATAGTCATCAATTTTCATGGCTTAGCTTGAAGCTCTTCTTAATTTATAATACCTTGCATTTCTATGAATTTTGTGATTTTCACACATTTTCATTGAATCAATTTGAACGTATTAACCGTGTATATTCATTTTTTAACGACGTCACAGTCGACCAAAAAAAAACGATATGGATGGATGGATGGAGAAAAATGGGGAGAAAAAAAATGTATAATTTTAAAGCGGCAATGATGGAAGTGGAGCACGAGTAACTATCAGGATTTTTTTTAGAATATATATATATATATATATATATATATATATATATATATATATATATATATATATATATATATATATATATATATATATATATATATATATATATATATATATATATATATATATATATATATATATATATATATATATATATATATATATATATATATATATATATATATATATATATATATATATATATATATATATATATATATATATATATATATATATATATAATTGAAAATAGTAAGAATCGAACCCGCATCTCTTTGATACTGTCATAGTACCCAAAAACATAGATAGGTATACATGTCATAATAAAAAGATTAAACAAACCTAACGTCCTTGTGCTTTACCAGAATTTTTCTTTTTTTATGGCTTCACGCTTTTATCCCGCATATTGCAGGGTAGCCAGAGGCAACTGCAGGAACCACGTGAACCTAGTGTTAAGACACTCCGTTGCTTAACGCCTACTTTCTCCGTCCCCGCTTTTCAAAATTTTAAGACAGCAATAATTTTTTATCAATAATTAAATATAATTATCATTATTTCTCACGTAATGCGTCTTGTCATAATCTTTTATGATCACTTAACACATGTTTATTGTATGTTTATAGCTTGACGCATACTAATTATTTTATTTAGTTGCAGGACTGTCGTGGCGCAGAGGCGTAGCATCTTCCTATAAACGTGACGGTTTCTGCACTTCATGTGGTTTCCTCTGTCATGGTACATATTAAATTAAAATTAGTTTATTAAATAAGAAAGCAGTTTTAGTTTTTTTTTTATTTTGTCATATAAAGTTTAAAAGCGAAGCGAAGATTGGAAAGAAATTTCCATCAAATTTATCGATTCATCAAATAAAAAATTGAGTATGAATAGTGTTTATAATTTTTGAAAATGTTTCTAGAAATATTACAAGATAATTTACAATTAAAGGAACAATTACTTTGAACCATCTAATCGCAAAAAAGGACAATTTGAAGAGTGTGGGTTCAATCTAGATTGTGGGAAAAATGCGTTTCGCCACAATGTATCTATCTATATAGGATATAAAACATAAATTTAAGCTAGGTAAAACTTTTTAGAATAAAATGAATGTACGAATTTATATTAACAAATAATAATTTAAATAATACTTAAGTAACAGTCGTAATCCTTTTAACAATATGTTATATATGCAATTTATTTCACTGTTGACGTATGTTACGCCCACTTTACCCTAATATTAGCACAAATCTTATCCCATTAAGGGTAATAAAAATCACCCTTTGGTACCATTTTATGTCTCTATCTAATTTATGGAATGTGAAAGAGACAAAAGATCAATCTGTGAGATAAATAAAGATGTAATGTTTATTGCGAATTTATTCAATGCGAATGCCTTCCGGCTTTTTTTGTATCGGAATGATTTGTTAAGATGATTGTTATAATAGAGGAATAAGTATGACAGTCCAAATTTAGTTCAAAAATAATTGAACTTTTTACTGTATTGACTTTGCTTCGCTTTTTCGCTTTTTATGCATATCATACCTACACTGCTATTCGATACAAAGGTGTTATTTTGTTGCTAATTGTATGCGAGAAAATATGTTTAAAAAAATAAATGTTGTATAATAAATTTGGCAACTAGGAGGCATTGCAGTCCGCCACTTAACACGTAAAGCTTCATAAGTCGGAAAGTTAAGGACGGAGAGACAAACACTAAGTTTTCCACGGATCTTGCAGTTTTCTCTGCCTATAGTACTGTGACACAGTGTGAAGCTAAAAAAAATAAAATAATTTGAAAGAATCTACCTACATTACTATCCTATGTATATGACAAGTAATTCTCGGAACGCCATTACCGTAGAACAGAACAGAACAGAACAGTACAGTATGACAAGTAAACTCTTCATTTAATAAAAAAAAATAGATATTAGAAACCAATATCATTTTGAAGCGCTATCTCTATGGAGTATATAGATACTCCACACGTTTGGATTTTATGAAAAAAAAGTTAAGTTTCAGTTCTAAGTATGGGAAAGCTCAAAAATTTGTTGTTTTATACTTGTGTGAAAATATTAATAAGTTTTACAGAATTTCCATTTCGATACAGGACCCTAAAAACGTCAAATTATAAAGAAACCCTATATAAATTTTTGGATTTAATATAAAATAAATACTCGCCTGTCAATATAATATCAAATTTATGTAAAACTATTTATTATTATCGTTCACCTTTAACTGGTCGATGCGAAGTGTTTTTGAATAAATGGACGTATAAAATTAAAATACAAAATTCTGGTTAGATGCAGATGCCGCTGTTGTGAGAAACAGAAGCGATTTGAATAATTTATTATGTAATGGGTACATATATATACAAATATGTATATATATATATATATATATATATATATATATATATATATATATATATATATATATATATATATATATATTATATATATATATATATATATATATATATATATATATATATATATATATATATATATATATATATATATATATATATATATATATATATATATATATATATACATAATTGTATGTTTCAAGTAAATTTCTGTAGCATATACATATTCACTATTTCAATAATATATGTGGGTAAAGTTTACTAGGTTAATATTACAAGCAGTTTAGTTCTCGATGGATGGAAATATATGTAGGTATATATAGATAACCTCTGTTGCTTAGATAAGTTACTAGCAGTGGTTAAGAAGAATGCATTAAATTCGTAATACTTAGTCATCTTTTTGTAATTACATTTTTTTTAATTTCCCTGTGTATTCTGGGGAAAGAAGTTCCAAGACATTATGTGTTGAATAGCTGACCGCGGAACTCAACGCCGCTTTGCCTTTCATCCCATGCTCAGTATTATACCTGCCTAATACAAATACCAGTACAATACAAAACAAAATTTAAAAGATCAAGAAAATTACAATATATAAAATAACTATAGAAAGTAAACCGATTTTAAATTATATATTTATATATTAAATTCGAACATTTCAACATATTTATGAACAAATATGACTTTGCATATATAATTCAGAATGTTATTCAAACTCATGGCCGTACAAATATAAATAATTACTATCAAAATTTGTATAAAATAAATTATATTATAAATGGTTATAAATATATTAATTTATGAACGAGTATTAAGTATTTTATAATCGATAAAATAAAAGTAATTTATTTTTTTACATTTTTCTTATTAACTTATATGAAGAAATAAGTATAGTTCTATTATATTTAGGATTAAAGTCTATTCTGACGCTTTAATAATGGATATATAAAAAGTCTCGTTTTACTTTCTATGCCCATATTCGTGTACGATATTTTACTATGTTTTTATTGTCGTTTCTGGTACATATTTACACAAAATATGTTCTTATTGTACATTATATTGCACATTATTCTTGACTATAATATATATATATATATATATATATATATATATATATATATATATATATATATATATATATATATATATATATATATATATATATATATATATATATATATATATATATATATATATATATATATATATATATATATATATATATATATATATATATATATATATATATATATATATATATAAAAGTCTTATTTTAGAATCATTTTGTATATTATAATAAAATGCATACATTTTCAGATGAAACCTTAGATTTTTTAATATAAAATTAATAAAATAAACTTAAATATAATAAGATAAAGTTTTATTATTTCAAAAACAAAGATAATATAAGATAAGATAAAGTCTTATAGTAGTAGCAGCACAAACACAACTAAATACAGCTTTTTGTGCAATCCCATCCAAGCCCCATAACAATCGTGAAATTAACGACAAATAACCATTGTACGGATAGATCCGAAGACATTTATACAAAAAACTTCATTTCCAATGAACAAAGCGACCCCAATCGATCCGATATTATATTTAAAACCCTTTTTAAATGCAATTGTATTATATTTATTGCATTTTTTGCAATATATTGTACAATTGTATTGCTCTATATTCGTATGTATGGACAATGCAAGAGAAAAATAGAAATTTAAGGGTATGGCAAGGTAAGTTGAGGTCATACTCACACCCCTGTACTTCCGGTTTTTGGTTAGGGCTGTCTAATATTTTTGTAGGTATATATGGAGTTAATGATAAAATTTATGTAAATAATGATTGTTAGTTTTGTTTTAGGTTAGTGAAACTTGTCATTAATAATCATTTTCTTATATGTAATTTCATATAAATATACATTTTTTTATATTACCTATGTATAATAATATAAATATGGGATAATTAAAAAAAAAACATTATTATCATTAAAAAGCTATTTTAAATAAAATAATTATAAATCAATATAATATCAAGTCTAAAACACAATATTTAATTGATTTCATTAAACAATTCTACAAGTCAACCCTATGGAATACGCGTAAAATCCTAATATCGGCGTGACAGGTCGCGCGTCGTCTTTCCGTGAGAAACTACTGTGCAGCTGATTCCTGGTGATGACAGATCAATGAGAAATAGTAACGATTGTATAGCAAGTTGATAGGTCATTGTAATAAAAAAATAATAACTAAGTGTAAAAAACATTGAAATTAAAAAACATATAAAAAATGTACTTATTAATTAGTAAGTACTATATCTATAAAGATTTAATTAGTTATTAAATTCTTTTTTTGTAGCTTCACGCAGCATCCCGCATTTAGCAGGATAGGTAGAGGGAACTGAAGTGTTAAACACTCCGTTGCTCGCTTTTCGCCATCTTGAAATATTACGTGTTTGACGGAAGCTATTTTTAATTTAATATTTTATTAATTTACTCAGTGATTTGATTGTGAAT
This sequence comes from Dione vanillae, assembly GCA_037178615.1. Taxonomy (NCBI): domain Eukaryota; kingdom Metazoa; phylum Arthropoda; class Insecta; order Lepidoptera; family Nymphalidae; genus Dione; species Dione vanillae. The sequence goes on from JAZFAU010000020.1 coordinate 723,972, forward strand.
AAAAAAGTCTGGGTTGCCTTTCAACTGGTTATAGACCGTATTGAACGAAACATACAATATCTCAGAAATGCTTAAGTTCTTAGAATAATTACTTATAGATGTATTTAAAAAAATATCTTAATGTCAGCGGAACATCTAAGAGAAGGATGTTAATATTATAATATTTTGGGCGGAAATGCGGCTGCAGCAAACACACGTTTCGGATTAGCCTTTTTGTGTAGAATACAATTATTGCTTTTGGTATCTTCAGTGCCGGTACTTAACCCGCAATCACTCATTGAGCGTAAAGTGGAGTGTCTTAACACTGGGTTCCTTCTGCCTACACGATAGCATTATGATTACTAGGATTTCAGCGTGAAGCTATATAAAATATACTTTCGGTTCAATAAAATTATTGATAGGTATTATTCAAGCTACTGATGCATTTATTTCAAGCAAAAAAAGTATTTTAATTCAAAAAAAATCTAAAATGCCATGGAATTATTAACTATAATTATTATTATATTGTATTTTCAAGCCAATACAATTTTAAAATAGTATAAATTATTTTGTTTTATAAGCCAGATGGACAAAATAGAGAAACTATCATTTATTTCCTCTAACTAACAACTAACTCGCTTAAAACTGCACTTTATCTACTAAGATGGGAAAAATGAATATATTTTTATATAATAATATTTGTCTAAGTTGGAATTGAATCCAAAGTCACCTTTACAATGAACAGTATCTAATATAATCTGTACTTATTTAACAAAATCTCAACTGCTAGTACTACAATACATAAAATTGAAACATCCTCAAGTAAAATGTGTGGGAATTTACAACAGTATGTCGATAATCCTCTCAATAGTCACAAGTACCCACATTCATTTACAAAAACGTGTTTAAACGTTTCAATTAATAACGAAAAGTGTATTTTTTTTAATGTTACCAAAAGTACAAAGATTAACCGCAGTCAGTCTTGTCTAAAAGCAAATCTGCATTTCGAATCAGATTGTTATCTTACTAATGCGACTTAAATACAACCAGTTTTTTCTCCACATCCGGTATGGACTGACCATTTGGACGACTTCCGGTCGAATAAACACTCTATAAGCTTAAAATAAGGCTTATTCTTCTTCGTCTATTGAAATCGGGATTTAAGTTTATATATTTAGACTTATTGTCCACTTAAACGGAAGAAAGTGTGATCCTGGCCGACGATACTATTGATTTTTTTTTAATAAAGTACTTATTACAATCGTCATGTGCTGAGGATTTCACTGTATGTTACGAATTGCGTGAAAGAGTTCTTGAGGTATTTAATTATTCGCGTGTTTGCTTTAAGTGGAATTACTTCAATAGTTCATTATTATGAGGCAGATGGGTGCCTGTGAAAACTTAACGGTAATCTCGAATTGAGTTTAAGAGCAGATGCTTAAGTCATTGTGGCTTATACCTACTTGCTTTTCTTTGATTTGAAGGAAATCGTTTTAAAGTGCGATGGATCATTTTACGTTGTTTTAACACGTTAGCTGCAAACCAGGTTGTTTAGACCTGGTAGTTGGTCTTTAAATCAGTAAATAACGCGCTATAAATTCTTTTCGTTTCCGTCAATTTCAGAAATATAATGGTGAATTTAATATATGTGGATCAATCAATCGATCGACACGCCTATCCCTGTAAGGTAAATGAGATATATCTATGACCTACAATTTAATGCACAATATATAAAATGGATACAATATATATTTTTTTAACATTACTTTTCATCCCGATCGTAGCAGGGTAACCAGAGAGAATCACAAGAATCATGGGAACGTAGTGTTATGACACTCTATTCCCTGCTTTCTACCTGATCCAATACGTGCAAATGAAAAAATACGTCTAAAACAATCCTGATGTAATGTGAAGCCATTTGTATATACTAAGAGGACATTATTAAACGATATCCGCCTATGAATTATTTGTAAATAGGTTGTGTCAAGGCAGTTCATTTTCCTCTTTGTGGCTTAATTCAAGAAATGTTTGTCTTATTAAGGAAATCAATTTCCACTAGATGGGAATCGACCCTACAATCGCGCTTACAGGCAGATGTGTTCATACTGTTAAATATACCGTAACAGCAGAAGATACCAGTGGCAAAGTGTCCATAACACACAATTTTTATCGGTTATCTTTCTTTTATTAGCTTCACGCGTTTATCCCGCACATAACAAGATAGATAGAGGGATCCGCAGGGACCATGGAAACCTACTGTAAGACTCTCTATTTCCTGAACCTTTTGTAATTAAACTAATTATTAAGAATTTTCTCAGAGTAAATCAATTTTGTTTCCAAATTAAGTTTAGTTAACGAAGTTTTTTATAATAAACTCCATTATCTAAGCTTAATTTTTATACTATCTAAACTTTATTAACTTTTCCTGTATATATTTTTTTAAACCACGTTAAACTCTTTACCAATAAGTTGCAAATATCTATTTTTACGCACAAGCACACATCTTCATGCTTTATCCTGTTCATAGTAAGGTAGGCAGGGGAAACCGCAGAAAACGTGGAGATACAGTGCTAAGACACTCTTACCAACTTTCCGCCTTTTCAAGGCGTTTCCGAAGAAAATGGCAATGAAAAATTTCATCTTCCTCGAGTGGGAATCGAACCCACAAACCAACGTGTTTACAGGTCGACGCTACGTCTCTGCGCCATGACGGTCTTTGTCGGATCTTTTATTTACTACAATTGCATACACGATAACAACGATAACAAAAAAAAACGGCATTGCACAGCTTTCCCATACAAAAAAAAGCACACCATATTAGCCCAACGTTAAACAGAAGCTAAATTAAATCTGCAGATCTCATCTAAGTTTTCTGGTTTTGCCGAGCACCCACTTACTTCTGCCGGATTAAACATTTTGAATGCGTTGCTACCGATACGAAGATATCATTGCACCTAAACAAATAAGTATTGGTGAATGTTGCAGGTTGTATTTTAAATTTTATTACATTGTGTTAAAATACATTTTTGTGTGATATAAAATTTATAATAAAATAAGTCAAGTGCAAGTCGATATCGCGTGTAAAGGGTTTCGTATCAATTTTATGGTTGCAAGTGTTTACAAGTTACAAAAGTTGACTAACTTTATATGAAAACGACTGTAAAGTAATCCACAGATCTGTAATTAACTTTTTTTCTCTGAAAAATTTGCAATAATCGTTTTTTTTTGTGTAGTAAATTCATTTTTTTCCAAATATCATATATCTAGAATATAAATATAAATGTCATATATCTATTGATTCAAGTTTACTTACAAGTTTGATATTTTACATGCTAACTAACACAAAACAACTAACTAACAACAAAACTGTCCCTTAATGATTCCGTTTTTTTTCCCTGTTATATGTGTCTATGGATCCCTAAAAAGTAATAAGGTTTCATTATTTCCACCTTCGCATTGAGATTTGCGTTCGTTATTTAATTTACAAGAGATAGCGGTTTAATATTTATTTTACATGTATTTGAGTTATTGCGTCTCGAATAAATATAAA